>VBSM01001265.1:25895675-25919027 GCA_008086735.1 Cheirogaleus medius
CGGCCTCCCAGAGTGCTAGGATTACAGGCGTGAGCCACCGCGCCTGGCCAATCTTTTATATTTTTTTCAATCCCAATTTCATTTATTTATGTTCTGGTCTTTATTATTTCTTCCATTCTATTAATTTTTGGTTTAGTTTGTTCTTGCTTTTTTAGTTCCTTGAGATTCATCATTAGGTTATTTATTTGAAATCATCTTACTTTTTTAATGCTTATGTTTATTGCCAAAAGCCTCCCTCTTAATACTGTTTTTACTGAATCCCATAGGTTTTGAGGAAGGAAGAGATGGGTAAAATCACACATAATGAGTACAATGCTCACTATCTGGGGAATTGGCATGGTACAAAAGCAATTTATATAACCAAATTGTTTGTACATCCATAATATTCTGAAATATTTTTAAAAACAGGGATAATTTTCATAGGCATGTTTTAAGAACTTATGGAGAAGATTCTGATGAAGCTCTTAGGACAGAGACTAACACACAGTAAATGTTACCTATTATTATGTCTCTTTCTTGCATATAGGAGCACATGTCACCTTTTATTTTCATGCAACTAGGTCATAAAATGCAAGCAATTCTGCCATTTATTTATATGTACATCTACCTCATTCTTTTTAACAATTGCATAGTATTTCAGACCTCTATTAATAAACCATTTCATAGTTTAAAAAAAAAGATTTCTTAGATGAAACAAAATAAAAAGAACTTTTTTTGCCAGAAAGAAGAGTGACCAAAATAATTACTATCTTGGTAAATATAACAGACTACTTTTCTTTAAAACGTGATGACTGCTGAAAACTAAATTTATAATATTGTCTATTGGGGCTTGCAATGTCTCTAGAGGTAATACATATGACACCTCTGACATGAAAAAGATGATATTAAACAATCCTCTAATATTATAAGGCCTCTGTATTTTATTTGACATGGTAAAATATTAGCTCTAAGTAAACTATTAAAAGTTAGGTATATATGTTGCAATTCCTAGAAAAACTATTAAAGGATAAAAATAAAGAGAGATAGCTAAAGGCCAATAGATAAATTATAGTGGAATACTTTTTTAAATTTTAAGTAAAATTATGCAAAATGATACACTATGCAAACAAAAATCAAAAGGAAGCTGGAGTTGCCATGTTAATACCAGCTAAAGTAGTCTTTGGAACATAGAAAATTACCGGAGATAAAGAGAGACATTACATAAAAATAAAAGGGTCAATTCACCAGGAAGAAATAACAATCCTTAAATGTGAATGCACTTAACAACAGAACCTCAAAATTCAGGAAGCAAAAACTAATACAATTGAAAGGAGAAATTTATAACCAGAGTTGGAGATTTCAACAGTCTTAATAATTGATAGACATAAAATCAGTAAGAATATAGAAGACCTGAATAATACTATCAAATGATTTTTCCTAAATGATATTTATAGATTAGTACATGAAACTACAGCAGAATATAAATTCTTTTCAAATGTATATGGTACTTAAATCAAGATGGACAATATTTTAGGCCATAAAACAAATGTTAAAATAGTCTGAATATTGAAATCATACACAAACTTAAATTATAAATTAATAACAGAAAGATGAAAAAATCCCAAATATTTGGAAATTAAAAATACATTTCTAAAACATTGATGTGTCAAAAATTATCTCAAGGAGATTAGAAAATATTTTGACTTGAATAAAAATTAAAATGTAACATAGCAAAACTTGTAGCTAAGCAGTGCTTAGAGGGAAATTGATAACATTAAATGCTTATATTAAGGAAAAAAAGAAAGATTTTAAATCAACAACCTAAGCTTCCTCCCTAAGAAACTAGAAAAAGAATATCATAAAATACCCAAAGCAAAAATAAGTAAGAAATAATAAGAATAAAAAAAGAAATCAATGAGATTAAAAGCAGAAAAGAAAAACCCAATAAAACCAAAAGTTAGATCTCTGTAAAGATCATTAAAATTATACCCTCTAGCCAGAATGACCCAGAAAAGAAAAGATAGAAGACAAATCACCAACATCACAAATGAAACAGAAGGTATTACTAAAAACCCTATAGACAATAAAAGCATAAGGGAAGACTATGAATAACTCTGCCTATAAATTCAACTTAGATGAAAAGGAATCCTTTCCTTGAAAGACATAAACTACCAAAACTCATTCAAGAAGGATAACCTGAATAGTATTACAAAAAAATTATATATATTTATATATATATATACATATATAATAAATTTAATAGGTACTTGAAAACTCTTCAACAAGGAAAACTCCAGACCCAGGAGATTTCACTGGTAAATTATTCCAAGCATTTAAGGAAGAAATAACACCAATTCTAAACAACCTCTTCCAGAAAACAAAAGAAGAGGGAACACTTCCCAACTAATTTTGTGAGGCCAGCATTACCCTGACAGCAAAACAAAAACATTAAAGGCACACACTACTTTTTCTCCTTGAACATAAACTTAAAAAATTCTGCAACAAATTTATTACCAAATAGATTCCTGAAATATATAAATAGAATAATACATCACAACCAAGTGGGGTTTTATCCTGGAAACGCAAGGCTATTGCAACATTTGATAATCAATTAAAGTAATTCACCATATTAACAGACTAAAGAAAAAAACACATTATTCTATCAATAGATGAGGGAAAAATGCTTGACAAAATTCAATATCCATCCATGATAAAAAAAACAACACTCTCAGCAAATTATGAATTGAAGGGAATGTTCTTAACCTGACAAAGAGCATCTATTTTAAAAATTTATAGATAACATCATATTTAATGTTGAAAGACTATTATTTTTTGCTGCATAACAAATGTCCTCAAAACTTAGTGGCTTAAAATAACAAATTTTTGCCCACAGTTTCTGTGGGTTAGGAATTTGGAAATGGTTTATCTGGGTGGTCCTTGCTCAGGGTTTCTCATGAGGCTGGGGTCAAGGTGTCTACTGGGGCTGCAGTCACCTGAAGGCTTACCTGGGCCCAGAGCAGCCAATTGCAACCTCACTTACACATGCAAGTGGCTATTGTCAGGAGGCCTCAGTTCCTTGCTATGCAGTCCTCTCAGAGGACTGCTTAAGGGTCATCACAAGTCAGCTGGCTTCCCCCACAGCAAGTGAACCAAGAGAGAAAGCAATGAGGATGCCATGATATAATGTTCTAACTGCACAACACATACCATCTCCTCTGCCACATTCTATTAGGCAGAAGCAAATCAGTAAATAGAATTCACACCTAAAGGAAGGGGATTTTGACTCCACGTTATAAACAGAGTAGTCTCAAAAAAATCTGTGGACTTTTTTTCTTAAACCACCACAAAGACTGAATAGAATGCCCTACTACCACTCCAATTCAACATCATATTGGGCCAGATGTGGTGGCTCACACCTGTAATCCTAGCACTGTGGGAAGCCAAGACAGGAGGATAGCTTGAGGTCAGGAGTTCCAGACCAGCCTGGGCAAGAACAGGACCCCACCTCTATCAAAAATAGAAAAAATTAGCTGGGCATGGTGGCACATGTCTGTAGTCCCACCTACTCGGGAGGCTGAAGCTGGAGGATCACTTGAGCCCAGGAGTTTGAGGTTGCTGTGAGCTGTGATGATGCCACTGCACTCTATCCATGGCAATGGAGCAAGACTCTGTCTCAAAAAATATATATAAAAATCATATTGGAAGTTCTAGCCAGTGTAACAAGTCAAGAAAAAGAAATGAAAGATGGGATGATTTAAAAGGAAGAAATAAAATTGACTCTCATAAAAGAAAACATAACTATTTACATAGAGAAATCACGAAGAAACAACAAAAAAGCTCATAGAATGAATAAGTGCATTTAGCAAGGTCACAGAATACAAGGTTTATATTTTAAAATATTATATTTCTATCTACCAGCAATGGACAAGTAGAAATAATAAAACATTTTAAGCACCATTCACATTAGCATCAAAAAATAAAATAGTTATAAATCTAACAAAATATTAATATATAGGATCTTTCTGCTGAAAACTAAAAAACACTGATAAAAAAAATCAAAGAAGACCTAAATAAGTGGAAACATGACTTAATATTGTTAATATGCTAATCCTTCCTAAATTGAACTACCAATTCAATCAAGATCTCACCAGAAATTTTATAGATATCAACAAGCTGATTCTAAAACATATAAGAAAGGACAAAGAATCTAAAATAGCCGAAAATCATTTTGAAAAAGAATTAACGATGTGGGAGGACCCACACTATCTGGTTTTCAGGCTTACTTTAACACCACAGTAATCAAGGCACTATGGCACTGGCAAAAGGATAGTCACATAGATCAATGAGACAGAATGGACAGCCCAGAAATATTCCCATACAAATATGACCAACCGATTTTTGACAAAGGCAATTAAATGGTGAAATAATAGTTTTTTCAACAAATGGTGGTAGAACGATTAGGCACACATATGCACATATATTGATCTCAACCTACACCTTTACCTTATACAAAAATTAACTCAAAATGGATCACTGACAAGAATATAAACATAAAACTATAAAACTTTAATGAGAAGGTATAGGATAAAGTCATTGGGACCTTGAGACCTTGAGTTAGGCAAAGTGTTCTTAGATATGAACCAAAAGCATAATGTATAAAAGAAAAGCGATGAATTGGACTTCAACAAAATTAAAAATTTTCTCTATGAAAGACACTGGTAAGAATATGAAAAATCAATCCACATTTGCAAATCACATGTATGGCAATAATCTTGCCTCCACACCATAGAAAGAACTTGCAAAACTTAATAATAAAACACACAATGCACTAAAAATTTAGCAAAAGATTTGAACAGGCACCTCAACAAATGTTATGGAAACAGATGGCAAATAAGCACAGGAAAAGATGCCCAACAGAATTAGTCATTAGGGAAATGAGTTACTACTACATATCCTCTGCTGGAAATACTAGAACTCTCACGGCCTGTGGGAATTCAAAATGGTACAATCACTTTGGAAAACAGTTTGGCAGTTTCTTTT
Source organism: Cheirogaleus medius (assembly GCA_008086735.1). Taxonomy (NCBI): domain Eukaryota; kingdom Metazoa; phylum Chordata; class Mammalia; order Primates; family Cheirogaleidae; genus Cheirogaleus; species Cheirogaleus medius. The sequence continues at coordinate 25,900,695 of VBSM01001265.1, forward strand.
TTTCTTTTTTCTTTTTTTTTCCCCCTTAGAAATGGGGTCTTGCTCTATCACCCAGGCTGGAGTGCAATGGCACAATCATAGCTCACTGCAACTTTAAATTCCTGGACTCAAGCTATCCTCCCACTTCAGCCTCCTGAGTAGCTAGGACTGCAGGCACATGCCACTATTCCCAGCTAATTTTCTTTTCATTGGTTAAAGATGGGGTCTCACTGTGTTCCCCAGGCTGGTCTCAAACTCCTGGCCTCAAGTGATCTTCTCACCTCATCCTCCAGGGGCGCTGGGATTACAGGCATGAGTCACAATATCCAGCTCTAGTGGTTTCTGCCAAATAACCCAGCAATCCCACACCAAGGTACTTACCCAAAAGAAATGAAAATCTGTTGTATTCGTTTCTAGGACTGCTGGAACAAATTACCACAAACTTGGTGGCTTAAAATAACACAAATTTATTCTCTCAAAGTTCTAGAGACCAGCAGTCCAAAATCTAGTGTCGACAGGACTGCACTTCCAGAGACCTTAGGTGAGAATTTCTTCTGTGCTTCTTCTGGCTTCTGGTAGTTGCTGGCTTCCTTGGCTCATGCCTCTCTGCCTCTGTCTTCATGTCACCTCCTCTGTGTGTGTCTTCTTCTCTGTGTTTCTCTTATGAGGGTATATCATTGATTTAGGACATACCTGGCCAACCCAGGATGATCTCATTTTAAGATTCTTATCTTAATTACATCAGCAAAGACCCTTCTTCCAAGTAAGATAACATTCATAGTTTCATTGATTAGGACATGGACATATCTGTTTTGGGGACCTCATTCAGCACACTACACTCATCTTCACACAAAAATCTATCCATGAATGTTACAGAACTTCTATTCATAAATGCTAAAAACTGGAAACAACCCAAGTGTCCTTTAATGGATATATTAATAAATCAACTGTGGTGCACCCCTACAATGTACTACTACTAAGTAATAAAAAGAAACACATCATTAATACATGCAAAAACATGAATAAATCTCAAATGCAGTGTGCTGAGTAAGAGAAGCCAGACTCAAAACTACATGCATCTGACATTCTGGAGAAAACAAAACTACAAGGAAGGAAAACAAAACAGTCATCAGAGGGTAAGGGCTGAGGGAGGGATTGGCTGCAAAGGGGAAGCATGGAGGAATTTGGGGGAGTGATGGAACTGTTTCATGTCGTTATTTTGCTGGTGATTGCATGAGCCAATGTATTCGTCAAAACTCATCGAACTGTACACCAAAAAGAATGCACTTTTCTATATGTAAATTTAAAAGTACATGTTTAAAATAAAATACTGGGGCTGGTACTTTGCAAACCATATTTTCCTCTGCCAGCTGGACTCCCTTTAGGCTCTTCCAACCAGGAATCCTAATGGGAGATGAGAAGCATGAGGAAGAAGGAACTGGCTCCTTCCGATTTTGATTTCTGTTTCTGTCAGCATCACATACAGAGTTACTGTGCTCTGTCAGTGAAATTGTTTCCAGTTTTGTTGTCTATGCTCCTAGATTAACCTAATTGAATCCCCTCAGAGATACCAGTATCTGCCAACTTCCCTTCTCAGTGGTCTGAGAATCCTTACTCCAAGTTTCTAGGTTCTAATTACCCCACCTCTTGCCCTTGTCCCCCTAGCCGTGTGATGGTGGTTCCTTCCTACAGTTACTACCTCTGTGCTATCTCTTGTTCTCTTTTGCCTTTTACTCTAATACCTATTTAGCCAATTCCTTAAATTAAATTCTTTCTGTTAAAATTGCTGATGTAGTTTCTGTTTTCCAGACTAGAACTTGACTGATAAAAAGCCAAAATGTTTCCTGTGCCCCACAAAGTCCTACATGATCTGTCCTCCTCATCTACTCTCTGACCTCATCTCCTTCTTCTCTTCCTATAACTCAAGGTCTGACCCCCGATTCACAGGATATACATGTTAAACCTCACCATAGAGATGGAGAATGTGGAAAACTTTATTGGACAAATAACGCAGTATCTCCAACAGATAAATTGCAAGGGGGGCGGAAAGATAGAGATTGGAAGAAACTTAAAGTGTATCAACCAGCAGTAATGATGTCTTATTGTCTTAGTCCATTTGTGTCGCTATAAAGAAATACCTGAGGGTGGGTGAGTTATAAAGAAAAGAGGTTTACTTGGCTCACAGTTCTGCAGGCTGGACAAGAAGCAACGTGCCAGCATGTGCTTCTCGTAGGGGCCTCAGGCTGCAGAAGATGAAGAGGAGCCAGCATGCAGAGATCACATGGTGAGAGAGGAAGCAAGGGGGGTGGGAAAGTGCCAGGCTTTTATTAAAAAGCAGCTCTCTCAGGAACTAATAGAGCAAGAACTCAGTACCCTGAGGATGGCACCAAGCCCTTCATGAGGGATCCACTCCCATGACCCAAACACCTCCCACTAGGGCCCCCTCCGACACTGGGGATCAAATTTCAACAGGAAGCTTGGCAGGGCCAAACAAACCATATCCAAACCATAGCAAATGTGAAGACCCACTCTGAGCCCCCTAAATTTACATATATACATATAAATGATAATATATATGAAAATGATAACTGGGTAATTGAATCATACTTTCATATGTGATACTAAAGTATTAAAAAATTATTGTTAATTTATTTTAGTTGTTAAATGGGATGTGGCTATGTTTAAAGAATCTTCCCTATTTAGAAATACATGGTGAAATGTTTATGAATGTATTGTTATAATAATACACTGGGGGCAGAGGAGTAGATGGTACATGGATGTAACAACATTAACCACTCATCATTCTTGAAACCAAGTAATGGGTACAAAAAAATCATTATATTATATAAAGACTAGGCTTTTTTGTACGTTTAACATTTTCCATGTGACTCCAAAATCTGAGGGGCTACCATGTTCAGACAGCTAGGCCAAAGAATGGCTCAGTGGTCCCACGAGCCACTGTTGAAAGCACATAATGCACTGGTTTCACCTGTAAGCTCTGGAAACCAGTGCCTGGATCTGCTGCCATCCATCTGCATGACCTTGGACTTCATTTCTCCATGCCTCTGCTTCCTCAGGTGTGAAGTAGACTAATAGTATCTACCTCATAGTTTTGTCATGAAGATTAAATGAATTCACAGCTATAAAGCACTGTCTTAAAATACCATCTGGCCCATAGTAAGCATTCAAAAATATTTATTATTATTATCATTACATAGGAAAACAAGTTGAAATGAACCACCAGGGTCTTGAAACAAACGTATCCAAAATATGTTTTTAATCTTGATGACATTCACAAATGGCACAATATTGACATTTTCTTAAACAAATTATACAGTCATGTTCTTAGACAACAAGGCACAGCATCACCATTACCATGTGTCCCCAGAGGCCACAAGAGGCAGTGATTTCATGTCCCCCTAAGGTTTGGCAGAGCTGCCATGATCAACAGGATGGCTCTCAAAGAAGCAAATTGCTACCAGATAAGCCAATGAGAGATGCCATCACATTTACTGGACATAGAATTAAATATAAAAATGATGCACAATAAATATGGAATTAGCTTATTTTGCATTCAGTTTCATTCCTGTCAAGTGACAAAGGTGCTTTTTCTCAGTATCTATTAGGATGCAAACAAGTATCTTCCATGGAGCGTTCTCACCAAGTTGTTGTCAACAGAAATTAATAGAAGTGGTGAGTGCAGATTCATGGGAACCTGAGATGAGAAAACAAAAGAGAAAGAAGAGAAGGAGAAAATGGAGGAGAAGGAAGGAGGAAGAAGATGAGGGAGGATGAAAAAGAAAAGGAAGACAGGGAAAAGAAGTATGAGAAGGACACAAAGTGAATCATCACAATTATTACTGAAAAGAACACTAATTTACAGAAGTGCTTCTTTAAACACATTTATGAATTATGGATATGAATTGTAGGCAGACTTAGAAGGCAAATGAAGATTAAAATAATTCCACTGTAGCTACTAACATTGGTAGTAGGTTACGATTACAGCTCTCTGGTCTGAATCTTTGATCAAGGGTTGAGCCCTTTCTCATTAATGAGGACTGGCCCTGGTTAAGAATTGCAGACCCTTCCCTTTCTGAATCCAGCAAGCATTGCTTTTCGTTTCTCTTCTCATAAAAATGACACTGCATTTCTGAAGCCTGTCCTAGTGTTCTGATTTCAAACTCAGTTCTAGGAGGAACCCACTACCTCAGAAGGAAGAGTGAAATTGGAGAGAGGGGCCTGAAGATCCTACCAGGGCCAGTGGGTTTCAAAATGTGGACCTTAACCTCCAAATCCCTACCCCTCCCATCCCATAGTGCAAGGGCAATCACCTTCTTCCTGGAGGTATTTAGCTGCTCAGGCTTGAAGGTCCCTGCGGCGCCTGCCGAAGGCTTTGGAACCCACATTGGTGGGCACAAAGTTGTTCTTTACCATACCCCCAGATCTGCTCAGCAAGCCTGCCAGCCGATGGGTCACACAGGTAGCAGTGTTGCAGGCTCTCTTCTGGGCAGTGACACTGATTTGCAGGATAGAGAGAGAAGAGAAGAAGACCTGTGAATGAGAGACTAGTGGGGGAGGTGGGAGAGAAGCCTGTCTCATGGGACCTTCATAAAGAGAATTGCAGCCCTTCAACAGGCCACTTAACAATAAGGGCTTCTCGTAAATGCAGTTATCAAAGCTGTTAGGGGAAATAGCCTGGCAACCTTTACTAGGAGCTTTGCCCAAAGATCATCACAAAAAATAAATAAATAAACAACAACAACAAAAAAATGAGTTCCAATCCATGGGCACATGCTGAAACCCTGCACTTATCATTCAAGGAAGTGGTGGGCAACAAGGCCCAGCCCCACTCCAAGACATAGAAGGAGTATGTAGAGACCATACCCCAGCCACAAGCCCTCAAATAACCACTTTGCATGGGAAAATGAAATTCTCCTAAAGTCTTACCTGGAAGTAGCTCAGACAATAGGGTTTGCAGCATCCTCTCGCAGAAGTACTTACCTGCTCCTTAATACACTGTTCTTGCTGCTTGAGCTGGGTCACAGAGATCACCCACTAATCCCTATATTGAGCTGTCCTGAAGCCAAGGCTACTTCTAAACATAGGCACTGGACACCCTCAATCCCTGCATGTGGACCAGAACAATGAGCACCATGGCTCAGGTCCTTTTAGAAAATTAGATTTATTCATCAAATGGTGGGCCATGAGGGATGTGCTTATTTTAGTACATTAAGAAACAGGAATTGGACGGCTGTTGTAAAATCTTCTGGGGTCTCAAGAAGCTTCCCTCATGCTTTCTTATGTCTAACCTGGTCTGTGAGTTCTGCTCTGTCTCCTTCCATTCTGAGGTCCCTAAAACATTCTCAGTGATAAGCAAAGCTACCAATACCATCTTGAAGAGCAATCAGAGAGGTATCTATAGGCATCAAGTTCATAAAAGTGGAGCAGGAAAAGAAATCAGAAGGAGTGGGAGGGGTCCAGTTGGCATCCTGGCACCCCCGAGTGGGAGTATTGGTCCTTCTGCAAGCTGCTGGCTATGTTCCCTTTCTTGCCAGACATCTCAGGCCTAAATCTGATGCCAGGGAACGTATGAAAGTTGTTCAGGTCCTGTGATTACATGCCCAGCATGTAGGTACTCAGATTACCGCACCACTTAATTCTGGAGCTATCCAGGCTACAGGGAAAAGATATGCCAGACATTACCATGCACCAGGGGCCACCACCATGGACAGTCACTCAGAAGATTGGACCAGGCTGGGGGGCAACGCACAAATCCTCCATCAGCAGAGCTCAGAGGTGCAGGGGGCCAGGGCAGTGTGGGGAAGGGCTGGGTGGGGAAGGGCAACCTTTTCTGGCATTCCATGTGCTGCTCAGTCCAACATGCTCGGCATAGGGGTTTTCAGGGTGGATGCAGGTGAAACACATGTCTCTACCCAGGCAGGGCTGGGGCCAGGCTGGTCTCTGCTCAGGCTCAGGGAGCACAGGGAGGGGGGGCTGGGGAAGGGTGCCCTCCCTGGCCTGGTGGCAACATGCATATCTCCACAAATGCTGCCCATCTAGAGATCCAGAGCTACTTCAGACACTGCTTTACCTGTCCCCACCCAGTGCAAGGGTTTCCCCTTCACCTTGCAAATGTGAACTCACCCACCTTGCAGATATGAAAGAACATCATATACAGTGAAATTTCTAAAATCTCCTAAGATGCCAGGTCCATCCGCTGGCTTTACACCACCACTCCTAACTCATCCAGTGCTGAGAAGTCTCCCCAGTACTCAAAGACCAACTCCCACAGTGAGTGATTCTATACCTTCCCTAATTGCTTTCAAAAATAGATTTTTTTAAATGTGATCTAACCACACAGTCTCTCAGGCTTACTTCTGAGAACATCTGGGCCCCAGGTCCTGGTGAACAACCACAGCCTGCTGGATTCTGGCCAGGGTGTTCTCTCCTACCTGGGCTACCCCTCCCTGAGTGTCATGGGAAGGGGAGGCCTGTGTGGGGTGGTATGGGGAGCCTTACCTGGAGCCCTCTGTCTCCAGCCCCTGCTCCAGCTCCCCAGCCTTCATCTGCACATAGTCCTGCACCAGTGCAGCCAGCAGGAGGCGCGCTTCCTCCTCACTGAGTGTAGCCAGGTCTGGGATGCTGTCCAGGGCGGACCTGGGGAAGGAAGCAAACCCAATGCAGGTTGTGAGTTCCTGCCTACCCTCTCCCCAGGATATGCAGCCAGGCGTCCTGATCTCTGTCTCTTCCCCTGAGGAGGTGGCTGTGCTGACTCCCAGTGGACAAGGCGCGAGGCCATTGTCCACCTAAGGGCGCTGATTCACCGGGAGCCAGGAGTGACTTCAGAGGCACAGAGCTGTCTGATCCCAGGGCAGTGGGTCGTGTAGTCCGGGTTCAGGCTGTCTTACCTGAATGGCGCCGCCTGGAGACTGCCGGCCTGGCACAGGGCCAAGATACTGAGAGCCAGGAAGGCGGAGAACTTCCGGAAGCCCATGACGCCTCCCTGTAAAAGGAGGATGACGTTACCACTGCACCGAAGCTACAGATCTAGGTTCTAGACCTGCCTCTGCCACGTGACCTCAGGCAGGTTACTCCAAGTCCCTGAGCCACTGTGCTGTTCATTTGCCAGAAGAGCTGCTGTGAATCTCAAAAGTTACATTGCAGTGAGTGAATGGCTTGGTAGAGCAGAAACAAGTTCGCTGCGGGGAGGGGGGATGGATTTTGGTTCTTTTCTATGAAAGGCCAGGGAGAAGCCACTTGCGCGCATGCACACAAACCCACCCCTTTTGCCCTGATTTATGCGGAAACCAAGCCACCCCGCTGTAGACTAGCCCTCCCATTGTGCCGATCTTCTCACTTTCTCCTCCGCTGGACTTCGCGCCAACACGAGGCAGGGGAAGGCAGGAAGGGTAGTTAGGAAAGGAGCGCTAACCTCTCAGACTTGGATTTGGGGAACATTTTAACGTGCCAGTTACAGGTTCCTCCTCGGGACTAGCACAGCCGGAGCTCTGCTGGAGCGCAGTTTAGCAGCAGGTGCTGGGCGCCAGCACCCCGAGGTGAGCCCACCGTAGTGGTCAGCTAAGAGCACTGCCCGCATTCCAGCTCATGTTCTAGGGACGCTCGCAGGCTGGAGACGCATCAAAGGAAATCTCGGGGTTCTGCTATCCCGGGAACCAAAAGTGATCCCTGAGAATACGCGGGACGCAAGGCACTACACGAGCAAACTCCGGCAGAATACTGCACTAGGACCGGCTTCCACTCCAGGGCTGCAGACCAGCCTACCTGGGCTCGCTGCGCTTCCAGCGCGCATGCTGAGCCCTGGGGATGCTCCGGGCTCCACCCGCGCTCCTTAGGAGAAAATGCCAGGGCAACCCTAACAGCCCGCCTTTCCCGATCCAGGAAGAGAGCTAGGACCACCCGCCGTAGGTAGGACGAGAAGGCGGTGGAGAGGCGAAGGAGGGGCAGGCAGGCAGATGGAGCAAACTGGAGGAACCAATCGGAGAGGAGGGTTATTGGGGTGAACGAAATGGGAAGTTCCTTACCTGGCGACGCGAGTTTCAGAGCAGTGCGAGCTGCGGGTCCACCCGGGATGAACACAACGCCTGCCGTGGGCACCTTCCCCGCGGAGCCCCGGGTTCTTATTCCAGTGACTGCAGGAGGGGGGGTGGTCCCCACCAGCGCGTGCGGCCAATCCAAAGTGGCCAGGACTAGCCAATGAGAGGACCGACCGAGCTCCGATTGCGTCATAGCTCACGCTTCTCGCGCAAGTTCCCTGGGGAGGGGGCTGTCGGCCCCCACAGTTATTTGCATTGAGGTCATTGCTTGGGAAGCTGGAGGGCCTGGGGGAGGGTGGAGGGCCTTTGACGTCCAGAAACTGGGGGCAAGTGCTGGAGAGTTTGGCGTCAACTACCGTGAGGGGCCCCGACCTTCTCTCACCTCCTCAGCTCCTGAACTCCTGCCTCACACTCCCTCCAGCCACGCCAATGGGGGACCTGAGCCTGCCACCTGGCCCCCAGGGAGGTTGAGCTGTAGTCCTGGGCTCTGAAGGGACCTCAGCTGGAATAGCCCATGGCAGGGTAGGAGTGGCAGGAGAAGGAAAGGAGCCTTGAAAAGTTTATCTCTTTGGACCACTTGGGGACCCTTGTGGGGGGTGTCCCCTGACTCCTCGCGCCCTGGCGCTCTGGGCTCCAGGCCCCCAAAAAAGATTCTTTTGCTGCCACTCTGGCAGCCAAGCCTCCGCCTCATTCCTCTGGGATGGGTAAGAGTTGAAGAGAGGACTGAGGAAGGGGTTAAGCTGGCACTACCTGCGCAGAGGGCTCGGCACCACCACACCACCACCTCTGATGTCCCTGAATTCTCCACAGCCAATCCAGCATGCCCTATCCCAATCCAGGGACCTACACTGCCGCGCCCATTTGGCTTGCACAGCTGCCCTGCGCCTCTGGCCTCTGTTTGCCAAGCTGCCTGGCCAGGATGGCTTGTGCCCGGGTCTCTAAGTCTCTCTCCACGACCCTGCCCTTTTCCCTGAAGCGCCTGAGAGCTGAGCGCGCCGGGGTCCAGCGCCCACCGTCGGAAAGAAGCAGCTGCAGCAGGTGCACGCATCACCACTCATGTACCTGGACCCCAGCCACACGCTCTGCCTTTCACGTTCACACAGACTCTCCCGCAGACAGCCAGCACCGCTGGATCCGACGCGCCCTCTCCAGCTCCTTGAAAAAGGGCGCGCGCACGAACCCAAACCAAACCACGCCCAGACCCAAAAGCAATTCCGCGTGTTTTCTGCTTTCAGAAACAGGCACGTTTTCTACACACAAGGTGCACACTGTCCCCCAAACAAGCACACCGACACATGAATATCCACACACAAGAACTCAGATCTCTCCCTTTTTTCTTAAGGAAAGCCCGGTTCTGGGTGTTGGCACTGCACGCTCTCCTTGCTCTCGGACTGGGGAGAAAGATCGCAGCTCTGGCAGAAGAGGCTTGGAGCGGGCTGCGGGTAGCGTTGGTGGGGAGAAAGAGAGGGTGAGCCATTCACACCCCCCAGGCCTCAGGCTCGCCCTGCACCCCTGGGCTCCTGGAGCGCGTTCCGGAAGCCTAGCCTGGGGATGGGAGCAACAGGCAAAGCCAGAGGCTCGCGGGATTTCCGCGGCTGTCGCTCACTGTTTCTGCAGGTCAGTAAGAAGCTCAGGGTGGGGGGTGCGGTCGGGGGGCCTCCAGGTCATTCTTCTGTGACAGATCTCAACTAGTGGGACGAGGACGGGTTGACAGCCAGCACCTGAGCAATTGAAACTCCAAGTAACGACTCAAAAGAATCCCGATCTCAGACTCAGGCGACTCCGCCCGCCTGCAACCCAGGCGCGCAGCGAGCATTCAAGCGGGCTGACCTGCAGTCTCTCCTTCTCCAGGAAAAGCAGCCAGCCTCCACCTAACGTGGTTGAGCGCGGATAGAAGGCAGAGCAGGAGAACTTCCAGGACCTTCTTAATCCCACACCAGAAACCGCAGCTCTCTAAGGGTTATTTCTGTATAACAGGAAGGTTTCTCTGCCTCTAGATTGTTGGGTTCAATTTTGATGCCCAAATTTGATGCCTTCACTAGGGGGCCCTTCCTCGAAAAGCCCTGCAGAGACTTCTGTGTCCCTCTCCCCATCATCGCCTGGGAGAGGGGCTGCGGAGTGGAAAGGCAAAGTTGGGAGGCGCTGCCCGGACTCTGCTCTCTCCACTGCCTCTTCCCCAGCCACTGCCCCATCTGTGGGGAGAGGGGAGGCTCCGACCCTGGAACCCCAGGCTCCCCAGCAAACGGGGAGCACAAGAGGAGTCCTGATTGGTGTTTGGCCTCCCACGAAGCCCCAAAATATTACTTTGAGGGAATTTGAACCTTTGGGGCTGTAGGCTAAAAAGCTAGCACCTTCTCCTAAGACCCAGTCTGTGTCACTAGGACTTTTCTGAAGTGCTGGGACAGGTGGCCCTACTGCAACGCGCGGGGCACAAACCACTGCTGCGCCCTCTGCTCCACAGGCATGTGCTGAATGACCCAATTTAGATCCATTAGATGGAAGAGCAGATTGCTCATCCAAAGAGACACCTCTTTTATTTAGTAAAAGCAATCAGTGTCCTGGTGAAAACGTTTTGGAATCTAAGAGGGAGTACTGATACCGACGGCTTCTAATCTTTGGGAGACCATCAGCCTGAGAAGCAAAACAAGGCAGTTTTCCTCGGCTCATCCTTGTATGATATTAGTGAGTGAATGGGAGCAAAAGTCAATAAAATACTCTGCTTTCTAAATTGGGAAAATTGCATCTTCATTTCTCTGGAACTGTTCTGAGCTTAAAAGCATCTCCAACGAACCTAACTATCATAAGGACTTACAGAGAATAGTTTCCTAGGAATATCTGGCTATTAAATCATCTCTTAAATATTTTGATGCTCAGTTTAAATATTTTATATCATTACTTTTAAATTTTGAAGATGGAAGTCCTAAAATTTTAGAAAGAAACAGACTCCACATACTATAACTTTTGAAGTTTCTTTGTATTTATTTTAGCTTACTTTCTGTTTTCTTTACAAATTTCCTAGAAGAAATGTTCCTTAGGGAAAAGTTTTATATATTCAACATGAATTTATTGAGGACCTACTACATACTGGGCATGGTTTTAGTCACTAAGAATTCACAGTGAACAAAACAAAATGCCTGCCCTCCTGGTGCTTATATTTCAGGGAAGTACTTGACAAGAGTCCTTATATATCACCCCTCCCCCAAATAGAACCCACCCTACCCAAATCACAACTTCTCAATATAATAACATCACCTATTTGTTTGTTGAATGGATATATAGGGCTTACATTATTAAGACCATATACATATTATTCCTGGCTGAGCCATGTAGTGTACTTTAATTACATTTCCTTACATATATATTTTATTTTGAGTTAGTCATTCCTCTCTTTTCATTTGCTTAATTTTATTTCTGCCTATCACTTGTTTATCTCTTTCCCTGAATCCTATTTGTTCCTCATACATGCTTTACTCTCTCACTTTGGTAGAGCATATTTGCCACTATCTGACTGATAGCTTTTCTGGAAAGAATTCTAGATTGGAAATCATTTTTACTCAGAATTTTGAAAGTATTCTCATCTGTCTTCTATTTCCAGTATGACTGTTGAGAAATTTATTTTTATTTTTTCTTTCTTTCCTTCTTTCTTTCTTTCTTTCTTTTTGTTTCATTTTTGTTGATGTTGTTGTTGTTATATGATTTCTCTTTCTCTCTTCTCACCAATGTTCTAAAAGTTCATGATGATGTGTCTTGGTGTGGACTGTTTTTATTTCTCATTCTGAGTACTGAAGGAATACTTGCAGTTTGAAATTTCATGTCCTTCACTTCTGGAAAATGTTCTTGCTTTGTTTCTTTAATAATTTTCTTCTCTTCTCCTTCTTCTTCTTCTTCTTCTTCTTCTTCTTCTTCTTCTTCTTCTTTTTGGTTCAACTTTCTGAGAGAATTTTTTCAAATTTATATATTTTTTTAATTCTTTTGAGCATATTTTTAATTTCTAAGAGCTTTTATGTTACTTTTAATGGCCTCTCTTTTTTATTTAAGGGGTTCAGCATCTTATCCTTCCCTCTCTGAGGCTATTAAATATAGGTTAATAGTTTTGTTCTTTTCATATTAGAGGCTATCGTCACATTTCTAGTTCTCCTTGGCTGCTGATTTATATTTAAGAGGGAGGCAATAAAGAGTTAATCAGAAGATGTGCATGGCAGAGTTGTCCACTGATGGGCTGGAATATAGAGTGATCAGATGGGAAGTGATCTTGCTATTTTATTGGAGGAAACCCTAAACTATAACTAGCTATGAGTCTTCTTTTGGCTTCTTGTTTGCCCAAGAAGGATCCTCAAATCTCCTAGGGGTAGGGAGTAGCAGTATGGAGGTGGTGGTGGAGTATAAACTGATGTATAAGGAAGGAAGGAAGGAAGAGTCTTGCTGTTCATTGTGGCAATCCTCCAGTCTTTTCTGGGACCCAGAAGGGATAGTCATCTAACTGCATAGGATTTGAAAGGAAATCCTGGGTCTAACTACTCCTTTTAAAAGCTTGCAATCACTCCTACTTTCAGCCCATCTTGTAACTCTACCAACAGAGGCAACCTCTAGCTCAAAGCCCTGAGTTTTTCTAGGATCCTTGCTTCTTGATGTCTTTCCCTACCCTACTTGAGTTTATACTGCAAACATAATCTTCACACTGCTTTCTCTTCTGCCAAACCAACCAGAAGACTGGCCAAAGGGTGGAGATGCAGTTTTCACAGAGCCCCTGAATTAGATTCAATCCACTGGGCATTCTCCCTCAGCTGATTCTCAATCCCCATTACAAGCACCTGTCTGCAGGCTGCTTCCCCCAAACTCCAAAGAAATAGAGATACCAACATCTAACCTGCAGAAGTCCCTTCTAGAGAATATTTTTAGAGTTGTCTGTGCCTGCCAGAGAATGAGCAAAGCAATAATGGCCCAGACCCAAGCTGGTCATTCTGAGAGATGGACAAACTCAGTGAGTGACGTCAAGGAATTACTCAGGTCGGGTTCCTCTGAGATAATTAAAATTCTCTCTTGGCTCAGATTCACAGAACCCAAACTGACTCTCTCCCTGTCTGAGAGCATTGTTCCACACTGCAAAGGAGGTATAAATACAGGTCCTTAAAACTTCCTTGTAAAGTGAATTAGAATAAAGTCTCCTTCACTCAATACTCACAGACAATGGGAGTTTTTGCTAAGGTAAATTCCCAAGTAACTGAAACATACTTGAAATGAAAAAAACACATCTTTTAAAAAGCCATTTTGGATGGAAACCCTCTTAAAATGCATTACACTCTACTCTTAACCTTCTCTGAATGACTCACCACCATCATCAAAAGAACATCATTGCTTTTCAACCACTTATTGCTGCGAATCTACATTCTCCTACCTAACTCAAATCAAGATGCCCTTAAGGTCACAAATGACTGATTATCCATCTAGGGGACCAACTGAAACTGCAGACCTCCATGCTGCAACCAAATATTCAACTGCTTTCCAACAAAAGGCAGACACAACAAAGTCATTAAAAGCTTAGTTAACTTTAAATTTAAAAAAAAAGAAAGAAAGAACATCAGTCACAGTGCTGTGTCTTGAGTAGGGCCTGAGGTAGCTGGGCTGCTCATCTCAACATCTGCTGATCCCCAGCTGTTGTGCTTTTGAGCTCTTGGCCCACTATTTTCAATTGTTCATAGTCTCTCTCACAGCCAGAATCCCAGGATCATGTTTTTGGCTTTTGGTGGTTTCTTCGGGTCACTGTTAATATATCTGCCTCTAGCCCCAGGCCCTGTCTACCTGAATTTTCATCTTCTAACTTAATGCCATCAGGAAAACAATAGAAGCATGCTTGATAGAACTGGCTGGAGCAAATCAGAAGTAAAGAGGGTTAAGGGAAGGACCTGAGCATCTCTCCAATGAGTAATGCTAAAGAGCTCTACTGCATTGACTTAGGACATTTACTGCAGCCACTCAAAGGCCATTTTTCTATCTTTTCTAGCCCTCAACTATGACCAATATAAAGCAAGTTTCTAGATAGGTAAGAGTTTCTAGGATTTCTTTCAGTATTTCTATGGTGTTAATGGAAGTTTGAGAAAGACCATCCATTTAAAAGAGGGTTTTGTATAACAGTGCTATCCAACAGAACTTTCTGAAATAATGGAAATTGTTCTCTATCTGCAATACAATAGCCAGTAGTCACCTCTTATATTATCCTGGATAGAGATTGAGCCTATCCTTTGAAGTGAGGTATCACAAGGATGGAAAAACATGCACCACATGAACTCACCATCAAACTGGTACTAACTGATCAACATTAAGGTGCTCACGTAGTAGTAATACTCCTTGGGTGCCTGTCAGGCAGTGGGGGTGGAGGATGGAGAGGGTGGGGGTGGTAAACCCACAGCTGATGGAAACAGGGCACACCATATGGAGGAAAGACACGCTTGTAGCCCTGGCTTGGGAGAGGCAAATGCATTTCATGTAACCAAAATGTTTGTACCTCCATAATATCCTGAATTAAAAATAAAATAGCCACTAGCCACCTGCGGTTCTTTAGCACACACGATATAGCTAGTTCGACTGAAGAGCTGAATTTTTAACTTTATTTATTTTAACTAATTTAAAAATAAATGGCTACATGTGGCTAGTAGTGACTCTACTGGAAAGCACAGGTCTATAGTGTAGAGTACTTGCTGTTAAATGCACCGATTATAGAGCCAGACTTACTGTTTTTCAAATTCTGGCTCCCACATTTATTAGCTGTGTGACCATATGCAAATTTCTTAAACTTTCTGTTCTTCTACTTCATCTTATGTAAAATAGAGATAACATTAATAATATTATTTACTTCCTAGGGCTGTTATGAGAATTAATTAAGGCAATAAATATTACATGCTTAGAACAGTATATGGCAAATAGTAAGTGCTTTATAAATATTAACCATTGTCTGACTTTGGGTCAATCAAGAAGCAGACCCTAAGACAAGAATTTGAGTATAGACCATTTCTTTGGGAGTTGTACCAGTAAGGGAAGACCGAAGTGAGACAGAGGTAAGAAGGTGGCCATTGTAGAATATAATGAACAGATTATTACTATAAGCAACTGGGGCTTAATCCTTTAGAGAACTTCTGGGACACTGTAGCATGCCTCAAAATTGTCCCACCCAAGGAACGACAAGTTATTTATCCACCAACTGCACTGCATCATCATTTAAGGGTGCTCACAGGGATGCTAATGCCCCAGCACATCTATCCAGTCCTGTATGGCCAAGCTTCTGTGGCCAGAGAAAATCCCTAGGCAGAAAATTATTGGCACTTGCAGTAGCAAACTATGTGTACAAATGGGAATGGTAACACTGGCAGAGCTCCAAGATAGCCTACTAAAGCCCATATTATTATTATAAAGAGTCTGCCACTGCTTATTAACCCTCCCTAGAATAGTTAGGATTAAGTCTCTCATCTAAAATATGTTGTAAAAGATTAGCAACAGGCTGTTATGTGCTGATGTGACCTCATTGGATACTCCAGCGCATCTTATTCTTAAGTTCTTTCCCCAGAGTATTACAAGGCCCTTTGGCAGCACCTTAGTCTTAGAGCCAATTATCTTCAGTATCCCTTTAATCAGTAGGCAAACACGCAGAAAAATCAGTGTCCTTTCTTCTCTCACAGCAACAAATCAAACCCACACAGAAGCCCTCAGTTCAAAGGAATATAGAAAGGACGTGCTGCTAGGGGTTGGATGAAGGTTGGAGGGTGCCAGGGAGAATGTCCAATCTTGATTTATAAGTTTTCCTGGATTGATCTGTTATTTCTTGTTGGACAGACCTTATTGTCCCAAACCTAGCATCTTAGAAGTTTTTCTTGGCCAAGAAATTACTGAGGAATCTCTTCTGATTATCAAGGAAGGTAATTAAATCAAGTTTATTTATGTATATGTGTGTTTTCAGCTGTCTCCCTTGATGAGTGAAGACTAAATTTTCATACACACTCCTGAAAGGATGGAAGGCCATGAGAGATGGCGGTATGACTATTAACAATAATGCTAATTATTAACATTTGGCATTGTAATAATCCATGTGCTTAGTTGCACATAACAGAATCCTCTAAGTTAATTTAAGCAGGACAGAGTATTGTGTTAACTACAGAATTTTGTAAAAGGCTGGAGAATCAGTTCTGGATGCTATACATCCAGGAATAATACATCCAGGAGAAACAAACCACGCCATGCAGATGTTCTGGTGGGAAGTCCACTGGTGCTCACCTACAGCAGTTTTGACTCTAGGTAGCTCCAAAGGTACCCGAGAATATCCAGTCTCCTCGCATGTAGCCATCATCTAAAAGTGCTCACTTTTGCTTCCCAATTGTTCTTGAATGCCTTTGATTACCAGAACCTACTTCTTATATGGAAATCCAGCCATAAGAGAACCTGGGAAATCATGTTTTTAATTTTCTATCCTCTATAGGAAGGCTTGCAAGAAGCCTTTGGATGAGTATTGAGTAAGCTATATACAGTCTCATGTGGATTCTAATAATCCTCTCTAACCATCTGCAGAAAAGATTTTTTTGGGTTTTTCTATCCAAATCTACCACCCACATACACTTTTACCCGTAATAGTAAATGGTAGCACCAATAACTCCCTTTTCCCTTATCTATATCCAATCCAACAGTAAATCCTATTAACTCTACTCCTCACCCCCAAACACAGCCCCAATCCATCCCTTTCCATCTCCAGTGGGGACCCTGAACTAAACCACCTCCTGCCTGCACAGCTGCAGTAGTCTCCTAACTAGTCTCCTGGTGCTGACTGTTGCCCATGTAATTCCTTCACATACTTCTTTTAAAAGTATAGATTACATTAAGTCACTCCCCTTCTGACAACTCTCTGTATGGTTAGGATAAAAAATTAAATACTTTTCTTATATTACATACTCTCCTACATGGTCTAGTTCCTCTCTGTCTCTCCAACATTCTCTTAGACTAGTCTCCCTTCACCCACATACCCATATTGGCTTCTTTAAAAGTCCTAGAACTAACACACCAAGACCTTTCACAGCCCAGAGCCTTTATACTTGCTGGTTTTTCTCCCTACAAAGCTCTCTCTCACCTGTCAATCTCCCTCCTGTGATACCACCCCTAACTCCCACACACACTCCCAGCACACTACCACTCCTTTGGTGGCTGGCTCCAAAATCACTGAATCACTGATCAATGATGCTGAATCACTTTTTAATTTTCAGCTTAAACATCAGTGTCATCTACTTTAAAAATACCTTCACTGACCACCCTATCTAAAGAAGTCTCTTTATTACGTAGCCTGCTTTACTTCCTTTACAGAGTTTAGCACTCTCTGAAATTATCTCTGAAATACATTTATTTGAATATTATTTGTCTTTCTCCACTAGAATGTAAGCTCCTTGAGAGAAATCTCCTTGAATACCTTGTTCATCACTATATTCCCAGCACTTGGAACAGTGCCCAACATAAAGGTTGGGTTTCATAAACATCTGAAAAACTGATGGAGGCATGTGAGTGCTTACTCTGCAACACTTCGCAGTGTGCTAAGGGCTCTCCTTAGATCTTTTCACCCAATCCTTTCAACAACCCTATGAAGTAGATACTGTTATCCTTGCTTTCCAGCTGAGAAAACTAAAGATAGAGAAGTTAAGTAGCAGCCCAATGTCATATCAAGTAAGAGCAGGGTTTAAGCAGAAGTAGTCTGAATTCAGAAGCCACACTTTAAATATTTATGTTTAGTTGCCTCTTGCATAGCAATTATAAATCTTTAAGAAGCAGCAGGAAGTTCTTGATAAATAGCCACCTGAGCTCACTCATGGCAAACAGGCGTGTCAAATTCTAGGCAGCCCCAATCATCTCTCCAGATGCCCAGCCATAGTCATTACAGAATGCTCTTGGAGGGCTAATTCACTTGGAGGACTAAATTCAGTCTTTCAAGGGCTATCACTTTCCTTTGATCATCTTCATATCTGAAGACTATGACAATGACAAACAGTCTAGAAACTTTCAGGGGAGGAGCTTCCAGTCCCCAAACCAGAGCTCAGTGTCTCCTTAGTAGACTACTTCTCCACAGTGGATAGATTGGATGGGTCAGAGATAATGTTTGTCTTCCAGGAGTGAATGAACTATAAGGTGCAGGAATCAGAACTAACTCAAAAGCCTTGGCCCAGAGGCAATCAATGAGATATTCTACTTGCTAAGAGGATAAAGATGCTGTATAAATTTCTGTCCAGAGATGACTAGTGCCCAGAACAGTGCTTGGCACATAGTAGCCACTGAGCAA
>VBSM01001265.1:25920448-25951248 GCA_008086735.1 Cheirogaleus medius
CAAAGATGTCCTCAGACATGCTTGATGGTCATTTCCTCCAAAGGTACCTCTGCTATTTCGATCTCACCCTCACAGGACTTGCTATGGGGTGCTCATAAGATTCACCTTGGCCATTTTCTACCTGGCGCACCTAGACTGGGACCTTCAGGATGAAGATTTCATATAGGGACTGGGGGAAACCCGTCTAAATACAGAGATTGGCAAAGGAGAGTCAGATGGTCCAGCCTGGAGTCTGAGAGGACCCTGCCCAGATTTTTAATTCCAGAAGCAATCAGCACTGAGTGTCAGATCTCACTGGTGAAACACGGTAGCCAGGAAGCCACAAAGGGAGGAAGCAATCAAGAGTCTGACCTGTTTCCAGTCATAGAATATGGATCTCAGTCGAAGACTCTGCTAGAAAATTAGGGAAACTGAGTGGCAATCCCCACCCCACTGTAGAGGGGTTGAAAACTAGAGTGTCAGAGTTTTGTCCTGATGGTGGCGAAGAGGGCTAGACAGCTGATCAGTGGGGACCAATACAGGAATTCATTACTAAGTACCCATTCATAAAAGAAGTAGGAAAAGTACTAATTTGGTGCTGTGTGAGGCTCCTAGGACACTGGTTCCTAGTTATCTAGTTATAACTATTAGCAAAAAAGAAATGAAACGGTGATCCGAAGAGAGAGAGTCTGTAATAGCTCCAGCAGCAGCTGAGCCGCTGGCAGGTGGTCTGAGGGCACAGCATTTCCAGGCCTCCTAAGTGGTAGTGTGGACACTGTCCAGGTATATCTGCTGAGGGGAAACTAGTCTGCCAGGGAGGATTCACAATTAAAATAGGCAAACAGGAAATGCAGGACAGAGGCTGACAATGGGTTTCTGGCCATTCTTAAAGACCTCAAAGAATAAAACTCAAGCAATCTTAAAGATTCAAGAGCTCCTGGTTGAATTTTAGATAGCTAAACAGTCAACCAGGAGTTGTAAGTTTTCTAAGTCTTTCCCACCCTTCCCTCTTCCACCCCTAATCTCAATTATTCTGTCTACCCAGAAAGCACCTTAGACCCTGGGCTTGGCAATGTAACAAATGTGTGTTCGGTATGAAATAGATAGTTCTACAGCAAGGCCGTAGGACAGTCTGGCTTGATTATTTCTCAGGGCATGAAGTTCTTTTGAGGTAGAGATATTTTAGTAATAATAATAACGATAATAACAGCAATAGAAGACAAAATTTATTTCACAATTTCCATACACCTAAATGCTATATATTTATATAACATACACACCTAAGCTAAGTGCTATACAAATATATGATAAAGTATGTATTATAAAGCATATATATTATATGTAATAAATGTGTTAGCAACTTATAAATGGTTCCATTTTCATATAGTTTATCCTTGCCAAATAAAACTTTAAAAAAACACCTTTGAAATATTGTTAAGGAGTAATACCTGAATGAGGTTGACCCAATGGAGGTCTTAGTTCCTACAGTGGTGTTCTAATTTAGTAGACTAAGTAGCATCCCCTTGCATAACCATACATGTCCAGAGTGAATATCTTTATTTTTTATGAATTATTGCAGATGATTGGCACAGTTTAACTAAACCATCCCAATTGATTCTTTTTACTTGTTAAATTTATATATAAATTCTCAAAGGATATAACTTACTGATGTTGGTCAATTTCACAAACTGATAGCTCAAGAACTTGAAATATTTTGACTGATAGAACTAATTTATTAATGATGATAATTAATATTAATATCTTATTTAGTTGTAATATAAGATTCGAGATTTTTTTTTAAAAAAAAGAACAAACAAAATCCTTTGTTTCATTTTCAAATATCAATTAATGTATCTCTATTTCCTGTGGACTCCCTTTTACCTCCTACCACCCCAGCCTCATTCTTCCCCACAAACTAAACATAAAATGTTCCTACTAATGTAGGAACATAAATGTTCCTACTAATCATGGAATCTGACCTAGAAGGTATTCTTGCTGTTGAAAGTCCAAAACTAAACAGCTCTGAATTATAAAAAGGCATATAAATTCAAACATCTTATACTAACTAGAAAAATTTTATATGTTCAAGAAAAAAAATAGTAAAATTATTCAAGAGGATAAAAATCATTTCCAGTAGGTTGTAAGATTTAGGTGATAGAAACGAACCAGGTAATTTCCTTTCCTTTCCTTTCCTTTCCTTTCCTTTCCTTTCCTTTGCTTTCCTTTCCTTTTCTTTTCTTTTCTTTTTTTCCTAATAAGTACACTTTGTAAGAAGATAAATTCATAGTCTAGCATGGTAATTTGTCCACAGGGTCCATCAGACACTGGGGACAGCTTCATAAGCATGGTAAGGTTTCTACAGCCAAATGGCCCGAGTACTTTATGTGGCAGACACTTTGCTAAGTGCCCTAGGGAAACCAAGAAGTATAAATGTTTTATGAGACCTCATGCTAGAAATGTATTCTTGATTACTCCTGTGGAATTTCTAGGCAGAGAGAGTCTAGTGGGGCATAGGTATGGGGCAAATCACTATTTCCGGAACCTTTACCAGACTCAGTGCTATGGTTTGAATATGTCCCCCAAAAAGCACATATTGGAACCTTAATTCCCAATGCAACAGTGCTGGGAGGTAGGTCCTGATGAGAGGTGATCAGGCCATGAGGGTTCTGCCTTCATGAATGGATTAATGCCATCATGGCAGAAATGGGTTCATTATTGCTAGAGTGGGTTTGTTATAAAAAAATGAATTTGGCCCCTCTTGCTCTCTCTCCAGCCCTCTCTTTGCCTTTTTACCATGGGAGGATGCAGCAAGAAGGCCCTTGCCAGATGCTTTCCCCTCAATCTTCAACTTCCCAGCCTTCAGAATCATGAACCGATAAATCTGTATTCATTATAAATTACCCAGTCTGTGGTATTCTGTGATAGCAACACTCACTTTATGCATTACCCCCAGATTCTTGTGGCTATACCAATATCCCACTGTTTTTACCCACCCCCACCCCCAACCATGCAGCCTTAACAGAATTCCTAAGGTCACAGAGCCAGGGCACTGCCACCCTCTCCAGCCTATAGATTGAGTGGCCCCAGACATAGCTGATTGAGAAGAAGGAAGCTCTGCTTCCCAGGCAGCTTCATGCAAAAAAGAGGCAACACAACCCAAAAGTTCAGAAGTAACACCTCATGGGATGGCCTTAACCAAAGCAAGAAAGCACTGCAGGGATGAAATAAATTCATCTCCTTTCTTCTGTTTCCTGTCTTAACCCCTCCATTCCTTGAAGCATGGACTATTCCAAAGATGCAGTAATGTCATTTGGCTTCTCTGAAGATATCCTATGAGGCCAAGCCATCAGCTGTGTTTGTTATCTACCAGTGGTGGCCAGCTCAGTAACACAGCCCCTTGGTTTTTTTGGTTTGGTTTTTTTTTTTTTTTTTTTTTTTACTTTTTTTTGGTTTTTTTCGTTTGTTTGTTTGTTTGTTTGTTGAGACAGAGTCTTGCTCTGTTGCCTGGGCAAGAGTGTCCGTGGCATCAGCCTAGCTCACAGCACCCTCAAATTCTTGGGTTCAAGCAATCCTACTGCCTCAGCCTCCCCAGTAGGTGGGACTACAGGTATGCACCACCAGCTTGACATTTCAAGGAGTGTACATTGAGCAATCTGAGGTCTGGGGCTTCAGTTAAGATCCTAGTGTTTAAGGGTATTTAAGGAATCCCAATTCTTGTCCATTTGGGAGAAGAATTATTCAGTTTTGTCTTTTTGTGCTTTACATACTTCACTATTCCATTATTAGAAGAACTGTTGTTATTATTATAGACATATTTTATGTGAGTAACACACAGGACATCATTGACATCTCTACTTAGAGAAAGTATGTTAAGTATTATACCTACATATTCCTAGGATATCTGGAAGATGGTCTCTGGTAAGATTTTTAAGGAAAAAATACATTACTCTGGTAACAAACAAGGGGAACCATTGAAGTTGTTTAAAATAAAAGGAGAATTTAAAATGTTAATAGTGAACATTCAATAATGAAATATTCATAGAGACACCTGTTCTATGGACAAAGGGCTGTTTAAAGTTAAAGGATCATGTTCATGCATGCAGTTCAATGGAACTTGTACTCTGAAGAATTACAGAAACTATGCCTACAGCAAAGTTCTGTTTGAAGGATATGGAAAAATCCAAAAGACCCAGCAAAAAGAGTGAACCAAGAATATCTGAATTAAATGGGTTAGTGGCCAGAAAACTACCAAGATATCTAGTCTGCAATATGAATGAATAAAAACACCTTCTATGTAACTTCCTTCAAAGTTTTTAACGGGAGTCTTCTCCCAAAACACAGTTTCTGGCTTTGCTTAGAGATACAGTTCCAGTTTAGCTCCGTGTTGTAACTGTACCCATCTATAACCTTCCACTCAAAGGAGGGATACACAACTGTATTTAAACTTTGTAAATACTTCTGAAAACCTTCACTTCTTGGTATAAAATGTGTCCCCTTACAGCCCTGTTGGGTATACTTTGGGGAAATGGAATGTTGCAGATGAAGAAATTATCAGAGATCCTGAAAATACAATTCAATTTTATGTCCTGCAGCATTCTGGCATGGTTGCTGTGTATGTTGCCAAATATTCTATTCATGGGCAGAGCTGGTCTATAGGATTGGCAGGGGGAGTTAGCTCTCTGTATAAATAGCTGGCAGGTGGCAACTGGCGTGACTACTCTTCTTGCCCTTTCAGACTTGTCAAGAGAAAAGATATGAGAGACGTGGATATACTGGCTTACAATTCAAGCAAGGTCTCACTGTGATGAGTATGTTGGTGTTGTCTTCCAGGTTTTTGTTCTAAGCTTTGAAGTCTAAAACTCACCTTTTCTTTCAGTGCATTCAGAGTTGGCCAGACTTGGGGAACTGACTCCCATAATGTGGACTCACTAAAGCCTGATGTTTGTAACTTACAATGAAGGCTATGCCTTCCTCTTTCCAAGGACCAGAATTTTATGCCACTTTCTGGAGCTCACGTTTCCTCATATTAAGATACCTGAGAAACTAAATTAGTCATCAGAATCTTTCTTAGTAATCAGTAAAAAATAAGATACAAGAAATTTGATAGCCAAGAGGAATATTTCATTTCATCACTGGCAAAGCCTGCTAAGGTCCTTCCCTACGATGGAGGTTACTTCTCCACTGATCAGAATCCTCTGTTAGATATAGTCTTTGTGCCCCTGGGATAATGTTGAACAGATGCTGGCAAATTTTTACCTTCCAGTTTCCCTTCTTATAGACTTCATGTGGGATAATCCTACAAAACCCAACTTCAAACAGATTGCAAAATTTATGTTTATTTATGCAAACATTTATTAGAAATATTATGTTCCCTCTCTAAAAAGGCAGGGTAATATTGTCAGTCAAAATCATAATATTTGGTGATGAGTAGATGGTAGTTCAGTGATAAGGTAAATTATAAGATAATTCTCTGGGTACAAGGTGAAACGGGTTTTAAAATTGCTTGGGTGGGTTAGGGAGAAAAGAATGATGACTTAATAAGATAATCAAGTAGTTTTGCAGTGGAGGGATGAACAGTCACATTGCAGAAGTTATGTGTCTTTCAGATTTGTGGCCATATTTTCCCATATCCTTTGACACTCATACATGCTGTTGTAGGCTGAATGTTTGCCTTCCCCCAAGAGTCACATATTGAAGCCCTGACTCCCAGTGTGTCAGTATTTGGAGGTGGGGCCTTTAGAGGTAATTAGGTTTAAATGAGATCATGAAGGTGAGGCCACCATAATGATGGATGCTTATAAGTGTCCCTGTAAGAAGAGGAAGAGACACCAGGGCTTCTTCTCTCCTCTGGCACACAAAGGAGAGGTCAGTCATGTGAGCACACAGCAACACTGCACTCACCTACAAGCCAAGAGAAAAGGCCTCAGAATGAAATCTACCTTGATCTTGGACTTTTAGCCTCCAGGACCATGAGAAATAAACTTCTATTGTTTGAGCCACCCAGTCTATGCTATTGTGTTACACAACCCAAGCAGACTAAGACAAATACCATCTGCTATAAGATCACACACATTGTTATATCCACCTTCCGTGAGTGATTTTTGCAGTATTTTTCGCGGGCCCATCTGGAACACGCAGATCAATTCTTAGCCACTATTCCTTGGCATGGTGAATCAGGGGAGGGTAGTGCTTAAATTCACCAATAAATGACTGCAAGTCTCTTTAATGGCATCTTGGAAATCTTCCAAGAAGAAGCATAAATGCCCTGGGTTCATTTATAGGTCATAATTTATAATTTGTCTCCAGGGTTTTTAAGACGAAGCATGTATTTATATTCAGATTGATGTTTCAGCATCTTTAACCCTGACTAAATAGGGTTTGGGACAAGGGACAAGCAACTAAAATTCCTGTGGTGGATATATTTCCGGAAAGCCTCCTTGAGTGCCCACTCTCAGGGGCTTCACCTAGTAAATCACCAGCTCTATGAAATTCACCCTCCTCCCCAAAAAAACAGATCACAGTTAAATCTGTGGGAACCTGTGCTGCAACTGAAATGTGACATTATTGTCTCTGTGATTTCATGACAGGTTTTCTCTATTACAAAAATATTTATCTATGTCCTAAAATATGCCAGACACTTTGCAGAGTTCTTTACCTACTTAATTGTTCAAAACAAGCTTCTGCAGTAGGTATTGTTGTATCCACTTTACAGACTAGAATATCCAGACTGTGAGAGATTAAGTAACTTTCCAATGATTATACATCTATTATATAGTGAAGCTAAAAAGGGAATTCTTGTCCTTAAATCCATTCCATTTTCTTTTCACCAAATCCAGCTACTTCTTAAATCAACCAAAGAAAGTTTCAAACATTATAGAAGTAGTCAACTGGGTACGTTCTAAGCAGTATCCATTAAATAACAATCGTTATCCCAGCCACTATTATTTAATAAAAGACAATTTGTCCAGAAGGTGGGCTTCTTCCTTGAGCTACCCATCTGGAACCATCTGAAGAGATCTCTATTAGAAGGGTGGCAGATATTTTCATGGGGAAGTGGATCTATTTCAGTGCCCAAGAAAACTCAGGAAGCAGTGTTAGAAATAGTTGCTTACTCCTCTAAAACTTTGAATCTGTAATTGATCCTAGAAAGAGACTGCAGTAGGTCTCTACACATGCCTTATAAGACCACTCTTTCAATTTTTGAAAATTCCTAAAGTTTTCTAAGTTATTCTAAGGCAATCAGCGTAGTATAGCACACGATATAGCACATATCATTGATGTCCTCTTTGAAGATCAAATTGGGGCTGCTGGCCCTCTGCATGCCCCTCAGTGGTTCTGCTCTGCAAGAATCCGTCATTCTATCCTTATGTCAACAGGAGTAACACAGGATGCTGGCTTGGAGCCCCTTTGCAAACATCTGGAAACATCTTGGCCTATGAACTCTTCATGGAGAAACTATTAAGGATGAGCAGATTAACCAAAGACTAACATTTTAAAACTTTGTATTGCTGTGTACTGTTTTTTCATATAATACACAGCAAACTTATGAATCTGCCCTTTAAATTAGATCTAAATGCATACCAATTCTCTGCTCCTCTCCTCTTCAGCTCCCTTCTACACTCCTTCCTTCTCATCCCCCACTAACTCGCCCCCTCCACCACAAGAAATCAGCTTCCGTCTTCCCAAGCAGCAGCATACGAAACATAAAAGAAATTCACAAAATAGGTGAACATTAAAAATGAAGCCTTTTAACACAACTCAATTCCCTGGTAAGCCCTGCTATATAATATCCAACTTTGAATTCTCAGTATGATTTTCCTTTATAATTTTACCCATGTGAGTCATTTTTCCACAGGCTCTTTATTTGCTAATATGAAACCTCCCTCGCTTCCAACCAAGTGCCCCCTGAGCATGGTGTTGTGGGGACTTCTGGGGTGAGGGTTTCTCATGCATGCTCAAAGTAAGACACATTAGTCTCCACAGGGCATCCACCCCACTCTGTTACAGTACCCACGGGTGATGTCTACTGCTGCAGCCTCTGTCCACAGATGAGCCCCGACCAGTAGAAACCATCGCCTTCTATCTGGCCAGCAGCTCTTTAGGGAGCCATCGCTGCTCTGTTTTCAGTCCACATGTAGTTGGAGAACTGACCTCACCTCTAGGGTATGGAATAGGCACATGTCCCAGGCCTGGCTGATAGGAGTCCATATCCCTCTTTTAAAGCTGAAAGCTTCAGGCAGGGGCATGTTATTTAGGCTAATCCCACTAGTGTCACTCCTGGGACTCTGCCTGCAGCTACTGGGAAAATGCTGCTCTTTTTCTTTGGAATCCTAACCTAAAACGAAAATGTGTTCCTGGAGTTAACATAATGCATCTTTGCCACCACACCGGGAAAAAAAAATCTGCTGAGGAAAGAACTAACACAAGAAAAAACAGAGTCAAGCTGTAGAGAAATATAGACAATGCACTGACAGTATTTCAATCCTGATACTGCCATGACTGAAGACAGAATTATACCTTCAACCACTCACTCACACTAGTCAACAAATCTTTTTTTAACTTTAAACTACTCTGAGATGGGCCTCTTGTCACTTATAACCAAAAGACTTTTGATTAAGGCACTTAAATAGTTGTATCTACTGTTGGCAGTAAAGCCTGATATCTAATACAAAACATGGTCCTTTATGATACCTACGGCTCTGTTAGTAATGGAATTTATTATTTTCCAAGTTAAAACAATTTTCTTAAATGTCTTGTTTGCTCAAAAATGTTTCCCTCTATTTGAGAATCTGCCCCAAATCAGATATGACCTTTGTAGGGCCTGACGGCACTTTGATTTGTTAAATTGCTTTGCAGTGGATATCTCAGGAAATTAAGAGAGAGGAAAAAAAAAACACCCAGAGTAGAGGGTTTAATGTGCCTTTTTAGTCCATATTAAATATAATGCCTAGTAATCCTTCAGTATTGCCTTCTTAGCATTCAGCACACTGCCTGGAAGTAGAAAATGTCAATTATTCAGGCCATCTTGAACCCCAAGCTGTATTTCTCCTTCACGTTGGGGCTAAATAACATTAAGTGGGGCGTGTGAAGCCTTCAAACCTCTGCAGGGAATTTCTGAGTCATTTTTACATCACAGTAGAAGAGGTGCTCTGTCCTTTTAGTACATTCCCTGAGATTCAAAACAGAGAATAAATTCTACCCATAAACTCTCTTAAATTTGATCTCATTGAAATCTTGTTTGGTTGAAGTTCTCATCAAGGGAATCCAATTTGATCTTACACAAAGGACTCACTTCCCCTAAATACAACAGGTCCTCAGTATAACATTGACGGGGGAAAAACAAAACCTATTCCCAGCCAGGGCCACTGTTTTTGTGGAATTTACATGTTCTCCCCATGTCTGTTTCCTCTGGCCTAGAATTCAGCTTTTCATCTCTGATATTCTAGAGTCTGGTTTAGTGTCCGGAACAAAGTAGATGCTCACTTTCTGTTGGTAGAGAGAATAGTGGCCTTCCAAAGATATCCATGTCCTAATCCCCAGAACCTGTGAATAAGTGACTTTACCTGTCAAAAGGGACTTTGTAGATGTGATTAAATTAAGGATCTTGAACTAGGGAGATTATTCTGGATTAGCCAGTGGCTCCAGTGTAATTATAAGGATCTTCATAAGAAGGAAGCAAGATATTGAAAAGAAATGGGAAAAAAAGGAGATGTGACAATGGAACCAGATATTGGAGTGGTATGCTTTGAAGGTGAAGAAAGGGGCCACATGCTAAGGACTGCAGTTGACCCCTAGAAGCTTAAAAGGGCAAGAAAATGGATTCTTGCCTGAAGCCTCCAGAAGGACCATAGCTCTGCCAACATCTTGATTTGAGACTACCAAAACTGTAAGAGAATAAATTTGTGTTGTTTTAAGTTGTTAAGTTTGTGTTCGTTTGTTACAGCAGCAATAAGAAACTAATTTGGTTACTATTTATTGATTGGTTGATTGAATGATGGAATGGATGAATGTATATGTGATACTTCCCATAGAACATTTTCCTGCTTTTATCCCCAAGGTAAGCCAAGCTATCTGAAGTCTAGATAGTGGTCAGACCTTGGTTTCCTGCCCTGCATCAGTGACTGAAGCCTCACAGAGTTCAGTTGACCCTTCATCACCTGCAAAGAGCCAGTGTGTTTCCCTATGGGGTAGGAAGGTGGGCCACTCCATCACCCCTACCTTGAAAGGGTTTCTTCTCCTGTATCCAACCAAAATCAGGTTGCCTTTTCCAGGCTGGAAAATAAATAAATACCAGCTGTTTGTCTTAAACCACAGGATAAACTGAGGTCAAACTATGATTATCTCTGAGAGGTGAGATTTTTAGGTCATTTTTACTTTCATATTTATGTTTCTCTGTGGCTTTTATAACTTTTCACATTAAATATATGTTTTTGTAATAAGAAAATAATAAAATAACTTTCATTCTGAAAAACAAAAGTCCTCTTTTACCTAGGCTTTCAAAATGTATTTCCGCATCCATGACTGTTTTGTTCCTGGAAAACAAGTCAGCAATTTACAAGAACCATCTCCTTTTCAAAGGAAACGCACATTAAGATAAGAGTGGCATGTTCTATGGGATTAGGCTCAATGTTTTCCTCTGACTGTCTCCTCTGATTGCAATCAATATCTGCAGTCCAATGGGGGCTCCGCCTGCTGTGAGTGGAGGGGCAAACAGACTCTGCCCAGGTGATGCAGTTCTCTGGCCTTAGCATGGATCCTCCTGGCATTATCTGCTTATTAGTTGATGTCGGAGATCGGCAGACTTTTTCTGCAAAGGGCAAGATAGTCAATATTTGAGGCTTTGCAGGCTATGTGATCTCTATCACCACTGCTCAACTGTCACGGTAGTGTGAAAGTAGCCATCCATAATACTGAATAAATAAGTGTAGCCGCGTTCCAATAAAACTTTATTTATGGACACTGCAATTTGCACTGCATATAATTTCATGTGTCAGAAAATATCATTCATCTTTTGATCTTTTCAACATTTAAGAACTCTTAGCTCACAGGCCATACTGAAACAGGCCCCAGGTAGATTTGACCCCAGGACTATAGTTTGCCAACCTCTGGTTTATATTGTTATTTTTGTAAGGAGTTCAAAGAGTACATTTTTACTTTCAATTAATTATGTAATTAGGAGTTTTCCTTATAAAATATATAGTTCTATTGTGTTCACAAACACATACCAATACCATTGCTTTAATTTGTTATTGTGCATATACTGTGATTATGCCTAAATATTTAGAATCTTTACATCATTAAAAGTTACCAACTGCCAAAAAATATTCTCTGGATTTTTAAATATTATACTTTATCTGATAAGATATTGAACAGGAATTAAAAATATCTCTTAGAGATAATATACGTGCTATATACGGTACGCTATGGCAAAAATGAACCCAAGTGTTTATGAGTTGCCACTAAGCTATGCAACTATTGTCCACATACTGTGGACATGAAATGGTAACACAAGAATGCCCCCAAGTGGCAGCAGCCATGGAAGACAGAATCTTAACCAAAAATCTCCTCCCACTAAAGTAGGCAGACCTGAATCCCTGCATTGCTACTGCAAAGATAAAATGCTGATTACTCTGATACAGAAGACAGAGTGCTCAAATTAGAGAAGGACAGGAAGCAACAGGACCTGGCAGATGGAGAGTTAGGTCATTCGTAGGGCAATTAGAAATTATACATTGCAAAGTATATTGTAGGTAACAATACTCCCTAGAAGTGCAATTGATAAATACTGGACTCTAAGTGAACTTTGAGCAGGTTCATAAGCAGATTAAGAATGGATGCCCTCATAAAGGAAGGAATAACCCAGGAAAATAATACCCACAGCTAACATGTTTTAAGAGATAGTGCGGTGTGGTGTTTAAGTTCATGGACTTTGGAGCCAGACTGCTTGGGATTGAACCCCAGCTCTGCCACCTGCTACCTGTGTAACTTAACCTTCCATGCCATCTCCGTGCCATTATGAAGTAACAGCATCTGCCTCCTAGAGTTTTGTGAGTAGTAAATGAGTAAATATAAAGGTCCTAGAAGAGTGTTTGACATAAAGTGAGGGCTATAGTAGAGTGCTATTAACTACTGCTATTATAATTTTGTTTTAATTTTTATTTTGAATACTTATTTCTTGCCATGCACAATGCCAAGGTCATGAAAGGGATTAACTTATTTCATTCTCACAACAATTTTATGAGTTACACAATTATTTCCTATTTTATCTTATGAGTTACACCAATTATTTCTTATTTCCATTTTACAGATGACAAAATTGAGGTAGAGAGAGGTTAAATAACTGCCCAAGGCACAAAGTTAGTAAGCCTTAGAGCCGTACTTGAGCCCAGGTAGTCAAACTGTACGACCAATGCTCTTTATTGCCTCCCAGTGCAAAAGCATGGCTCAAGATAAGTGTGACCTGAAAGGGGAAAATTCCCACCAACTCCTCTATCTTAACTCCAGTCCACCCCCTCAACATCTCTACTTGGATGTATAATAGGCCTTGCAAACTTAACAGGTTCAAAATGAGCTTCTAGTTTCCCCAAAACCTGCTCCTCCCATAGTCTTCCCCATCTTGGTTAATGGAGACTCCATCTTTCCAGGTGCTTGCCCAAAAACCTTGGCGTCATCCCTGAATTCTCATTCTCTTACACTGTACATCCAATCTAACAGCAGATTCTAGTTGGCTCTGCCTTCTAAATATGTCCCAAATCTGTCATGTCCCACCACCTCCACTGCTAAAGCCCTGTTCTCAGTTACTCTCACTCACTATCTCCTGCCTCAGTTGCTGCAGTAACCTCTAACTTGTCCCCTTCCCATCTGCTCTCATACCCTTTCCAGAATGCAAGAGTCTATTCTCAACATGGTGGCCAGAATGCTCTTGTTCCTTGACTTATTCTGCCTTGATAGCATTTACCACCTTCCATTTTGTAAATTTTACTTATTAATTTTGGTTATGGTCTGCTTCATCTATTAGAATATAAATTTCGTGAGGGCAGAAATGTTATCTGTTCTGTGCAATGTTAAAATATAGAGCATATCACATCAGTCCTGTGCGCAAAACCCTCCAAAGACTCCTCTTGCAATCAGAGTCAGTGTCAAAATCCTTGCCAGCCACCCGGGCCATCTCCACACGCTGCTATCTCTGGCCGGTGCACGTCCTGTTCATTCCACCTGGAACCCTTTCCCTAAGGAGCTCAGACCTTGCTCCTTCTTCTCCTTCAGTCCTTTCCCATTTCAATCATGCCTTCCCTGGCCACCCAACCCAACATTCAGCTCCATCCCACTCACATCACCTCCTAGTCTTTTGGTCTGCTTCATTTCTTTCTTAGCAGCATTTATCACTGCCTAACATTCTATATTTCATACATTTCTATATTTATTTATACTGCTCATGATCTGACTTCCCTACTAGACTATAAGTTTCATGGGGGTGTGTTTTTTTTAGTCTGCTTTATGCACTGTTATAGCTGCAGTGCCTAAGAGAGTACCTGGTACAGTAGGTGCTCAATTAATATTGAGTAGTAAATTTCCATTCATTGTATGAATGAATGAGTGGACAAATAAATTAATGTATCATCAATCAATGGCTAAAGAAATAGAAATGAGCATCAGAATATCATTTTATAGTTATCATGGTTATAAATTAGCATTAGAGTTAAATCAAAATGTCAATCAGCTTTTTTAAAAAGATTGGAGAAAGTGGTTTAGACCAGAGGCCAAAATGGAGCTTCCTCCTGAATTGGAGGTAAAGGATTGGCCTGACTCAATTGTCCAGGCCTGGAGAACAGAAATCCAGCCAGCCCTCCTGAGACAGGGCTCGGCATCCTTTGGACAGGCTGATGCCTTATCAGCAACAAGCCCAAGAGAGGAAGAGAGAAAAGCCCATTTCTCAGTGCAATGATCTTGCCCCTACTAAAGTTACGACTCTTGTTATGTTCTCCTAAGTTACATCCATCAGTTAAGTTACTCCTCCTCCTGTGGAAAGGAGGAAGGAAAAAGGAAGAGAAAGAAAGTAATAGGCTCTGTCCCCAGTACTTCCCTGAGAGGATACACAGATAATAATAAAACTAATTTTAAAATAATAATAAATAATAACAGTAAGTTGCCCCGAAGTCACCCATGTAATTAAACTCACTCTGGTTTGCCATTCCATAACATGAGATCAGATATTCTCAGTTTAGCCTTTTTTTTATTATTTTATAAGCCTGAGTTAAAGAATGTTCCTAGACATTATTATAAATAGATTTCTGCACTGGCTGGACCCAAATAACAATTGCAGTCAAGATGCTGGTCCCTAAAATGAATAATAATAAGAAGAAAAATATCATTAATTAAGCATTTGCAATATGCCAGGCACCATTGTAAGATCTTCATAAATTGAATCATTTAAACCTTACTTGGACTTAGAGAACTTTATCTAAAGATGCACAGCTAGTAATAATGGAGCATGAACTCAAGCCAATTCTGTCTGATGCTTAAGGCTATATTTTTAACAATTAACTCCTTTAAACTGCCTCTTAACCTCAAAACAAGGTGAGCTCTCTCTTATAGAAGTTTCCCTTAGCCAGGGTTTTTTCTACCTGAGCAGGCTACATGTTACATTCACACTCTCACCAAATATTCCTGCCTAAACCAATATCATGCCAGATTCTATCGTTATAAATGAGGTGATTCTACAAATTAAGGAGTTTGGCAAATTAGAATATTTTCAGAAAAGGAAAATACAGAGGACATGAGATTTTAAAGTCCATGCAGTATAAGAAGATGTTGAAAGAATCATGAATATTCACTCCAGTAAAGAAAATTGGAACATGAGGGGAAAATAACTTTGTCTCAAGTATTTGATATGCATTTGTTTAAAATGTACAGTGTTGCCTCCGAACAGCAATGCAAGCAACTGTGAATTGAAGTTATAAAGAAGCTCATTTCAAAGAATAATTTTTAATCAGATTGTTCAGAAGTGAAGCTCCCCACTTATAGAAGAGTTCCATCAAACACTGAGAGGGATGTTAGAGGAAGAACAATTCTTACATTACATGGGAGATGGGCCTGGATTAGAGGTTCCCAAATTTATGCAACCACTTCATTTTCACTGCTCAGTGGTGAATGAGAAAAAATCAGAACAATACAGCAAATTCCTTGAAACACTATATTTATTCACTTTAGAAAACAGTATCCTATTTTGAGATTGCCTCCTTCCCAGTTTCCAGGTGTTAAATGTACTTTATTCACATTTAACATGGTTATAGTTGTTTTAGTTGGTTGTTTTGTTTCTTTTTGGGGGACCTTTCCTGGTAAATAAAAATCTGGTAACAATATCTTGGTCACAAGTTTAAAATAATTTTTGTTACAATCTATATAATGCAAAATTCTAAGAATCACTGGACTAGGTGAAAACTAAGACCATATGATTCTATGCAGCTTTTTGGCTTAGATAATAGTACAAGAATCAAGGCTAGTAGGTACACATACTGGACACTTATGTGCCACAAGCTTTTTATCTATCATCTCATTTAGTCATCACAACTTCGGTAGTTAGATAATGTTCACAGTTCCCTGAGTGACAGGGAAGTTAAGTAACTTGCCCGAGGACACATCCCTGGTATATGATGAAACAAGGGTTGAAATCTAGGCTGTTGGTCTCCAGAACAGAGCTCTCAGTTTTTATTTTAAACTGCCCTTATTAAAAAAAAAAAAAATCAACACTCCTTCCTCAAATCAAACAAGCAAGCAAACAACAACAAAAAGAAAAATGAAAGAAAAGAAAAGAAAAAAGAAAGAAAAGAAAACTTGTAGCAAGTTAAGAATAAAAGAAAACTTCCTTAACTTGATAAAGGATTTCTACCTATAAAAAATGTCATTCTTAATGACAAACTATTAGAGGCCTTCCTGTTAACATCAGGAACAAGACAAGGAAAATTTCCATTATCACGGTTATTCTATATAATAAATGATACATATTAAAGCAAGAAAAATAAAAAAGATAAACATTGAAAGCAGGAGACAGATGATTATTATGGTATGCTCATCTGCTTAGAAGAGAATAGACTGTCAAACTACTAAAACTAGTAAGAGTTAAAAGATGCCCAGATAAAACATCAGTTTTCTTATTTACTGACATTAAACCCTCAGAAGTCCTATTAATAGTTCCAACTCTGCCACTTTCTCCCTATTTCCTCTCTTCTTTCTGAGACTCAGTTTCCCCATCTTTAATGAAGGTTTGGATGACTTCCCACTCCAGCTGTGACGCCACATGTCCTGTGTGTTGGCATTAGCCATATCCAGCCAGATCCCTTTATGATTCCAGGAACAGTTTATAAGACTGGAAGGCTGGAATTGGCCTGGAGAGGTTTTCCTGTGCGCACAGTCACCAGAACACAGGTGTTATCTTTGTGGAGCTTCCTGGACTCTCCCATGCGCCCTGCTTTTCTCAAAGAAACCATAGGTCCCACTGTCGGCTGTGCTGCAAAACTGTCAGAGCACTGGGGCACGTCATAATGCTGAGGGTTTCAACAGATGGAACAGTGTGGAAAATAAGGAGAAGCAAAAGGAATACATAAGACCCTCAATTCTATCTTTGCTAGTGGTGCGTGCTCGTTCCTTTCTGGAGGGTTCCACCCTTCCATGGAACAGACATCAATGGTAACTGTTTCTTTGGTGCTGGGATGTGAATTATGTCTAGTGATTCATCGTCTAGTTTCATTTGTAAGACAAAAGGATATATTTGGTTGTTGTCTTTGTTCATATAACACAATATCACAGACTTGGTAATTTATAAAGAATAGAAATTTATTTTCTCACAGTTCTGGAGGCTGGGAAGTCAAAGATCCAGGTGCCAGCAGATTCAGCGTCAGGTAAGGGCTGCTCTCTGCTTCTGAGGTTTCACCTTCTCACTGCATCCTCACATGGCAGAAGGGCAAAAAGAGACTAACGCTGTGCCCTCACATGTGGAAGAGATGGAAGGGCCAGGCAGCTCTCTGAAACCTCTTTTAGAAGGTCATTAATCTCATTCATGAGTGTGCGGCCCTCATGACTTAATCACTTCCCAAAAGGCCCCACCTCTTAATAGCATAACCGTGGTATTTAAATTCCAAGACTAGAATTTTAGAGGGACACATACATTCAAACCATAGCACCCGTGCTGCTGAATTTGGTTTCAAAGTCATCACTGATATTTACTATATCTCCCCTTTACTATCCATTTCAGATTCCCCCTCACCTTTTTTCAGCACTTCTGCCAGCCTAGATTGCTTTCTCTAGTTATCATGTCTGTGTTGGGTCATTGCCTATGCACAGTTAAAATGCCCCAGACGGTCCCCTGGGTTCGAGGTATACTTCTCCCCACCTCCACCATGTAGCATTAACCTTCCTCCTTACGGTGATCAGGGTTAACTACCCCATACTATAGTAACTTTTTTCTTTACCTATTGTTCTAGGAGGAGGAGGAGACAAAAATTACCAGGCAGCAGCCATAGCTTGAGGGTTGGTAGAATCCTGACTGTGCCCCAGGTGGAAGCATACCTCTTCTCCCAAGAGTCAGGACTTACAGACATGCTGAGCCTTAAAGTGGTTCAGACAAAAAGCTCAATTTCTCCAAGCGAGTCCCTGGATATGATAATGAGAGGCCTATGTTGAAGTCTCTTACTATTGTCATGTTCTTATCAATTTCTATTATCTTCTCAGAGATTCTAATTGAATATACATGGAGTAGAACTTAGATGTCTGTATTTTTAAATAGCATAATTCTAATGATCACTCTCTCCCATTGTGCCACAGCACTATGAGTGAAATTGATCAACAAATATTTATTGAGTACCTACTGTATAACCCAGTGCTCTAGTCATATTGTTCGACAGTGACCTATATACAGATAAACTGGTGACATACATATACAGATACACACATATATAAACAACTTACATAAACATAGTACAGTTATCAAACACCTGAAATTAACATTGGTATAATATTGCCTATGTCTAGAAGGTGATCCTTTTATTCTTGCCTTAGTTTTCCCAGCAGCTTTTTCATTTCACCCTATTATAAAACCTCCTACTTAAAAATAAAATAAAATAAAAAATAAAACCTCCTACTTGAATCCCTGTTTTATTTCATTTCCTTGAAAGTACAAAATAGTTAGAACCAAAATTTTTCGGTTTCCTAAAATAAATGTTTCAAATGTTTTCTTGCATAGTTATCTCTTAATGTAAGTCTGAAATTTGTCCCAGATTAGTATTGGTAACATGTCCTTGACTCTCCTTCCTGCTTATTCAAACATTATTTTAATCTTGCCATTAGCACTAGCATTAAAGGGACGAATTTTTATGGTAAATATTCTCTCTTCTATGGTACAAGCTGGCTGTTGTGGATGGGTGGATCAGTGGTTAGGGAGCTGCATCTATGGATGACTACAGTTTGGAAAATTTTACTCTGCATTTTCTTTCTGAAGTTATTGAAAATCTTTTATGACCATGCATTTTGTGCTAACCTTTATTCCATGGAGGCATACTTTAAATTAGGATTTATTTCCCTATTTCTAATATAGAATCTATAGAATCTATTTTCAATATTAAGACCTCTCTCTAAAAGGTTAGTGCACATTTAATTTTGTGAGTTAATACTATTATTTCTGGTACACAGCTGTAATAAAGATTAGGAAGTTAGGTCATAGAAACATAAATGGCACTATGTAGTCACACAATTTCTCGTCCAGCCTCCTCTCCACTCCAAGTAAGGTGTTTCCCATCCTTCCTGCAGCCTGCTCATACCACCAGGTTCTGCTCCTTTTGATTGAAAAGTACCACCAATGTTCTTCCTCATCACCTCCACCCATTTCCTACAGCCCAGCAGCTGCGTACATGAGCAGGAGAATCACGTGCCTGCCCTTGGCTTCCTTTATCCAGAGACTGCATTATGAGGATGACGCCTGCTCTAGTTTCAGCAATTAATAAAATTTCCTTTTTCTTAGTTCATTCTTCTGCTTCATTTCAGTAAATATTAGGCAGGGATAAAAGTGCATTTACACCACTATCTTTCCCATTAAACCCATTACTTTTATAATCAGAAACAAACAAAAAGCCTTTTTCATTTTTGAAAATAAAATCCATTTAAAAAAATATACTGGAGGAGAATTCCAATTCCAGGAAATGGGTTTTTCTACTGAAAGATTTGTTTTTCTTCTGAATATGTAATCAGGTTTTTTAAATTTTTTTATTTGTTTTATTTTATTTTTTGAGACAGGATCTCACTCTGTCACCCAGCCTGGAGTACAGTGGTGCAATCATAGCTCACTGCAGTCTCAAACTCCTGGGCTTACACGATCCTCCTGCCTCAGCCTCCCGAGTAGTTGAGGCCACAGGTGCAAGCCACCACACTTGGCCAATCTTTTCCATTTTTTATATAGACAAGGTCTCACCATGTTGCCCATGCTGGTCTGAATCTCCTGGCCTCAAGCAATCCTCCCACCTCGGCCTCCCAAAGTACTGGGACCACAGGCATGAGCCACTGTGCCTGGTCCTTCTTTTTTTTTTTCCCCAGAGTCAGTCTCAGCGGCAGAGTTTATTATTTTTATCCCATCTAGCTATAGCAAGGTGCCTAAAGCTTCTTACTGATAGAAATTTTTTGGCCTTTAGCCTTCCCTCATAGCTCATGCCAAGCATTCAATTAAAAAAAAAACACCCCTAAGCTTCCTAATCCATGCAATCCACCCTGGACTCCTCATCCTGTTTATCAACTGTTTAAAATTAAAAAGTACTTATGAGTGTGTCATTAGATCCACCATATTTTGTTATGGCTAAAGTTTAGTTTATAGCTAATCTGTGATAATCAATATAACTTAAACCAGGTTTGTGACTGAGTTAAGCCTGAGAAAGATCTTCAAAACATTTTTTCACATTGTTCCTAATTCCCCTAATCAAAACACTTAAAGTATTAACAACAACAACAACAAGGCCATTAAACATAAGTGTTTGAAATCTGGGATTTTTAATTGTCATCTAAAATTCAGAAATGCAATTCTCCTTAATGAGGTGTATACTATATTGAATCATTTATGCCTATATAGATATCAGTTTGGGAATTGTGCGTTGTTAAATGGAGTGGAAATAAAATCATATATCTAGACAGAAGGATCCTTTTTGGTTTTAGTTTTGTTTTTTGTCAAGCACCTAACAAAAGAGACTACTCTTCCACATTCCCAATCTTCTGATTTATTTCTAGGCCAGAGGACCATTTTGAAAGTGGGTGAAAAAGAAAAAGTAAAGAACTTATTGCTTAGGAAGAGTCTCATGGGATGATATCATTGTCCAAGGTTGCGGTCTCCTTTTCTGGTGTTGATTTTATCTATGAATTCAAGCTGGTAGACCTCAAATTCTCTATAAATTATATTAATACATAAGCCAGAAGGTCTTACTAATTTAGACTGAAAACCATTACTATCTATGGCTTGTAAAGTATCATTTATATCCTAACAACTTGTAGATCAACTTTGCATGTGAAAAGCCCAGACCGCCCCCCCCCCCAGAAAAGCCGACACTATATACCAAATCCACTGATCAGATCTTCCATGAAAACATATTAATTTACAATGGAGGGTATATCTCCACCATGAATAGTATGGCAGCTGGTTAATTAAGAGACAAATTTAGAAATTTAAAAAATTATTTGGCAAGCACAGGAAGTGTATAAACCAAGAGAGAGATTTCATTCAAGGCATGATAAAACCTGTTTAAAAAAAAAAAATCTGTGCCCTACAAGAGAAATATAAGTACGATTTGCTGTTTCTTCATTTTCTAGACTGCACTGGATAAATACTTCCACAATCTTCATTTTTGACACCATTTTTACACCATTTTTGTATTTCATGACAACCCTCTCCATTCTTTTGACGCATCCTTCTTTTAAGTATATTAATACTGTTAAGTACTTCTTCATCTGCTTATAGCCTAGAAGACTTCACGTCTTCTAACATGACCTGCATAGATATCATATATTATGTACTGATTTTTATCAGTTCAACTCAGAATGCTGGGAGAAGGCACTGCTATTGTGAACACAATATAGCACTGGGATAGTGCACCATTCACTAGTTTAACTACTTCTTTATAAGATGCACTTGGCTAATGGATCTCTATAGTCTTGTCCTTACATTTTAGCACTGTATAAAAGAAGGGGCAAAGAGCAGAGCGTGATATTTTCTTTTCTCACTGCCGATAACCATATGCCCTAGGATTCCAGGGTCTCCTGAGATTATTAACAACCACAGAATTCTGAGGATAGGTTACTAGAGCTTTTGAAATCTTCTTCTTTGTGGACTGTTCTTGTACTGCTACCATGGAAACAGATATCTCATTATTTTTGAACAGGCCTGTTTCACATTAAATTAACTGCCATAAAAAAGAAGAAATTCTTTTTTTGTGTGAATGTAGCAAAATAATGTGGCTTTTAGTCAAGTTAAATTTTATTCACAACCATAAGTCAGGATAAAATTTTTCAAATTTTTGAATTATCCTGGATCACATGGCTTGTAAAGTATCATTTATATCCTAACAACTTGTAGATCAACTTTGCATGTGAAAGGCCCAGACTGCCCCCCCGAAAAGCCAACAGCATCATAGATTTGCCATCTGACGTTCAGATAAAAGCATATAGTAAAATATGCTGAGTATTGCAAATAGCACAAAGTAAATGATTTCCAAGCTTTTCGAATATTTTTTGTTTTGGTTTCTTCCCCCCAGCTCTTACAAAAATGCCTGGGACCTGGTGGGTTATCAGTACATATTGAATGGATGAATGCATGAATAGAGGAAAATTTCAATGGCTACTTCCATGATAATAGAGCCAATATTACTTATTCAATCTGAAACAATTACTAAAGCACATATGGATTCCTAAACCCTCCAGAATAAATCCTTGGATTCCTTGTGGTCTGCAGCCCCAAAATTAGAAATAACTGGTATAAAAGGTATCCTTATTATCATATAACCTCAAGATTGGAAGTTATCTTAACATATCTAAATATCTGCTCTCATTCAGCTTTAGCTATTTTCAAACAACTTAAAGAAATCTTGTATTTCCATAATTTCTTTCCATTGATCCCAGGAAGAATTTTCTGAATTGTCTGAAGATAGGATATGTCAAGTAGTAGAGTAGTAAATTCCTTAAATAGACCATAGTTGCCACAAGGGCAGAGACAACATCTTTTCTCATTGCAAAACACAAGTTTATGGTGCAGTGGCTGGCATGTAGTGAGTACTCAATAACTATTAGTTAAATAATTGTTGGATCCCTGGATATGTGAAGAATAAGTCAGCTATCTACTAAGCAGGTATTAGATAAAGGAGATTCAGGCACTGGAAGCATGTTGTATGTTAGATCATTTTTAAGGGCCCTTGAAACAGTATAAAACAAGTCTAATAGCCACGTATCAGGCTGTTGCCGTCCCAATGAAGTCTTCTGTAAATTAAATTTCTAATTCCTCCAACCTCTCCTTATATGATACAACTTTGAATCTCTTTACCATCATGTTTGACATGCAGAATCACTATAATGCAACAGTTTGTAATAAAATAAGAGTATCATTCATCTTTTCCTAAATACTTATAACATTGTAGAGTAAGATTGCATTAGCTCCTTTGACAACAATGTTTTAGTCTCCACTTTGGTCCTAAGTGCTAGAAAGCCAACTCAAATGCGCATAAGCAAAAAGAAAAAAATCATTGAAAAGAGAAGGGATTTTGAAGGATAAAGAGTAAACAAAAGGGTTTTGAAAGAAGTTCGTGCAGAGGACAATAACCCAGATTGAAAATCTTCTTCAACCACACAGAAGGGGCAAAATGGCCTGAGGAGCAACTTGGACTTGAAAGCTTTGAATCCCTCCAGGACTCTCATGTCAGGAAATATCTCACATGTCATCAACTCTCTTCCCTTAGTTCTGAGTGCCAGATCCTGGAAACAGACTTTGGCTGGCCAGGCTTCCCCAGGCCAGCTGGGCCAGTTGGCTGTGGGTAACTCAGTTCAGACATGCCCAATGGAAGCCTAACTCTATGTATTATTGTTATTCTCAGACAGAAGAGGGGAGAGTTAATGAGCTGCCCCAGTCAGTGTCTACTACACCGTCACATTGCTAACATATCTTGAAATCAAGAGGCACTAAAATCACTAAATATTTTTTACAAATATATCTACTCAGCTGAGTCTCTCCCAACCTTTCTACACATATGTATAGTTAGCTTTTGGGGATAGCTTTTGGGGACCTAATTGCAAGATGGTACATTTATCTGACTTATATTTAATTTATGAGTGGCAACCTATCTCTCAAGCATCTATTCATATTTGCTTTCCCTGAGACCTGATCAAGAAACACCAGTTCTCAAAGTGATGGTCAAGAGGAAATACATTACATCAAAATAGGAGGAAAGTGTTAAGCCAGTGAATATATAGAGAAAGGCATTTTGTAAAAGAGTCTATGTAAAATACATAATTGTGTTGTTATACATTGTCAAGAATATTTTGCATGCTTTATTTTATGATAGAAATAGAATGAATTGACTCCGTAGAAAGAAGTAATCTAACTTAATAAACATGAAAAATATGCCTCGGCCAGCAAGACACTTGAAGAGCATGAGAAAAAGAAAGAGACTACACTTTTAATATTTTTTTTTAGCACTAGAAAGGGCATGTTTGAGGTAGATTTTGAAAGAAATGTGAGCAGAGAATGATGACTGGGATTTTTTAAAATAATTACAGTAGCAGATAAAAGAGGATTTTAATTAATGAGAATTTCTTGGGCCCTTCCAGTTGTCTCTTCTACTGGTCTGGTCATGATCAGAATAAATAAGCCAAATATTTGTGAATCATTGTGGGTTTTCTTGTGCTACTACTCATCCTTCATGCAGGGGAAATGCCATGAATTGTATATGACAAAACACTTTCCAAATCGCTTCAGTGAATAACTTGGATTCTCCAAAATAACAAAAGCCTGAAACCTGAGTAATTCTTCTATTCCTTGCCATCTTTGAGAAACATAGAGCCCACCCAGAAAGGAGCAGGATGGAGAATACACAGAAGCTAAAAATATACTACTACTTTAAGCCAAAATTCTTTTTTAAATTGTTCAATATTATTTAGTAGGGATAAAATAAAACTAATTTTCTATAAATAAACAATAGCATGCCTGTTTAGCTAAAAGTATTATACATTTAACATAACACTGTTGCTTTTGAAAGTTAAAGTGTTTAGAATCGTGATTTTTTTTTTTTTCCCTGAAACTGACTACTTCTTGGGAAATATTATAAAGAAAAGAAAAACTGGACAACAAAGTGAAATACTTATCCCTGGTAAAAAGCACAATACCATGTATTTTAATGGCTTGGGAATTTTAGCTCACTATGACAACAACCTTAAGGCATGTCCGCTGGTGGGCTTGGGGTTAGTGGCACACCTATCATGCAAGCTGTCCAGTCGTGGAAACGTTCTATATCTGTGCTATTCAGTCCAATAGCCACTAGCCACACGTGGTTGCTGCGCACTTGAAACGTAGCTAGTGAAACTGAGAAAGAGAATTTTTAAGTTTATTTAAAATATAAGAAGTGAAAATTAAATAGCCATAAGTAGTAAACGGAGAGCGTTGCTATAGCTGGTTGACACGAGCAAGGAGGGCATCTTTGTATTAATTTCCACTAGAGGGCGCTATCTCCTTCAGCAGAAGTGAGAACATTGTGTTAATACATTTCACCATTTTCCTTCTGGTAGTGGAAAACAGAATGAACTGGCATCCTGTTTCCAGTTGTCTGGAGATGGCTTAGACTCCTTACAGATCAGTGCTCCAGGCACCCATCCATCTAGTCTACCCCTTCAGTTATGACTCTCTCTGCACCCTCATTTCACATACTGAGAGCAGTGCTTTCAGCAAGACGCCCCTGAGAACACGGAACCGATGAATGCCTGAAGAAGAGAAACTCACAAGCTAATTTCATGTGGAAATTATTTAAAAGTGAAAAAGAAAGAATTCTGCACAAATAAGTTTGCTTCCCCTCAAACAAACTTTAAGATTGCATTTTCATTCATATGTTTTCAGTCTTTAATATTTCAATGTTATCATGATTTTACAAAAAGAGGATTTATTATTTTGAATTTCTCAAGCTTATTTGACTATAGAACCTTTATTCATGGGGCACTGATTAACATCTACCTTAGCCAGTGTTTTCTACAAAGCAGAGTTTGGAAAGCACTGGAAAGATTTTTCCAGAATGAAATTGATTTATTAATTCTAACCCTTCAGACACGCTCCTTAAACACTGTTATTTGTCCACATTTTTGTTGTTCACATCCATCCTGCAAATTTCCACTTCAAACAATTTTGCTTATTAGCCGTTTTTAGGTAATATCTAAAAGTTTCTCATAAGTTTAAATAGTTGTAAAATATGAACTTTCCGGTATTTTATAAATATTGGCATTTTAAGCTGTTACATTGCTCTTTTAAATACAACCCTTGAAATCTACATACCACTTGATACTGATATCATCCGCTTCAAAAATAAAAGAGCAAGCTCCTCTTTAATTGTCAAAACTTGTACATTATTCTTTTTCCCTTGAATTTCATCATAATGTATTATATTTCATTGCTGAGAGTCCTTTATTCATCCCATTTTATTCTTCTTGAAAAAAATGAATATATTTTTATTTCTTATATCTATAATACTCTATAAAATTTTCTTCTGAAATTATTATAAATAACACAACTGATTAAAACGTTAAAATTTATTACATATTTACATATTTTCTTAAATAATTATTAAATATAAAAAGTCAATTTTTACTGGAAATGCACCTCTTAACAAGAGACATAGGATATTTTTTAACCAGTTCCAGTATCCATGAACAGTTCTTACTTATTACTAAAATGAGAAATGCTCAGCAGCAGTTCTGTATACTATTTTTTGTATTGTTATTTTAATGGATATAAGAGCTGAGAAAATTCACATAAAAATGAGAATGAGAAGAAGTTTTGTTCCAGCAATATTATAATTCTTTGAACTATTTCTGAGTTAAATGCTAAAAAGCACCTAGTGATCTAGCTTCAAAAATAATTTTTAATGATCTATAAGATGACGTCTTAATTAGGTTCTTTTTCAATTTTGTTGAAAACAAATAATTGGAAACCATTTAACTTGCCAAAGATGTTTAACTCAATATTTACCCAATCTGTACAATTTATTTTCTCAATACCAGCACCAAATATTCCACATAAACATTTT
The DNA here is from genome assembly GCA_008086735.1 of Cheirogaleus medius. Lineage (NCBI taxonomy): Eukaryota > Metazoa > Chordata > Mammalia > Primates > Cheirogaleidae > Cheirogaleus > Cheirogaleus medius. The sequence continues at coordinate 25,946,728 of VBSM01001265.1, forward strand.
GACACTCCAGAGTTTTTTTACACTATAAGAGGCATACATCATAATTAAGTAAAAGTTATTTCTTTGCTTCCAAAATGCTTCTATTTTAGAAAATGAATCTCCTGTATAGCTGCTTTATAGCTATAAATGGGCTCCTTTATAGTGAGTTAATTTGAGTAGATGATATTTTGAAACACTTTATCCAGGTTGGGTTCAATTAAGCACTTTTCTGCCTGATTGAATTTTGCATTTTGTTTTTCAAATTCTTTTCACTTGGCTCTAGATGTAATGCTCAAGATAAATCTTTACTTCAAGCATGTAAATTCCTCTCAGGCTTGGTCTGGCCACAACTCTTCGGCTGTCCTAATAACAGTGAGCACAAAATAAAAAGTAGTTATATAGCTATATGTAGATGAGTGGGTATGTGTATGTATGTGTGTTCATGTGTGTGCATAAACTCTGGAAAAGATGAAGTCAGCAATTTGTAGAATTTGCATGCAGTAGGTTTGGAGGATGAAGTAAAATAAGTATGAGTTTTCAGACAGGACCCCAAAAGAGCTACAGATTTTTGTTTTATCCATCAATTTTTGTCCTTTTGATCATCTTTCTTGTGGTGCTCTGAGAACTCTTTAGTCAAGTGGTATTGAAGTGATCATTTAGCACTGGGTAAGGGATTTACTAGAAGGGATCAAACATACTGTCCAAGAAAATCAATATTCTTCCAATGACATTTAGACATCTAATCATGCCCCAAGCAAGCTATGTTATCTGTGTGGTTTATAAAGCAGTTACTTTTTCTTTAAGATCCTTTGGAAGTTTTACAGCAATTCTTTTTTATTCACCAAATAGCAAGTTACAATGTTTAAATTCCTAATGCTAAAAATAAAAAACCTTGCTAGACCTTTTGGGAGGAGACGAAACAATATATCAAAGCTAGGCATTTTCCTTCTTAAATTGAGATCAAAGTCACATATTATAATAAATGTTATAAAGGAAAGGACTAGGGTTCAGAGAGAGAGAGAGTAACAGTAGAATCCTAATTTGCACTAGAGAGTAAGAAAAGTCCTCTCTAAGTAATTAACATTTACTTCAAGACCCAAGTTATAAACAGGCTTCAGAAAGTGAATAGAAAGAAATATCTAGACCTCAAACAGGAAAGGGAAAACAATTCTTACCAAAAGTGAGAGAGATATCAAGAAGAATTCAGTCCCAGAAAGCAAATAATCCAGGAAGTAAGCAAGAACTGTCAAAGAACCCAATCTGGAAAATAACCTAACAGGAAATACAGAAACACATTGCCTGCAAGTGCTGAGCTTTATAGATCTACATAATAAACATGAAATCCATGAATCAAGAGCATAAAGTCTAAATGGAAAATAAAGTAGCATAGAAAGAAAAATAAAAATTTTATAGCTAAGGAAGTAAAAAGAGATTCAAAAAACATTGCCTATAAATTAGAAATCGCCTGAGCAGCACAAAAAAAGCAAAAACTCAAATGAAAGCAGATGTAAAGCTTAATCCAATAATGATAAAGTAGTAGGGGGGAAAAATCAGAGAATAAACAAATGGTGTGGAAAAAAATAGACATAGAAATCAAAGAAAAAAAAAATCTCACACTGGGGATATTTGGTGGCCAAGAATTAGTGAACCAAACAAATAGAACCCAAAACATTATTTAGGGGAAAAGTACAAAAAAAAATTATTGAAATAAATAAATCTGCAAATCAAAATCTCAGATTAAAAAGGTATGCCACATCCCCCACCCCCTGCCCAAAATGTGTACAGGAACATCAGCTAGAGATCCTGATTATTACTGAACTTCAAGGATAAAATTAGAAGTCTTCAGAACTTTGAGTGAAAAATAAAAATGAAATCACTTAAAAAGTAGAATTTAATATTTAGACTGAATTCCCACTATAACATTCAATTCTGAGAGACAATGGAGAGATGTCTGTAAATTCTATGAGGAAAACAGAAGTGACTCACAAATATTAAACTCATCTAAGTTGTCATTCAAGTAAAAAGGTTAACAGACATTTTGAAATATGAAGGATCTCAGGACATGTAGCATCCATGAGTCCCTCAACAAAGAACACTGCAGGTTGATGAAACTGGTCAACCAAAAACTGCTTCAAAATTAAAAATTTAAGGCTGGGCATGGTGGCTCACACCTGTAATCCTAGCTCTCTGGAAGTATAGCTTCACTTCATAGTAATTTTTATGATCCTGTTGTTAAATATTTATCTACAATCCAGCAATTCCTTACGCTTATTTTTTTCTAGTAAATTCAAGTATGACAAATGTAATACATTTAAAGGCATATATAGTATGATACTAGTTTAAAAAACTATTTTTGTTTATTTATCTACTATCCCACCACCTATGTATCCATGTTTCTTCTGATTTTGCACATAAAAGTATGTTTGGAATTATTCTAATCAAGAGCTAAATCTTGTTATTGCTGACCATTTCGAGTAAATTGTTGCTTTCTTTGTACTTTTCTATATCACTTAAACTTTTTCTTTCCTCTCCTTTTTCAGGTTGTTGCTCAAAAGTCACATCCTTCTTCTGGCTTTACCCAACCAACTTCAAGTTGAATCCTTACCATATCCAGCATTCTCCGTCTCTCTTCCCTGACTTCTTTTGCCCCAGTGAACTTATCACCATCTGACATGCTATTTTACTTTTAACTTTTTTAATCAACTTTATTGTGATATAATTCACACGCAATCAAGTGTAGCAGTCTGTAGTTTCCTTTTCCTGTAATTACTCTGTTTGATTTTAATACCAGGATAATTCTGGCCTCATTAAATGACTTTGACTCATAACATTTGTCTGTATACTTCTGGTATTACTTTTTCCTCAAATGTTTGGTAGAATTCAGTAGAGAAGCTATCTGGCTCTCAAGTACTCTGTGTGGGAAAAATTTTAGTTATGTATTCAATTTCCTTGGATGTCTGTTAGTTTTGTCAGATTGGTAACTTGTATTTTTCAAGGAATTTATACGTTTACTCTACAGTTTTAATTTATTGACATAAATCTCATCATAATAATACTCTTATTATCACTTAATAATATTCTTTAATATTATTCCATGTATCTATAATCATGACTCCTCAGCATTCCTGATATTGGTAATTTGTGACTTCTCTCTTTCTTGATCACTAGAGGTTTATCAATTTTATATACCTTTTAAAAGAACCAGCTTGTGGTTTATTGACTTTATCATTGGTTTATTTTCTATTACATTGATTTCTGCTCTTACCTTTATTACTTGCTTCCTTCCATTGACTTTAATTTGCTCTTCTTTTTTTAGTTTCTTAAGACAGAATCTTATATCACTGATTTCTAGAATTGTTTGCTTTTCTAGTACAAGCATGTAAGCCCGTAAACTACCCATGAAACAGTTCTTCAGCTGTATTACACAAATTGTGATGTTTTATTTTCATTTTCATTCAAATGAAAATTTGAATGAAATTCAATTCATAATACTTTTTAATTTCCCTTGTGGTTCTCTCTTTGACCATGAGTTATTTAGAGGTTGTTTTATGACTTAGCCTATGGTCTCTCTTGTTTAATGTTTCATGTACATTTGTAAAGAATGTATATTTTACTGTTGGTGGTGAAGTATTCCATAAATATAAATTAGGTCCAGTTGGTTGTTAGAGCTGTTCATGTTTTCTTTAGCCCTACAATTTTCTGTCTAATTCTTCCACCAATTACTGAGAGAAGAGTGTTTAAATCCCTAACTATAATTGCAGATGTGTCTTTTTCTCCTTCCAGTGCTGTCAGGTGTTGTTTAAAGTATTTTCAAGCTCTGTTATTGGAAATAAACAGATAGGGTGCTTATGTTTCCTTTGATTTCCTTACCATTACAAAAATCCTGATTTTCAATTCAATTCAGAGACAAATAAAGAATGAGAAAAAAGTCCAAAATCGTTAAATGATCTCATTTATTTAAAAATCAGAATGGGTGTGGGAAGGTGTGCACCTACAAACATAAAGATATCACACATATGGTCTCTTAAATATGAATGATGGTTGTTTCTTGGACTTTTAAATAATTTTGATTGTTCATATTTTTCAATTGTTTCAATTTTTTACACTGTGCATATAATATTTTTACATTTAGAAAAAATCCATTTGTTTTATTATTTAAAGAATATTTTAATTAAAACAATATAGACGTTAGCCAATTCATTTCCTGGTCCCAAAGATGGATAATCATGATCTTCCCTGCCCTCCAACTCTGGGGAACTGCTGTCTCGGTGTAGTAAACTACAGTTGAGTCTCTAGGCCCTCTCCAACAAAGATTTCCCAGGAATCTGGATCTTGCAGAACTATCCAGGCTTCATGAAAACATATCCCTAGTACTGGATCCTTCTCACCCAGTCCTCAATTAAGTGACAACCCCAATTTCTAAGCAGCTGCCCCAGTATGTCCCATCACCCTCTGGGGAGGTGAAAATCAGGGTCACTGGAAGGGTGGGCTCAGTTTCCCAGGGCCCTTTAAGAATACTTCCAAACACCCCTTTCTCCATTT
>VBSM01001265.1:25981075-25991433 GCA_008086735.1 Cheirogaleus medius
ACCTGAGATTTACCCTCCACCTTAGGGAGGAAGGAAGGGAGTGGAGAGAACCAGCCATCAGAAGTCAAACTGAAAGGGAAAGAGAAAGAGCGAGTCTAAAACCTCTTAACACGTTAAAGCACCTACTGTGTTCCAGCACCCATGGTAGGTCTTCACACAGTCACTACCTAAATACAGTAGAAGTACTAGATAAGAAAATGGACTCTGTAGCTGGATTACCCGGATTTTAAAGCCCAGCTTTCCCATTTACGAGCTTGTGACTTTGAAAAAATTGCTTAACCTTCCTTGCTTTAGTTTCCTCATCTGTAATATAGGGTTAAATAGTGTTAATAAGAGTACCTACCTCATAGGATTAATGTGAGTATCAAAATTGTCAATCAACCAACTATTTACAATAGTACCCAGCACATAGCACTAAATAAATATATCTATTTCACAAACATTCTGGCTAATGAGAGCTAGTGTTGCATTTTGTGGACTCAAGATAGAATATAAAAACAGTTTGCACAAAATGATAACTTGGAAAACAGTTTGACAGTTTCTTGTAAAGTATAGACTTATTATGACACCAGCAGTCCCACTCCTAGGTATATGCTCAAGAGAACTGAAAACATATGTTCACAGAAAAACTTATACTTGAATGTTCATAGCAGCATTATTCATAATAGACAAATACTGGAAACAGCCCAAAGGTTCATCACCTGAAAAATGGGTACACAAAATATGATATACATAATAGAACACTGTTCAGCCATAAAAAGGAGTGAAGTACTAATACGTGCTACAATATGGATAAACCTTGAAAACAAAATGGTAAGTAGGTGAGTCCATATGATGCAGTAGTCTTCATCAATAAAAAAGAATGAGCTACTGATACAGGCAAGAATGTGAATGGATTACAAATGCATTTTGCTAATCAAAAGAAGCCAGACCCAAAAGATTATATATTGTATGATTCCATTTATATGAAATTATGGATAAGGCAAAACTGTAGAGACAGAAAACAGAACAGTGGTTGCCATGGGTTGGGGAAGAGAGAAATGGTTGGCAACAAAAGGATATACAAGAGAATTTTAGACTATTCTATCACGTTGGGTAGTGGATACATCGCTATGCACATATCAAAAACCACAAAACTGTATATTACAAAGTGTGAACTCTAATGTAGGCAAGTTTTAAAAGATCAACAAGGGGCTGGGCACAGTGGCTCACATCTCTAACCTAAGCACTTTGGGAGGCTGAGGCAGGAGGATCTCTTAAGTCCAAGAATTTGAGGTTGCAGTGAGCTATGATGATGCCACTGCACTCCAGCCTGGAAGACAGAGCAAGACTTTGTCTGAAAAAATAAAAATTAAAAAATACAAAATCAACTACAATTTTGGAGGATCCCAGACAGAACACAGACAGTGAAAAAAATCTAATTCTTTTTTATTTCAGAATATTATAGGGGTACAAATATATTGGTTACATGTAATGCCTTTGCCTCACCCAAGCTGGGGCTACAGGCGTGCCCTTCCCCCATACAGTGCACTCTGTCTCCATTAATTGTGAGATTACCCATACCCACCCACCCCACCTGACCGGCACCCAGGTAATGTTACTACCATGTGAGCACTTAGTGCTGATCAGTTACTACCAATTTGATGGTGAGTACATGTGGTGCTTATTTTTCTATTCTTATGATACCTTACTTCAAAGGATGGCCTCAAGCTGTACCCAGAATAATATAAGAGGTGCTAGATTACCATTGTTTTTTGTAGCTGAGTAGTATTCCATGGTATACATATGCCACATTTTATTAATCCACACATGTATTGATGGGCACTTGGGGTGTTTCCACATCTTTGCAATTGTGAATTGTGCTGCCATAAACATTCAAGTGCAAATATCTTTATTATAGAATGTCTTTTTTTCCTTTGAGTAGATGCCTAGTAGTGGGATTGCTGGATCAAATGATATTTCTATTTTCAGTTCTTTGAGGTATCTCCAAAGTATTTTCCACAGGGGTTGTACTAATTTGCATTCCCACCAGCAATGTAAGAGTATTTGTATCTCTCCACATCCACACCAGCACTTGTTGTTTTGGGACTTTTTGATAAAGGCCATTCTCATCGGAGTTAGGTGATATCTCATTGTGGTTTTGATTTGAATTTCCATTATGATTAGAGATGTTGAGCACTTTTTTATATGTTTGCTGGCCATTGTTCTCTCTTCTTTTGAAACATTTCTCTTCTTGTACTTTGCCTATTTATTGATGGGATTGTTTGATTTTTTCTGGTTGATTTTCTTAAGTTCTATATAGATTCTTCTTATCAGCCCTATATCAGATGTGTAGAAAGAAAATATTTTCTCCCATTCTGTAGCTTGTCAATTCACACTAATGATAGTTTCCTTGGCTGTGCAGAAGCTTTTTAATTTGGTCAGGTCCCATTTCTTTATTTTTGTTGCTGCTGTGATTGTTAGGAGATCTTCTTCATAAATTCTTTGCCTAGGCCAATGTTTATAAGAGTTTTCCAAACTTTTCTTCCACAATTCTTAAGGTTTCATGCCTTAGATTTAAGTCTGTCATCCATTTTGAGTTGATTTTTGTGAGAGGTGAGAGGTGGGGACCCAGGTTCAGTCTTCTGTATGTAGTTATCCAGTTTTCCCAGCACCACTTTTTGAATAGAGATTCTTTTCCCCCATGTATATTTTTGTTAGCTTTGTTAAAGATTCAATGCAAATATGAGGGTGGTTTTATATATGGTATCTCCGTCCTATTCCAAAGGTCTATATCTCTATTCTCATGCCAATACCATGCTGTTTTGGTTTCTATAGGCTTGTAGTAAAGTTTGAAGTCTGTTACATTGATGCCTCCCAATTTGTTCTTTTTGCTTAAAATTGCTTTGGCTGTACAAGGTCTTTTTCTCCAGTTCCGGATGAAGCATAGAATTATTTTTCCTAAATCTGTAAAGAATGATGGTAGTATTTTGATAGGGATTGTGTTAATTCTGTAGATCACTTTAGGTAGAATGGACATTTTAACAATATTGATTCTGCCAATCCATGAGCATGGTAGATTTTCCCATCTGTTTACATCTTCTACAGTTTCTTTTCTCAGTGTTCCATAGTTCTCCCTATACATGTCTCTCGCCTCCTTCATTAAATATATTCCTAGATATTTAATTTTCTTTGATGCAATTGTGAAAGATGTTGCATCTTTGATTTGATTTTAACCTTGACTGTTATTGGCATATGTGAATGCCACTGTTTTATGTGCATGAATTTTCTATCCTGAGACATTACTGAATTCATTTATCAATTCCAGGAGTCTCTTGGTTGAATCTTTGGGATTTTCTAGATATAATAGCATATCATCAGCAAAGAGTGAGAGTTTGGCCTCTTCTGCCCCCATTCGGACACCTTTAATTTCCCTCTCTTGTCTGATTGCTCCGGCAAGGACTTCCAGCACTATGCTGAATACAAGTGGAGATAGTGGGCAACCTTGTCTGGTTCCTGTTCTAAGTGGGAATGCTTTCCATTTTTCATCATTCAATATGATATTGACTGTGAGTTTATCATATATGGCCTTAATAATTTTAAGGAATGTCCCATCCGTGTCTATTTTGTTAAGAGTTTTTATCATAAAACTGTGCTGAATTTTTTCAAATGCTTTTTCTGCATCTATTGAGAGAATCATATGGTCTTTGTTCTTGATTTTACTTATGTGGTAAATTCTATTTATAAATTTGTATGTGTTGAAACAGTCTTGTATCTCTGGAATAAAGCCCTCCCAATAATGATGCATTTTTTTTTTCATGTACTGTCGGATTCTATTTGCTAAGATTTTGTTGAGGATTTTTACATAGATATTCATGAGGGATGTTGGTCTGTAGTTTTCTTTTTGTGTTGCGTCCTTTCCTGGGGTTAGTATAAGATGATATTGGCTTCATAGAATGAGATGGGGAGGAAACTATCTTTCAAAATGTTGTGGAATAATTTACACAGTATAAGTATGAGTTCTTCTTTGTAGGTGTGGTAAAATTTGGGTGTGAACCCATCTGGTCTGAGACTTTTTCTTGTTGGAAGCATTTTAATTGCTGCTCCAATTTCTGTGCTTGATATTGGTCTGTTCAGGCATTCTATTTCCTCCTAATTGAGCTTAGGTAGGTTTTATGTTTCCAAGAATTTATCCATTTCCTCCATATTTTATAGTTTTGGGGCATATAGATTTTGATAGTATTCAAAGATCATGTTTTGTATTTCCATGATGTCTGTGATGACTTCTCCTTTTTCATTTCTGACTGAGTATATTAAAGTCTTTCCTTTCTAGTCTTGTCAATCTAGCAAGAGGGCTGTCAATTTTGTTTATCATTTCAAAAAACCAACCTTTGGTTTTATTGATCTTCTGTATAGTTATTTTGTTCTCAATTTCATTTAGTTCCCCTCTGACATTAGTTATTTCCTTTCTTCTGCTAGGTTTAGAATTAATTTGTTCTTCATTTTCCATTTCCTTGAGATGGTTTATTAGTTTGTCGATTTTTGAGCTTTTGGGATTTTGGATGTGGGCATTTAATGCTATTAGTTTTCCTCTCTTGAATGGTTTTGCTGTATCCCACAAATTTGGATAACTTGTGTCCCAGTTATCATTTAGTTCAAAGAATCTTTTGATTTCCATCTGCATCTCCTCCTTGACCCAATAGTCATTCAGAAACAGATTGTTTAATTTTCATGACTTTGTGAAGTGGTGAGTGTTTCTATTGGCATTGAACTCTAATTTTATACCACTGTGGTCTGAGAAGATACACGGTGTGATTTCTACTTTTCTAAATTTGTTGAGGTCTGATTTGTGGCCTAGGATGTGATTGATTTTGGAGAACGTTCCATGAGTTGATGAGAAGAATTTACATTTGGCTTTATTTGAGTGGAATGTTTTGTATATGTCTGTTAGACTCATTTGTTCTAGGACTCTGTTTAAGTCAATTGTTTCTTTACTTATTTTCTGCTTGGAGGATCTGTCCAGTTTGGTCAGCGGGGTGTTGAAATACCCAGTTACTATGGCATTACTGTTTATCATGCTATTTAGATCAAATAGGGTTTGCTTTATGTATCTGGGTGCTCCTATGCTGGGTGCATAAATTTTAAGAATTGTTAAGTCTTCTTCTTCTTGGATTTTTCCTTTCACCATTATATAGTGACTATATTTGTCTTTCTTTACTTTTGCTATTTTAAAATTTATGCTGTCTGAAATAAAGATAGATAGCCCACTTTCTTTTGGCTCCCATTTCCCTGGAAGTTCTTTTTCAAACCTTGACCTTGACTCTGATGGCATCTTTGAGTTAGATGTGTTTCTTGGAGACAGCAGATACTTGGCTTATGACTTTTTATCCACTCAGCCAGTCTATGTCTTTTCAGAGGACAACTGAAGCCATTCCATTTATTGAGAGAATTGATAATTTGGGTAGATTTCTGTTCATATTGTTGGATACATTCTTATTGTTTTGTTTTACCTCTTGAGACATTGTGGAATGCAGGTTCTGGACTTTAACTCTTGAGTGATTTTACTTTGGTGAGTGTCTATTGCACTGTTCCATTTATAATGCAGCTCTGAGTACTTCCTACAGGGCAAGTCTGGTCTTCACAAACTCCATCTGTAATTGCTTGTCTGGGAAAGTCTTTATTTCTCCCTCATAAATGAAACAGTTTTTGTGGGTGAAGAATTCTAGGTTGGCCATTATTCTGTTTTAGAAGTTTGAGGATAGATGGCTGGTCCCTTCCAACTTACATGGTTTCAATTGAGAAGTCAACAATTAGTCTGATAGGTTTTCCTTTGGAGGTTATCTGCTATTTTTTATTACTGCTCTAAGGATTGCTTCTTCAGTGTCTACTTTGACCATCCTAATAACTACATGATGTGGAGATTGCCTTTCTTATTGAGTTTTGCAGGAGTTCTGTGTGTTTCTTGTACCTGGATATCTAGATTTCTGGCCAGGCCAGGCATATTTTCCTCCAGTATACCAAGAAATACATTTTCCAGTCCTTGTGTATTTTCTTTGTCTCTCTCTGCAATGCTTATAATTCTTAGATTTGGTTTCTTTACATAATCCCATATTTCTTGTATATTTTGTTCTTGTCTCTTGCTTCTGTGTTATTTTTCTTCATCTGATTTGTTTAGCACATAGGCATTATCTTTAAGCACTGAGATTCTTTCCTCTGTGTGATCCATTCTATTCTAAAGGCTTTCCTCTGTGTTTTGTAGTTTCTTAAATGCTTTTTTCATTTCCAGTATTTCTGTTTCATGCTTTCATAATATTTAAATTTCTTTAGATAATTTTTCATTCACTTCCTGTATTGTTCTTGTGGCTTCTTTGTGTTAGGTTTCTATTTTCTACTTGATTCCATTGACTTTTCTTACAATCCATATAGGAAATTCTTCCTCTGTCATTTTAATCATTTAATTTCAATTGGTATCCATTGTTGAGGGTCTAATAATTTCTTTGGGGATGAATTTACTTCCTGATCTTCCATGTTTCCTGTGTTCTTTCACTGATTCTTTCTCATCAAGCTACTTGGTCAAGAACTGGGGGTGCTAGCACTGGTTTATGGCTCTATTTCCAAGTCTCCAATGGGACATTCCTTGACAGTGCTGGGAAGAGAGGAGGTGGTCCTATATTGCCTTAGAGGTATTTTAGCAAGTTGGGTTACCTCTGACCTGTTGTCTTCACCTATTGCCAATGGAGATTAATGAGCCTGCTCCTCCAGCTTAAGCTCCCAGGTGGTGGGTTGCACTTGTGTATGACTCCGTTGCCCTCTAATAACTTGAGATGGAAGGCACTGTGTTAAGCTTCCACTTTAAGTATTCCAAACAACAGCAACTACAGTCCACTGCAAGTACAGTCTGCTAGCTGAAAATCAAAATAGTACAGTTTTTGCTATGACTGCCCAGCTAGAAACTACAGTTTTCAGCATCTCTTACCACCAGGTATGGCCATATGACTAATTACCAGTGAAAAGTGAGCAAAACACTCACAACTTTCAAATCCCTTGTTTAAAATTAAATTCTTGCTCTATACTTTCTCTTTTCTCTTTCCTATGGAGTGGAAGATGAGTGTAACAATATCCTAGCTTCAACCATGCAGACGAGGACAAGTCTTTACGAGATGGCAAAGCAACATGAAGCAACAAAACCCTACTATGTTGATATTTCAGCCAGCATTCTAATCTTGTAGTGGACTGCAGTTGCTGTTATTTGGACTGCTTCAAGTGAATTTAAGGGTAAAAAATTAGTCTCTGCTTTTTACCTCCATAGGAAATTTGAATTTGTACATAATACCTTCAGTTAGGGGGAGAACTATGAAAGATCAACCAGCCTGAATGTGTGACCTGTTGATATGTGAGAAATAAACTTCTATCTTACTTGAGCCACTGTATTCCTGTCTCTTGTTGACATTACTTTAGCCTTTATTGTAGCTAATTGAGCAACTATTTCTTGGTTTTTTCACTAAATCTTTCTTGTTTGTGTTTTATCTGTAACAAAATATTGTAGGCTTTCCCTTTTTAGTGGGTTTTCCTTAATTATATACAGAGTATACTGATTCTACATGTAAAGTATGGGGAAGTATGTTTTTTTTTATATTTCAGCATATTATGGGGGTACAAATATTACAGTTATGTATATTGCCCATGCCCCCCACCCCCCTTGAGGCAGAGCCTCAAGCATGACCATTCCCCAAATGTTGCACATCTCACTCATTATGTTTGTATATACCCATCCCCTCCTCCCCCCTCCCATTCACCCAACACCCAACAAATGTTATTCCTATATGTCCACTTAGGTGTTGGTCCGTTAATACCAATTTGCTGGGGAGTACATGTAGTGAACAATGGTGATATAGCACCTCTTGTATATTCCTGGATACAGCTGGAACCCATTCTACTAAGTGAAGTATCTCAAGAGTGGGAAGTATGTTTTTTAATTCCATCCAAAATCTAGCTTATATTAGTTACATAATTTACCTGTGTCAGTTATAATAACTATAGAAAGCCCTGAGTCCAGATAAAAGTAACTTTCTTGAACTCATTTAATAAGAATTTACTAAGTATAAGTTTAATAACTTAGTACTACAGTGCTCTCTACAACATTAACAGTAAGGTATACAGAAGAGGGATAAAACATTGTCCTTATGCTTAAGAAACTCAGAATCTAACAAGGAAGGTAACTATACACCTAATTAAAACACAATGTAAAAATACTTTAACAGTAATATTTGTTGAACACTATAAAATATTTTTAAAAGGACATTACAGCCAAGGGACCTTTCCATTCCAGGAAGTCCAGGAGGAGAAAGTCACCTAAGAAAGTCCAAGAAGCTATTATCTCTCACTTGGACAACTGCATCTTCCTGCTTCCACTCTAGCTACTCCCTGACCATAGCCCATAAACAAGTCAGAATAATCTTTTTAAAACATAAATTATATCATAAAATTGTCTCATGACTTCCCATTAGAATGCAGTTAGAATGTAATGCAAACGTGAACAAGGTTTACAAGGCCCTACGTGATCCATGCTCTTCTTATGTCTTCCACCACCCTCTAGCCACCCACTTTCAATCCTAACCACCAAGCATACCGAGCTCTTTCCTACCACAGGGCCTTTTCCTTTGCTAGCTCTTCTGCCTAGATTGTGCTTCCCACAGCATGATCACCTCCTTTTTAACACTGATGTGCCAGTTAAAATGTCACCTCTTCAGAGAGGCTTTCCCTAATCATTGTACCTAAAGCACCTACTCCACCTCCATCACCCAAGGCCCTAATATCCCTTCATTCTGTTTTATTTTCTTCATTCATCCAATTGTAGAAGTTACTTCACTGTATTTTTATTTTCTATTTCTCTCTGCTAAAATTTTTAAAGCTCCATTAGGGCAGGAATGTGGTGTGTCTTGTTCACGGTAGTAATCACAGTACCTAGAAAAACTCCTGGTACATTTGTTTGTGCTCAATAAATATTGTTAAATACACCAGGGATGGTAGCGACAGTCTGTATTCCCAGCTAGTCTGGAGGTATGCCATAAGCGTTACTTGAGCCCAGGAGTTCAAGACCAGACTGGGCAAATGAGACCCTGTTTCTGAAAAATATATATACATATTTTTTTATTTAACTGTATATATTTAAATATAAATAGTTAAATAAAGAATGATGGCATGCAAGCTGGAGTCTTAGGAGATGGAAAAAGAGCTTGTCAAGAGGAACAAAGGGAGATGGGAAATGGGAAATCAAACATATTGCATCTTGCCCAGAGCTTCAATTTTTACAGATTTGTAGTTTAAACCAATAGACTATTATAATTGGGAGTTATCCTAAAGATTTAATCTAATTTTTGTCAGTCGGAGCATGAATATACTCTAAAACATCCCCTGTCTTTTCTTAAACACTTCCCGTGATATGTAAATCCTCATGTAACCTATTCTGATTCAAGCAATTCCAAACAATTAAACAATTTTCTCATATTAATCCCAAACCAGTCTGTTATTTATACACATTAGTCTTAGTCCTGACACTAGAGGTTCTCATGAAGATAGGAAGTTTAATCCTATTTCATGTATCAGCCTTTCAAACATTTTAAAGCATCTGCACTATCCTCCTAAAAATAATAAAAAACAGGTAACATTTATTGACACTGTCTACTAGGCTCTGGGCTCAATATATGAATCACACATTTAATCCTCACAACTACTGAGTGATAAAGTTATGACTGTGCCTTTTTTGGAAATGAGAAAACTGAGGCCTATTTTGGGTAACTTTCCTAAGGTCATCAAGCTAGAAAGTGCTGAAGCCAGAATTCAAGTGCAGGTGATCCAAATCCAGAGCCTATATTCTTAAGATTAAGCCTCACTCTGTAAATCACTCCTGCTCTCTGTACTGTTTGTACTAGGCCACTATGTGCAAATCACTCAGATAACGATCCTAAGGCACAGAACTTGACCCACTGCCTTCAACCTAACAATAAAGGCAATACTGATTCTCATGCATTTATAAAAGCCATGATATAATACAAGACTTAAGCTGTGCAGAAGCTTTTTAATTTGATCAGGTCCCATTTATTTATTTTTGTTGCTGCTGTGATTGCCTTTGGGGTCTTCTTCATAAATTCTTTGCCTAGGCCAATGTCTAGAAGGGTATTTCCAATGTTTTCCTCTATAATTCTAATAGTTTCACACCTAAGGTTCAAGTCTGTTACCCAGCATGAGTTGATTTTTGTGAGAGGTGATTTTTGTGAGGGTCCTGTTTCAGTCTTCTACATGTGGCTATCCAGTTTTCCCAGTACCAAACTGTCAAGAGAGCAAACAGACAACCCACAGAATGGGAGAAAATTTTTGCA
>VBSM01001265.1:25993043-26009302 GCA_008086735.1 Cheirogaleus medius
CAAAGATGTCCTCAGACATGCTTGATGGTCATTTCCTCCAAAGGTACCTCTGCTGTTTCCATCTCATCCTCACAGGATTTGCTATGGGGTGCTCATAAGATTCACCTTGGCCATTTTCCACCTGGTGCACCTGGACTACGACCTTCAGGATGAGGACTTCATATAGGGATTGGAGGGAACTAGTCTAAATGCAGAGATTGGCAGAGGAGAGTCAGGTGGTCCAGCCTGAAGTCTGAGAAGACCCTGCCCAGATTTTTAATTCCAGAAGCAATCAACACTGAGTGTCGGATCTCATTGGTGAAACAGAGTGACCAGGAAGCCACAAAGGGAGGAACCATCCAAGAGTCTGATGTGTTTCCAGTCATAGAATAGGGATCTTGGCCCAAGACCCAACCAGAAAATTGGGGACACTGGATTAAAATCTGCACCCTACTGTAGAGGAATTGAAAACTAGAGTGTCAGAATTTTGTACTGATGATGGAGAAGAGGGCTAGGCAGCTGATCAGTGGGGACCAATACAGGAATTTTGTACTAAGTACCCAGCCAGAGGAGAAGTAGGGACAGTACTAATTTGGTGCTATGTGAGTATTCTAGGACACTGGTTCCTAGTTATCTAATTATAACTTTTCGCAAAAAAAAAAAAAAAAAAAAAAAACATGAAAGAAAAAAAAGAAATGAAACGGTGATCCGAAGAGAGAGAGTCTGTAATAGCTCCAGCAGCAGCTGAGCCGCTGGCGGGTGGTCTGAGGGCACAGCATTTCCAGGCCTCCTAGGTGTTAGTGTGGACACTGTCAAGGTTTATCTGCTGAGGGGAAACTAGTCTGCCAGGGAGGATTCACAATTAAAATAGGCAAACAAGAGATGGAGTACAGAGGCTGATAATAGGTTTCTGGCCATTCTTAAAGACCTCAAAGAATAAAACTCAAGCAATCCTAAAGACTCAAGAGCTCCTGGTTGAACTTTAGATAGCTAAACAGTCAACCAGGAGTTGTTGTAAGTTTTGTGAGTCTTTCTCACCCTTTCCTCTTCCACTCCTGATCTCAATTATTCTGTTTACCCAGAAAGCATCTTAGACCCTGGGCTTGGCAATGTAACAAATGTGTGTTTGGTATGAAATAGGTAGTTCTACAGCAAGGCCGTAAGACAGTCTGGCTTGATTATTTCTCGAGGTCTGAAGTTCCTGTGACATAGAGACATTTTAATAATAATAATAACAGTAATAACAGCAATAGAAGACAAAATTTATTTCACAATTTCCATACACCTAAATACTATGTATTTATATAACATATACAGACCTATATATGTTAAAGTATGTATTATAAAGCATACATATTATATGTAATACATATGTTAACAAATTCTAAATGGCTTCCATTTTCATATAGTTTATCCTTGCCAAATAAAACTTAAAAAAAAACACCTTTGAAATGTCGTTAAGGAATAATACCTGAATGAGGATGACCCAATGGAGATCTTAGTTCCTACAATGGTGTTCTAATTGAAGAGACTAAGTAAGCATCCCCTTGCATAACCATACATGTCCATAGTGAATATCTTTATTTTTTTTATTTCATCATATTATGGGGGTACAAATGTTAAGGTTACGTACATTGCCCTTGCCTCCCCTCCCCCCTCGAGTCAGAGCTTCAAGCGTGTCCATCCCCCAGATGGTGCACATTGCACTCGCTATGTATGTATATACCCATCCCCTCCTCCCCCTCCCACCTGCCCAACACCCAATGAATGTGGGGTTTTTTTTAACATTTTGATTACATTTTATATCTTTGCCTCTCCCTAGCAAGGGTTAGAGGTATGGAATATCTTTATTTTTTTTGAATTATTGCAGATGATTGGCACAGTCTAACTAAACCATCCCAACAATTGATTCTTTTTCCTTGTTAAATTTATATATAAATTCTCAAAGGATATAACTTACAGATATTGGTGAATTTCACAAAACAATACCTCTATAACCTGAAATATTTTGACTGAGAAAACTAATTTATCAATGATGATAATTCTTCTTAATATGTTAATTAGTTGTAATATAGTATTCATGATTTTTTTTAAAAAAGAACAAACAAAATACTTTATTTTATTTCGAAATACCAATTAATGTATCTCTATTTCCCTTTGGACTCCCTTTTATCTCCTACCACCCCCAGCCCCATTCTTCCCCACAAACTAAACATAAAATGTACCTACTAATCATGGAATCTGACCTAGAAGGTATTCCTGCTTGTTGGAAGTCCAAAATTAAACAGCTCTGAGTTATAAAAAGGCATATAAATTCAAATGCCTTATACTAACTAGGAAAATTCTTGTATGTTCAAGGAAAAAAATAGAAAATTATTCAAGAGGATAAAAGTAATTTCCAGTAGGTTTTAAGACTTAAGTGATAGAAATGAACCAGATAATTAAATTAAATGTCAGGGAAAATAGTTTTTTTCCTTTTCTTTTCTTTTCTTTTTTCCTTAATAAGTACAGTTTGTGAGAAGATAAATTCATAGTCTAGCATGACAATTTGTCCACTGGGTCCATCCAACACTGGGGACAGCCTCATAAGCATGGTAAGGTTTCTACAGCCAAATGGCCCGAGTACTTTATGTGGCAGACACTTTGCTAAGTGCCCTAGAGAGATCAAGAAGTATAAATGTTTTATGTGACTTCATGCTACAAATGTATTCTTGATTACTCTTGTGGAATTTTCTAGGCAGAGAAGAATCTAGTGGGACAGAGGTATGGGGCAAATCACTATTTCCTGAACCTTTACCAGACTCAATGCTATGATTTGAATGTGTCCCCCCAAAAGAACATGTTGGAACCTTAATTCCCAATGCAACACTGCTGGGAGGTAGGTCCTGATGAGAGGTGATCAGGCCATGAAGGTTCTGCCTTCTTGAACGGATTAATGCCATCATGGCAGAAATGGGTTCATTAATGCTAGACTGGGTTTGTCAAAGATGAATTTGGCCCCTCTTGCTCTCTCTCCAGATCCTTCCCTACAATAGGGTCCATTGATCAGAATCTTCTGTTAGATATAGTCTTTGTGTCCCTGGGATAATGTTGAACAGATGCTGGCAAATTTTTACCTTCTAGTTTCCCTACTTATAGACTTCTTGTGGAATAATCCTACAAAACTCAACTTCTAACAGGTTGAAAAATTTATGTTTACTTATGCAAACATTTATTACAAATATCATGTTCCCTCTCCAAAAAGCAGGGTAAAATTGTCAGTCAAAATCACAATATTTGGTGATGAGTAGATGGTGGTTGAGTGATAAGGTAAATTATAAAATAATTGTCTGAGTACAAGGTGGAAACTGCTTTTAAAATTGCTTGGGTGGGTTGGGGAGAAAAGAATAATGACTTATTAAGATAATCAAGTAGTTTTGCAGTGGAGGGATGAACAGTCACATTGAACAAGGTATGTGTCTTTCAGATTTGTGGCCTTATTTTCCCACATCCTTTGACACTCATAAATGCTGCTGTAGGCTGAATGTTTGTGTCCCCCCAAGAGTCACATGTTCAAGCCCTGACTCCCAGTGTAGCAGTTTTTGGAGGTGGCGTCTTTAGAGGTAATTAGGTTTAAATGAGGTCATGAAGGTGAGGCCACTGTGATGATGGATGCTTATAAGTGTCCCTGCAAGAAAAGGAAGAGACACTGGCACTCCTTCTCTCCGCTGGCACACAAAGGAGAGGTCAGTCATGTGAGCACACAGCAACACTGCGCTCACCTACCAGCCAAGAGAAAAGCCCTCAGAATGAAATCTCTTCTTGGCACATTGATCTTGGACTTCTATCCTCCAGAACCATGAGAAATAAACTTTTATTGTTTGAACCACCCAGTCTATGCTATTGTGTTACACAACCCAAGCAGACTAACATAAATGCCATCTGCCATAACATCACACACATTGTTATATCCACCTTCCATGAGTGATTTTTGCAGTATTTTTTGCTGGCCCGTCTGGAACATGCAGATCAATTCTTAGCCATTATTCCTTGGCATGGTGGGTAAAGGGAGGGTAGTGCTTAAATCCACCAATAAGTCTGCAAGTCTCTTTAATGGCATCTTGGAAATCTTCTGTGAAGATGCATAAATGCACTGGGTTCATTTATATGTCATAATTTATAACTTGTCTCCAGGGTTTTTAAGACAAAGTATGTATTTATATTCAGATTGATGTTTCAGCATCTTTAACCCTGACTAAATAGAGTTTGGGACAAGGGACAGGCTACTAAAATTCTTGTGGTGGATATATTTCCGGAAAGCCTCTTTGAGCGCCCCACTCTCAGGGGCTTCACCTAGTAAATCACCAGCTCTATGAAATTCACCCCCCCACAAAAAAACAGATTACAGTTAAATCTGTGGGAACCTATGCTGCAACTGAAATGTGAGATTACTGTCTCTGTGATTTCATGACAGGTTTTCTCTATTACAAAAGTATTTATTTATGTCCTGAAATATGCCAGGCACTTTGCAGAGTTCTTTACCTACTTTATTGTTCAAAACAAGCTTCTGCAGTAGGTATTGTTGTATCCACTTTACACACTGGAATATCCAGGCTGTGAGAGATTAATTAACTTTCCAATGATTATACATCTGGTATACAGTGAAGCTTAAAAGGGAATTTTTGTCCTTACATCCATTCCATTTTCTTTTCACCAAATCCAGCTAGTTCTTAAATCAACCAAAGAAAATTTAAAACATTATAGAAGTAGTAAACTGGGTAAGTACTAAACAGTATCCATTAAATGATAATAGTTATCCCAGCTGCTATTATTTAATAAAAGACAATTTGTGCAGAAGGTAGGCTTCTTCCCTGAGCTACTCACCTGGAACCATCTGAAGACATCCCTATTAGAAGGGTGGCTGATATTTTGGTGGGGAAATGAATCTATTTCAGTGGCCAAGAAAACTCAGGAAGCAGTGCTAGAAATAGTTGCTTACTCCTCTAAAACCTTGAATCTCTAATTGATACTAATTGATCCTAGAAAGAGACTGCAATAGGTCTCTACACGTGCCTTATAAGACCACTCTTTGAATTTTGGAAAATTCCTAAAGTTTTCTAAGTTATTCTAAGGCAATCAGCATAGTATAGCACACGATATAGCACATATCATTGATTTGACTACAGAACCTTTATTCATGGTACACTGATTAACATCTACCTGAGCCAGTGTTTTCTACAAAGCAGAGTTTGGAAAACACTGGAAAGATTTTTCCAGAATGAAATTGATTTATTAATTATAACCCTTCAGATGTGCTCCTTAAACACTGCTATTTGTCCACATTTTTGTTGTTCTCATCCATCCCACAAATTACCACTTCAGACAGTTTTGCTCACTAGCCTTTTTTAGGTAATATCTAAAATTTTTCTCATAACTTTAAATAGTTGTAAAATATGAACTTTCCAGTATTTTATAAATATTGACATTTTAAGCTGCTATATTACTCTTTCAAATACAGCCTTTGGAATCTACATATCACAGCAATTGGATAATGACATCATCTACTTCAAAAATAAAAGAGTAAGCTCTTCTTTAACTGTCAAAAATCTTACATTACTATTTTTCCCTTGAATTTTATCATAATGTATTACATTTCATTGCTGTAAGTCTTTTATTCCTCCCATTTTATTTTTCTTGAAAAAAGAAATGAATATATTTTTAATACTTATATCTATAATACTTTATAAAATTTTCTTCTGAAATGAATTATTATTATAAATCATAATAGAAATGACTAAACATTAAAATTTATTACATAATTTCTTAAATAATTATTAAATATAAAAAGTCAATTTTTACTGGAAATACATCACTTAACAAGATGGATAGGATATTTTTTAATCAGTTCCTGTATCCATGGACAAATCCTACTTCTTACTAAAATGAAAAAGTGCTCAGTAGCAATTCTATATACTATTTTTTGTTATTGTTGTTTTAATGGATATAAGAGCTGATAAAATGAGAATGAGGAGAGAAGTTTTGTTCCAGCAATGTTATAATTCTTTGAACTACTTCAGAGTTAAATGCTAGAAAGCACCTAGTGATCTAGCTTCAAAAATAATTTTAATAATCTGAAAAATGACATCTTAATTAGGTTCTTTTTCAATTTTATTGAAAACAAATAATTGGAAAGCATTTGACTTGCCAAAGATGTTTAACTCAATATTTACGCAATGTTCACAATTTATTTTCTCAATACCAGCACCAAATGTTCCACATAAACATTTTGACATCCCACAATTTTTTTACACTCTAAGAGGAATACATCATAATTAAGTAAAGGATATTCTTTGCTTCCAAAATGGTTCTATTTTAGAATATGCTGAGCTCTTTTATAGTGTGTTAATTTGGGTAGATGGTGTTTTGAAACATTTTACCCAGGTTAGATTCAATTAAGCACTTTTCTGCCTGATTGAATTTTGTATTTTGTTTTTCAAATTCTTTTCACTTGACTCTAGATATATCACTAAAGATAAATCTTTGCTTCAAGCATATAAAATTCTCTCAGGCTTGGTCTGGCCACAACTCTTAAGTTGTACTAATGACAGTGAGCACAAAATAAAAAGTAGTGACATAGCTATATGTAGATGAGTTTGTATGTGTATGTATGTGTTCTTGTGTGTATGCATAAAGTCAGGAGAAGAGGAAGTCAGCAATTTGCAGAATTTCCAGAATTTGCATGGAGTAGGTTTGGAGGATGAAGTAAAATGCGTAAGAATTTTCAGACAGGACCACAAAAGAGCTTCAGATTTTTGTTTTATCCATTGATTTTTGTGCTTTTGATCATCTTTGTTGTGGTGCCCTGGAAGTCTTTAGTTAAGTGGTATTGAAGTGATCATTTAGCACTGGGTAAGGGCTTTACTAGAGGGGATCAAG
Source organism: Cheirogaleus medius (assembly GCA_008086735.1). Taxonomy (NCBI): domain Eukaryota; kingdom Metazoa; phylum Chordata; class Mammalia; order Primates; family Cheirogaleidae; genus Cheirogaleus; species Cheirogaleus medius. The sequence continues at coordinate 25,999,938 of VBSM01001265.1, forward strand.
CATACTGTCCATGAAAATCAATATCCTTCCAATGACATTTAGACATCTAATCATGCCCCAAACAAGCTATATTATCTGTGTGGTTTATAAAGCAGTTACTTTTTCTTTAAGATTCTTTGAAAGTTTTACAGTAATTGTTTTTTATTCACCAAACAGCAAGTTACAATGTTTAAATTCCTAATGCTAAAAATAAAAATTTGCCAGACCTCTTGGGGGAAGAGGAAAAATTACATCAGAGCTGGGCATTTTCTTTCTCAAATTGGTATCAAAGTCACATATTATAATAAATATTATAAAGGAAAGGACCAGAGTTCAGAGAGAGAATAACAGTGGAATCCTAATTTGGATTAGAGAGTAAGAGATGGGCTCTCTAAGTAATTTACATTTACTTCAAGACCCAAGTTATAAACAAGCTTCAGAAGTGAATGGAAAGAAATATCTAGACCTCAAACAGGAGAGGAAAAACAATTCTCATGAAAAGTGAGAGATATTCCTGAAGTCTCTTTCAGATTACCAAATAATCCTGTCCCAGAAAGTAAATAATCCAGAAAGTAAGCAAGAACTGTCAAAGAACCCAATCTGGAAAATAACCTAACGGGAAATACAAAAAATAATTGCCTGCAAGTGCTGAGCTTTATAGATCTACATAATAAACATAAAATCCATGAATCAAGAGCATAAAGCCTAAATGGAAAATAAAGTAGCATAGAAAGAAAAAGAAAAATTGTAAAGCTAAGGAAGTAAAAAGAGATTCAAAAAACATTGCCTATATATTAGAAATTCCCTGAACAGGACAGAAAAAGCAAAAACTCAAATGAAAGCAGATGGAAAGCTTAATCCAATAATGATAAAGTAGTAGGGAAAAAAAACAGAGAATAAACAAATGGTATGAAAAAATAGACATAGAAGTCAAAGAAAGAAAATCTCACACTGGGGATATTTGGTGTACCAGAAATAGCGAACCCAACAAACTGAACACAAACCATTATTTAGGGAGAAAGAACAAAAGAACTTCCTTGATATAAAAAATAAATATATCTGCAGATTAAAAAGGTACATCACATATCCCACCCCCTGCCCAAAACGTATACAGTTTCATCAGTGAGAGATCCTGATTACTACTGAACTTCAAGGACAAAATTAGAAATCTTCAGACCTTTGAGTGAAAAATAAAAATGAAATCACTTAACAAGTGGGTTTTGATAATACACTGGCTTCCCACTATAGCATTCAATTTTGAGAGACAATGGAGAGATGTCTATAATTATAGGGGGAAAACAGGAGTGACTCACAAATATTAAACTCATCTAAGTTGTTATTCAATTAAAAAGGTTAACAGACATTTTGAAACATGAAGGATCTCAGGACATGTAGCATCCATGAGCCCCTCAACAAAAAACACTGCAGGTTGATGATATTGCTCAACCAAAATCTGATTCAAAATTAAAAATTTAAGAAATGCATGGTGGCTCATGCCTGTAATCCTAGCACTCTGGGAGGTGGAGGAGGGAGGATCCCTTGAGCCCAGGACTTTGAGGTTGCTGTAAGATAGGCTGATGCCACAGCACCCTCGCCCAGGCAACAGAGCGAGACTCAGTCTGAAGAAAAAAAAAATTTTAATTTAAAAAGTAAAATGATAAATGAGGATCATCATGTAAACAAAGAAATAAGGCTAAACAACTAGGAAAAAAACTATCTACAAATACAATCAAAATATTGTAATTTTAGCTTAGGGTCATAAGGGAGTGAAAGTGTTTGGACTTATTCTCTAACCAAGAAAAATTAGAAAACTGGCCAAATACATGTAAAGTACATGGTTTGGGACATTGGGAAAATTCAGTGAAGGCTTATAATCCCAAAATAAGGGAAATAAATGAGGCAAATCCTACTACAGCTCCTGCTTTTAGCTTGTAGGTGATTTATGACCCATGGGTGCCAGGATGGGAGACCTGATCAAAGTCCGAGGAGTTGAAGAGGTAGAGACTAGAGTTTAGGGTGGCCCAGACAACTAGAATTTGCAAGGTAGAATACTTCAAAGAATGGGGCTATTCAGAAAAAGGGCTCCTGATATTTGAATATAAATCACTTTGAGTCGTTGAATACAATCTACCCATTCATAGGCATAAAATTAAGCAAGATTACACAACGAACAACATGTGGAAAAAGAAACATTACCGGGAAGTGTAAGTCACACAATGTCCATAGGTTATACAGGGCCAGGATTATTCAAGTTCCTCCCAACTAGAGCAGAATTATGTTGTTCAATGCACATAAAATTTATCAGAGACCGCAAAGGAGTCACATTTGGGCCTAAACCACTACTATGGGAAAATCTACTTTAAATACACCCTCAAAAACCTTTAAAAGAAACCTAGAAAAGATCAAACTGAATCACAAATGATTTAATTCCTTTTCAAAAGAAAATTCATATCCTTTAAAGAAATACAACAAAATCCAGCACTTAACAATGAAATGTTTACAATATCTAACATCCACTGAACAATTCCTAGACATAATAAGATAGAAGAAAATGTGACCAAGGGAAAAAATAACTACAAGAAACAGATGCATAAATGATAAGGTAGAAGTAATTATTAGTAAGAATGATAAAAATAACTTTTATAAATATGTTCAATATGCTTAGGATTTTTAAAAAAAAATATGAGCATAATGAAAGGTTTAGAAAATGAAACCAAGTAGAAACACTAAGGAAGAAAAGTAAAATATCTGAAGTGAAAATTATGCCAGATGGAATGAACAACAGATTAGAATAAAAATGTAAAAGGTCAGTGAATGTGGAGACAAAGCAATGGAAAATATCCAAAATCAGGCACACAGAGAAAAAATAGAAATAAATAAGAGAGGTTGCACTAGATTGCAGCCCCACCAGCAGTCTATAAGTGTTCCTTGCTCTCTGCATTCACACCAGCATCTATTGTTTTGGGACTATTTGATAAAAACAATTTTCACTGGGTTTAGGTGATATCCCATTGTGGTTTTGATTTGCATTTCTCTGATGATTAGTTGGGCACTTTTTATATGTTTATTGTTCATTATCTTCTTTTGAAAAGCTTCTGTTCATGTCTTTTACCCACTTTTTAATGAGGTTGTTTGGTTTCTTCATCTCAATTTGCTTGAGTTCTTCATATTAATAGCCTCTGATTATTAGCCATTTATCAGATGTATAGCATGCAAATGTTTACTCCCATTCTGTGAGCTGTCTGTTTGCTCTGTTGATTGTTTCCTTAGCTGTGAAGAAGGTTATTAATTTAATCAATTCCCATTTATTTACTTTGTTGTTGCTATGATTGCCGTTGGGGTCTTCTTCATAATTATTTTTTCCCTAGGCCAATACCTAGAAGAGTTTTTCCAACATTTTCTTCTAGCATATTTATGGTTTCATGTCTTAGATTTAAGTCTGTTATCTATCTTAAATTAATTTTTATGAGTGGTGAGAGCAGTGGATCCTGTTTCAATCTTCTACAGGTGGCTATCTAATTTTCCCAGCACCATTTGTTGAATAGGGATAATTTCCCCCAGTGTACATTGCTGTCTGCTTTGTCAAAGATGAGGTGACAATATGTGCATCATTTTATATGTGGATTTTCTGTTCTCTTCTATTGGAGTATGTCTCTATTTTTGTGCCAATACCATGCCATGCTGTTTTGGTTACTATAGCCCTGTAGTATAGTTTAAAGTCTAGTAAAGTGAGGTCTTCAGATTTGTTTCTTTTGCTTAAGGTTGCTTTGGCTATTCTGGCTCTTTTTGGGTTCTAAATGTGGAATAGAATTAATTTTTCTAGATCTGTGAAAAATTATGTTGGAATTTTCATGGGGATTGCATTGAATCTGTAAATCACTTTGTGTAGTATGAAAATTTGAACAATGTTTATTCTGCTGATCCGTGAGCATGATGTATTTTTCCATCTGCTTACATCATCAGCAGGTTCCTTCTTCAGTGATTCATAGTTCTCTTTTTAGATATCCTTCTCTGCTTAGTTAAATATATTCATAGGTATTTTATCTTCTTTGTAGCTACTGTGAAAAGTATTGAGTTTTTTATTTGATTCTCAGCTTAACTGTTTTTGGTGTACAGGAATGCTACTGATTTGCATACATTGACTATGTAGCCTGACACTTTACTGAATTTATCTATCAATTGCAGGAGTCTCTTAGTGGAATCTTTGGGGTTTTTAGATATAATATCATATTGTCAGCAAAGAGCAATAGTTTGACCTCCTCTTTCCTCATCTGGATACCCTCAATTTCCTTCTCTTGCCTGATTGCTCTGTCTAGGACTTCAAGTACTATATTGAATACAAGTGGTGACAGTGGGCATCCTTGTCTTATTTCAGTTCTGCGTGGCAATGCTTTCAATTCTTCCTCATTCAGTATGAGGTTGGATGTGGGTTTATCATATATTGCTATTATAATTTTGAGGTATATTCCATCTATGCCTATTTTGTTAAGTGTTTGTTTTATCATAAAAGGGTATTGAATTTTGTTGAATGCTTTTCTTCAGCTTATACACTGTTGGTGGCACAGTAATTTAGTGCAAGCTCTATGAAAAATAGTATACAGATTTCTTCAAGAACTAATAGTAGACCTACCATTTGATCTAGCAATCCCACTACTGGGTATCTCCCCAAAAAGAAAAAAGTCATTTTGTCAACAGACACTTGCACTAGAATGTTTATTGCATCACAATTTATAATTGCAAATGTGTAATCAACCCATGTGCCCATCAATTCATGAGGGATTAATAAAATGTGTTCTATGTATCCTATGGAGTACTACTTAGCCATAAAAAATAAGTTAATAACTTTTGCAGCAATCTGGATGGAACTGGAGACCATCCTCCTAAGTGAAGTGTCACAAGAATGGAAAAACAAACACAGGTACTCACTACTAAATGAGAACTAACCCATCAGCACTCACATACACAGATGTTAGCAAAACTCAAAGGAAATCATGCAGATGGGAGGGAGGAGGAAAAGATGGGTGAAATCATACCTAACAGGTACAGTGTACACTATCTGAGTGATGGGCACACTTATAACTTTCAAGTACTACAAAAGCAATCCATGTAACCAAAACATTTGTACCCCTGTAATATTCTGAAATTTAAAAAAATAAAAATATATGCTTTGCCCAGGTTCTCAAGACAAACAGGAGTACAACTCAGTTCTTCATATTCTGGGTCCAGTTTCTTCAGCTCTACTGCTTTGCTTGGGTTTATTATAAACCCTGAGGCCATGGCATTGGATAATGGACAAAAATATGAAAATAAATGCAGTAATTTATTGCTTCAGAAAAAAGAAGAGAGTCTAAGTAATCTGTGAAACAATATCAAGCAGTTTCGCATACATGTAACTGAGGTCTCAGGAAGAGAGGAAAAAGACAAGAGAAAAAGTATTTGAAGGAACAATGCAAGAGGTTTAAAATACATGAAGCAACAAAAAAATCACAATATCGGGAGGAAAAAATAGATAAATGCAAAATTATAGCTGGAGATTTCAGCATTCTTTTCTCAGTAATCGATATTCAAAATGAAGTAAAATATCAATGATAGGTTCTTGGAAACTACAACTTTAAGTGAAATGACATATAACAAAACCAATTTTTTTCCCATCAGCACTATAATAAAATAACATCAAATGAAATGACATTTGAGTACCTGCAGAGCATTGTTTTGCATAAAGTCCCAGTTTCCAAGAACCTATCAACAATGTTAAGTGTGGACTTACTGTACAGAAATCAGTAAGAGTAGAGAAGATCTAAAGGATAATTATCAAAGAACTTGAACTATTGGACATTTCTAGAAAACTCCACTCATCAAAAGTTGAATCTTTTTCGAGTGCTTTTGGGGTGATAGAAATGTTCTTTATTTTGAATATGGTGGTGGTTCCTTAGGTATATACATTTGTCAAAACTCATCGAACCTTTGAGTGTGCTGAAGGAAATCATTATTTTGAACAGACATCTGTGCCCCCATGTTTATTGCAACATTATTCACAATAGCGAAGATATGGAATTAACCTAGGTGTCCAACTACAGATGGATAGGTAAAGAAAATGTGAAGCATGTATACACAATACTATTTAGGCATCAAAGTAATGAAATCCTGTCAATCACAGCAACATACATGGAACAGGACCACATTATGTTACATGAAATAAGCCAGGACAGAGAGCTCAACACCGCATGTTCTCAATCATATGAGATCCAAAAAGTTGATCTCATAGAAGTAAAAAGTACAACAAAGGATAGTAGAGGCTAGGAAAAGTAGGGAAGGGCAAAAAGAAGGAGAGATTTGTTAAAAGATACAAAATTACAACTATATAGAAGGAAAAAATTCTAGTATTCTAAACCACTGTAAGACAGATATAGTTAACCATAACAAAGAGTTTCAAATAACTAGAATGTTTCCAACACAAAGAAATGATAAATATTTTAGATGATGGATATAGTAATTACCCTGATCTGTCCATTACATGTTATATATATTAAGACATCACTGTGTACTCCATAAATACAATTATTATTTGTCAATTTAAAAAAAATAAAAAATAGAAAAATGAGTGTATTTGATTTTATGTATCTTATACTTCAATAAAGTTGGAAAAAATAGCAAAGAAATATACACTATCTTACTCCTAGTATGATATTCTTAAAATAATGTGACACATTTTATACAAGGCTTTGGTTTAAAATATTTTTCTTTTAAAATTTTGTGAAATTTTTTTGTTAATTCACTCTTGTTTTCCTACTGAAAAAAAATATATGTTCTGACAAAATAAAAATAATATTAGATAAGTAACAACAAAGACAAGTTATGATAAGGTATATTGTACAGCAAAGAGAAAAATCATATCGTTTACAAAGGACATATGCACTTAAAAAGCATGCAAAGTATAGCTTCACATCATAATAATTTTTATGATTCTATTATTAAATATTTATATACAGTCCTGCAATTCCTTATGCTTACTTTTTTCTAGTAATTAAAGTATGACAAATGTATGATTCTAGTTCACAAAACTATTTTTGTTTATTTATCTACTTTTCTACCACCTATGTATCCACATTTCTTCTGATTATGCACATAAAAGTATGTTAGGAATTATTCTAACCAAGAGCTAAACTTTGTTATTTCTGACCATTTTGTGTAAATTGTTGCTTTCTTTGTGCTTTTCTATATCACTTAAACTTTTTCTTTCCTCTCCTTTTTCAGATTGTTGCTCAAAAGTCACATCCTTCCTCTGGCTTTACTCAACCAACTTCAAGTTCAATCCTTACCATATCCAGTGTTCTCCATCTCTCTTCCCTGACTGATCTTGCTCCAGTGAACTCACTACAATCTGACATACGATTTTACTTTTAATTTTTTTTAATCAATTTTACCGTGATATAATTTACATGCAATCAAGGGTAATGATCTGGAGGTTCCTTTTCCTGTGATTACTCTGATTTTAGTAAAGAGTAATTCTGGCCTCATTAAATATCTTCGACTCATAACATGAGTCTGTATAAGTTTCGTATTACTTTTTCCTCAAATGTTTGGTAGAATTCACTGGAGAAGCCATCTGGACTTCAAGTTCTCTACGTGAGAAAAGGTTTAGTTATGTATTCAATATCCTTGGTTATATGTTAGTTTTATCAGTTTGGTAACTTGTATCTTTCAAGGAATTTGTACATTTACTCTACATTTTTAATTTATTGACACAAATCTGGTCATAATAATACTCTTTTATTGTCATTTAATAACATTCTTTAATATTATTCCAAGTATCTATAACGATGACTCTCTAGCATTCCTGATATTGGTAACTTGTGACTTCTCTCTTTCTTGATCAGGTTCACTAGAGGTTTATCAACTTTATGTACCTTTTCAAAGAACCAGCTTGTGGTTCATTGACTTTATCATTGGTTTGTTTTCTATTACATTGATTTCTGCTATTACCTTTGTTATTTCCTTCCTTACATTGACTTTGGTTTTAATTTGCTCTTCTTTTTCTAGCTTCTTCAGACAAAATCTTAGATCACAGATTTTAGAATTGTTTTCTTTTCTAATGCAAACATTTAAGCCTATAAATTTCCCATGAAACAGTTCTTTAGCAATATTACACAAATTGATATGTTTTATTTTCATTTTCTTTCGATTTATACTCCCTTTAATTTCCCTTGTGGATCTCTCTTTGAGTTACATAGAGGTGTATTCTTAACTTTCAATATTTGGAAATTTTCCAGGAATCTTTCTATTATGCATTTCTCATTTAATTCCATTATGATCATAGAATGCATTTTAAACTTATTAAGACAGAAAAGAGCATGCACCATATGATTTCAGTCACTGTAAATTTACTCAGAATTGTTTTATGACTTAGCATATGGTCTCTCTTGTTTAACGTTTTATATACATTTGTAAAGAATATGTATTTTACTGATGGTGGTGAAGTATTCCATAAGTATAAATTAGGTCCAGTTGGTTGTTAGAGCTGTTCATGTTTTCCTTAGTCCTACTATTTTCTGTCTAATTCTTCCATCAATTACTAAGAGAAGAGTGTTGAAATCCCTAACTATAATTGCAGATGTGTCTTTTTCTCTTTCCAGTGCTGTCAGGTGTTGCTTCAAGTATTTTCAAGCTCTGTTATTGAAAATAAACAGATAGGATAATTATGTTTCCTTTGATTCTCTTATCATTACAAAAATACTTCTCTCCAATTCAATTAACAGAGAAATAAAGAATGAAAAACTTCTCCAAAATCTTTAAATGATCTCATTTATTTAGAAATCAGCATGGATGTGGGCAGGTGTGCTCCTGCAAAGTTAGCGATATCACACAGATGCTCACCTAAATATGAATCATGGTTGTTTCTTGAACTTTTAAATGATTTTGCTTTTACTTTTCCACTGTTTGAATTTTTATAGTGTGCATATATTTTTACAATTAGAAAAAAATCCAGTTGTTTTATTATTTAAAGATTATTTTAATTAAAACAATATAAAGGTTAGCCAATTCATTTCCTGGCCCCTAAGATGGATAAAGATGATCTTATGTACCCTCCAACTCGAGGGAACTACAGGCTCGGTGTAGGTAAACTACAAATGAGTCCCTAGGCCCTCTCCAACAAAGATTTCACAAGAGCCTGGATCTTGCAAAACTATCCAGGCTTCATGAAAACATATCCCTAGTACTGGATTCTTCTCACTCAGTCCTCAATTAAGTGACAACCCTAATTTCTAACCAGCTGCCCCAGTATGTCCCATCATCCTCTGGGTAGATGAAAATCAGGGTCACTGGAAGGGTGAGCTCAGTTTCCCAGGGCCCTTTAAGAATACTTCCAAACACCCCTTTCTCCATTT
>VBSM01001265.1:26028699-26039248 GCA_008086735.1 Cheirogaleus medius
CCCTAATGGCCTTGTGATTTTCTGCTCTGATAATTGTGTTTGGGAGAAACACTTAAGGTTAATTGGTGCCTCTGAGAGCAGCAACTTTACCATCATGGTCCCATGGGGCAGGTTCCTCCCCCAGCCTCTCACTCACAGATCTTCTATTATTTCCTCATCCTGAAAATCAGCATCACTACCCAGAAGAGAGCCTGCGACACTGCCACCTGCGTGACTCATCGCCTGGCAGGCTTGCTGAGCAGATCAGGGGGTGTGGTGAAGAGCAACTTCATGCCCACCGATGTAGGTTCTAAAACCTTTGGCCGGCGTCGCAGAGACCTTCAGGCCTGAGCACCTAAATGCCTCCAAGAAGGTGAACACCCTTGTACTTTGGGATGGGAGCACAGACGACAGGGTATTGCATGGCTGTAGTTTATGCTCTGAGCATCCTTGGGCCCATATGCTTGGGAAAAATCCACAGGGGAAAATACCCACACCAGTATCTGGAGAAAGGATGCTGAGATCCGATAGCTGATACTAGAATTTGGATTCATCTTCTCCCTATTTTTCCAGTTTCTCCTTGTAACACTGAGATCATTAGACCAGGAAATAGAGAACCTGTTTATTTCAAACATTGTTCTTTGCCATTGTAATTCTGATTATTCTAGCATTTCAGTTTGAAATATAATGACACTATCCTTTTATAGTATACATTACAATGTCGTGTGCCCCTGAATTAAAAGCATAGACTTGAGTTCAAATACTGTTTGCCCTCTACTAGTTATATGACCATGAACCAGTCACTAAAGTCTCCATAAGCATCAGTTTCCCCATCTGTAAAATGAGAGCTACAAAAGTACCCACCTCCTAGCATTAATATAAAGAGCAAATGAGATAATAGGTATCAAGTGTCTGACAATTAATCAGTAACTAAATTCTAGCTGTTCTTTTCTATTCCTCCTAGGTCACAATGAAGCTAAACTCTACGTCTTTTAATGTATAATGAAAGCAATCTGTAGGAGAGGCTCCATGAAAGACAGACATATTTACATTCTTCATGATATTGAAAACTGCCTTCTTTGTTGGCAAGGAACTAAAGCTAAATGCAGAATAAGCTGATTGCAGTTACCTACTGTGCATCTTTTCCATATTTGATTCTGTATCCAATAAATATGACAGCATGTCTCATTGGCTTACCTGGTGGCAAATCTGGGCCCTATCAGCCATCCTGTTAATGTTGGTAGCTCTGTTAAACCTCAAGGGGACAGGAAATCACTGCTTCTTGTGCATCTGGGGACATATGGTAATTCTGTGCCTTGATGGAACTATTGTCTAAAGAAATGTCAATGTTGTCATTTGTGAACTTCATCAAAATTAAAAATGTATTTTCGATACCCTTAAATGGAATCTCTCCTGCTGTTTTGCAGTTTTTCCCAGGAGAGCTTCAGGGGCCCATAAGCACTTTGCTGACCAGGCTAACTCATCTGAAGCAAAGGCAACACACTTGGGATAGACCCTCTGCCTGTCAGTCTCTAGTGAAATATTCCTCACTGAAGTTAGAGCTTTGTGAGTGTCAAAGAAGACAATTCACATTTATTTTCAGAGTACCCTGGTCCCCAGCCAGCTCCAGAGGTTAACCACGCACTTTTCCTAGACTTAGCTTTGCCATTTCCACATCCCTGCCTTTCACCCCCATGGAAGCCCCTCCCAGTACCCTTTGGCCTGTGAAGCTCTTTAGAAACTATGGCTCAGAGTTTTAAATGGGGATCACAGACTAGCCAATTTAGAAGGTCATCTGTGCTATCCAATCCAATGGTGTATTCTGTGAGGTGCACAGAATTGTCTTGCTCAAGGTCCAGCAATAAGTTTAACAGAAACATTCATACACTTAACAAATACTAATACTTATTGAGTGTCTGCTATATGCTAGGCCCTATTCTAGGCACTGGGAATAGAGCAATGAACTGAACAGAATGGACAAAACTCCCTGCTCTCAGGGAGCTTACGTTCTAGTTGGAGGAGACTGAGATAATACATGCTGTGGAATCATAGACCCTCAGTATTGGAAGGAAGCTGGAAAGCCATATGGTCTGACGCCGTTTTCAATGTAGGAATTTCCCTCCATCCACATCCCCAGCATCCTCAGAGACCACCTGTGACAAGCTGCTGAGTATAACTCCCACCTGACTGGGAAGCCAGTTTCACTGGTAAACAGTCATTTAATTATGTTAATTAGTTAGCTAGTTATTTAGAAATGTCAGCTGCTTCTACTCGCTGACTCTAATTATTTTCTCAGGATCACATAGAAGTATGTCCCTTTCTCTCATTGAACCTATACTAAACACAATAGCACCACCATCACTGTAAAAGGTATTAAATAGATCAGACCACATCTCTCCAATGTTCAAAACACTCTAATGACTCCCTGTCTCACTGAGCAAACACCTGAGGAAATGCAATGGCATACAAGGTCCAAGTTGATTTTCCCTTCCTCTCCTCTCGCCACCATCCTCATTACCTGCCTGGCCTCATCTACTCCTCATACTCCCGCACACTGGCCTGTGTGCTGTTCCTCAACTTCTACCTCCCGCATTCACCCACTGCAAGTCTTTGCATGTGCTGGGACCTCTGTGAAGAACACTCATCCATGGCCCCCATCTCCTCATGATCTTTACTCAAATAGGAAGATAGCCTGGCCATCCTTTCCATAATTGCACCCACCAACATACCCTAGCCCTCTTCTTTGCTTAATTTTCTTCTCCTTACTGCTTACTTACTTCTTACCTTCTACCATCCTGTATATTTTGCTTATTTATTTGCTGTTTTGTACCTCTTGCAGCCATAAATGCAGGGATCACACAGGCAGATATAGGGGTGTTTTGTTAATTGCCATATCCCCTACGTGCAGAACAGTGTGTCTGGCACCAGGTAGCATTCCATGAATATTTATTGAATGAATGAGTCAATTAATAAAGTTGTCTTCTTCCCTTTATGTTTGTGGTCAGCTCTCAGGTTCCCTCTGGCCCTGATTTCTTTAAGCTAAATTGTCCAAGGGCCTTAATCTTCAGCACTTACAGCACCTGCATAGTGAATCCCACAACTGCCTAACGACTTCAATGGCTACTAGTTTGTCAATAGCTCAGGGCCTTCCCTCAAACTATTTCTTCAGCTTGGACACACTTTTAATCTCACCTTTCTCCTTCACTTGATTAATTGTGACCATCTCCTCTTCTTCCTTTTCCCATGCAATAAACAAAGCAGACAGGCAGGGTACTCTCCAGGAGTGACAGCTATCATGAGGTAGGCAAGTTCAAATTAGGAGGGGAAAGAGCAGGAAGACAGTTTTAGTCTTGGATCCAAGGAAGCTTCACCAATAATAAAGCTAATACTGTATTGAATCCATACCAGGACCCTGTGGATAGTTCTAAAATAACTCATAACTGATAGAGTGAAAGAGTGTGATTAATTTGAACCCTTAAACAAAGCATAGGGTTCACTGGATCAAGAACCTAAGAATAGATCTAAGAAGTTCATAAGGCAATCAAACCACAACATGGAGAAACCATGAATTTGGTGTGGCTGTAGCATCAGTCTTTACTACTCTATAGGCCATGGCAGAAAAATTCTGTCTTTTGATGCTCATTAAGGCTCATCCCAAACAATCAGAGCCTCAGTATATATACACTGTAGCTAATTGAATCATTGCTCACAATTCTTCACTATACTGTAGCAGTACTAAATACTTTCACCATTGCCATGGTTTCATGGGTGGGTGAAATTGACTTCTCTACTCCTTGACTCTTGGCTCAGCCATGTTTTGGCTAATGGGACATTGATAGACATTGTGCAAGTGGAGGCTTGTAATATGTTTATGTGGTTGGGTTTGGGGCTCTTGTGCTTCTGCCACTGTCATGAAAAGAATATCCCTTAGTCCATTTTGCATTGCTATTACAAAATACCACAGACTGGGTAATTTATAAGGAAAATAAATGTATTTCTTATACTTCTGGGGATTGGGAAGTCCAAGAGCATGGTACTGGCATCTGGTGAGGGCCTTCGTGCTACGTGATAACATGGCTGAGGACATCACCTGGTGAGAAGGCAAGAGCATGTATTTCAGCTCTGGTCTCTCTTCCTCTTCTATAGTCATCAGTCATGTCATGGAAGCTCCACCTTGATGACCTCATCTAATCCTAATTACCTGGATCCAGGCCCAACCAACACTGGCTGAGATCAATCTCATCCAAACTAACCCACAAATCCCACGAGCAAGAAAAATAATTATTCGTTATTGTAAGGCACTGACATTGAGGTCGCTTACATGCACTGTTGTTGTGGCAACGATTAAGTGATTCATACCATTTGGAGCTGTTATGGATTGAATTGTGTCCTCCCAACATATGTTGAAGCCCTAACCCCCAGTGTGACTGTATTTGGAGATAGGACCCTTAGGGAGGTAAAAAAGGTCATAAGGGTAGGGCCCTAGTCTCGTAGGACTGGTGTTCTTTTGAGACTGGTGTCCTTTTAAGAAAGAGACACAAGAGCACCTGCTCTCTCTCTCCATGGGCATGCAAACAGAGAAGAGACCAGGTGAGGACACAGTGAGAAGGCAGCCATCTGCAAGAAAAGAAGAGAAGCCACACTAGACACCAATCTTGATGGCACCTTGATTTTGAACTTCCAGTCTCTTGAACTGTGAGAAAATTAATTTCTGTTATTGAAGCTACTCAGCCTGTAGTATTTTGTTATGGCAGCCTGAGCAAACTAATAGAGGGGGCATTAGTAGATTGAATTGTTTTTGCTACCACAGCTTGTTTTTCCTCTTATTGGGCTCTAGGTCAATTTGCTGAATGTTCAATTTGTCAAATTTACTTGTTTCTTTTTACTAATTTATTTTGGTAATCATTTCCACTTTGTCTTCTTAAAACCATCTTAAAGGATGTTTGCTTTGTCTCTGCTCCAGCCTTCTGTGGGTGAAACTGAATAATATACACCTTAGATAAATTAATTGTGGCTTATTATTATAATGAATATGCATAATACATTACACAGTACTGAATATAAATATGTGTATCAACTTTAAATAAATCTCACACATAATGTTTCCAATATGTTTTGCAAAATGTTGAGGGCAAAATAAAGCCAGTTGCAAAGGATGCATACCAGATGATACCATTTGTTTTGAGTTTAAAGCATGCATAACAATACCATACACAATTTAAGGATACATGTATGTAGTAAAAATACAAAGTCATGTATAGGGATTACAAGGATCACATTTAAAAGAGTGACTAACTTTAAGGGGATGAAAAGGAAGTGTCATGAAGAGGGATATGCAGGCAGATTCTACCAAGGTTCTGTTCCTTAAGGTTTTATTTTCTAACCTGGGTATTGGTATATCGATGTTTGTTATATTCATATTTAATAGGAATAAATAAACATAGGTGTGTGGCTCTTTATGTTAAGAAAACCTCCATAAAAATAAAAAACAATGAATAACTTTTAAACTAGACAAAGAGAATCTGGTCCGTTCAATGCAAAGTAGGAAAGAACACCCCAAAAATGTATAGTGAATGCACCACATGAAAAATGATGGCAGTGAGAAAAATTTATATAGTTTTAAAATAATTTTAAGTTAGTTAAAGTCACCAATTAAAAGACCAAGATTATCAGATTGTATTTTCAGTGATCCAGCAATGTTTATTCCACAAAATAAACTTTTAGAACAAAAGGATTCAAAATGGATTAAAATTAAAGCATGCTGAAAGATATACAAGACAAATATGAACAAAAATAAGTTACGACAACTTCTTAATATATGGCCAAATAGGATTCAAGGCAAAAAATGCCTTATAAAAAAAAGAAAAAGTATTATATACCAGAGAAAGGAACAATAGAGCAAGAAGAGATATTTATCATGAACACACAAGCACCCAACAATACAGCCTCAAATCATGTAAAAGAATTAATGAAAAATTGCTGTTAAAAGATTAATGAACTCTTCTAAATAAACCATAAGCTTCCAAAATCACCTCTCCATGCATGAAATTCCAAACTGACTGTGCAAATACTCCCTGGCAATATGATGCATCTCAGAAATTGTGTAGTGGTGTATCACCCCACAGAGGGAAATTGTGTATTACCCCACAAAGGGATGATAGAGTTTAGTAATTATTAGATCATGATGCCTGTCTCAATACCATTTATTAAATAAACCAACATGTCTCCAGTTGATTTGAAACACCATGCTTATCCTATGCTGATCTTTGGGCCTTCTTGTTTTCCTTTTCACTAATATATCTGTGCACCAGCAACTTAGTTTAATAGCTAGTAGGACAAAGGTACTCTCATACTCCTTTGTTTCCAAATGCTCTTGACAATCTTTACACATTTATTTTTCTATAAGGAAGTTAAAATAATTATGAATTTTTTTTTTTTTGAGACAGAGTCTCACTCTTTTGCCTGGGCTAGAGTGCCATGGCATCAGCCTAGCTCACAGCAACCTCAAACCCCTGGGCTCCAGCAATCCTTCTGCCTCAGCCTCCCGAGTAACCAGGACTATAGGCATGTGCCACCATGCCCAGCTAATTTTTTCTATATATATTTTTAGTTGGCCAATTAATTTCTTTCTATTTTTCAGTAGAGACGGGGTCTCGCTCTTGCTCAGGCTGGTTTCATACTCCTGACCTTGAGGGATCCACCCTCCTTGGCCTCCCATAATTATCAATTTTTTAATTTTTAAAAATCCTATTTGGATTTTGATTGGTGTTGGGTTTCCCAGATAGACGCTTGTATTATCTATAAATGGTAGTAAATCTTTTCTTTTCTTTTTTGCTCTTATTGCATCAACTAGAACTTCTTGAACAATGTCAAGATAACCATGGTGATAGAAATATCCTTAAATATGCAGTCTGATAAATTCAGGAAGAGATTCTTTATCATTTTAAGACAGTATCTTTCTTCTCATTGTGTACTAGCAATTTTTTTAAAATCATAGATGGATATTAAATTCTATCAAAATACCTTCTGGCATCTAACAAGATTATCTTATGGTTTTTCTCCTTTGATTTATTCATACAAATAATGCATTTCCAAATGTAGAAATTAATAATAGCAGTTGAGATTTTTGAGTGCTTATTATATGCTAGACACTGTAATAAGTGCTTTATGAATATTAACTCTTTTAATCTTTACAATTATATAATATAGATTCTATCATAAGAGACTATGATACTATTGTTTTATTGATGAAGAAACTAAGACATGGAGAGATTAAAAGGTTGGCCAAAGCCTTATAGCAGTAAGATTCATCCTAAGATGCAAAGCTGATCCTAGCTTATCCAGCTCCAAAGTCTCTTAAACCACAAAACTGTTCTTTTTTCTTTTTTCTTTTCTTTTTTGGCATTTCATGCAAACTTTCCCTGTATAAATTTTAACAATATAGACATTACATTTAAACAGATAACTTCTGCTTTTCAATTAACATAATAATTATGAAATTACTTTGAACAATTCTTTTCCTTAAGATCCAAAGAAATCAATGGAAGGAAAGTTAATATCTGCTCCTCCCCTCAAAACCAAGTTATTTATTTTGTGGTACTCAGATAATATTGGGAAAGCAATTTTTTGTTTGTTTGTTTTTTGGGGTTTTTTTGTTGTTGTTGTTGTTCTTAGACAGGGTCTGGCTCTGTTACCTGGGCTAGAGTTGGACTTGGTTTTCTATGAGTCATATCATTAGCTGAATCCCTCCTAGACAGTTATCTATTTATTCTCAAGAATATATCTGGAGGTGGGGGATAAGGCTGTTCAATTATTTGGATCCTCAGATAGCTCTGCTCTTAGTGAACCTTTTCTGAATATTCCTTTGGCCACCACTGCATGTAAGTGATGGGGAGTGTTAACACATGTCTTGCCCTTGTCTCTGACAGGGCCCTAAGTTAAATAATATAAATCGGGGCCTCATCTCTCCTACTCAGACTTGCCAGGACAATGATAAGATTAATTATTTCCATAAAGATGGGTGCTTTAGAGACTTCAGAAGAGCTTGGTTCATCTCTAGATCTAGGAAGTTTGTAGGAGTGGTTTCTTGCCTTCACAAAAGTAGCCAACAAGCTGCTAGGTCCTGTATAAAACCTTTAATATAGTCCACAAAGCTACATAGGATATGACACCTGACTATTATTCCAGCCTCATTCTTATCATGTTCTCCACTCTGAGCTCCAGTTACACTGGCATTCATTTAATGAGTCACATCTTCAAGTTCTTCCTGCCACAGGGCCTTTCCACATGATATTTCCCTGGTCTGGAATCCCCTTATCTTCTTTAGTCTCAGTTAACTTACTCATCTTTTGGATCTCAGCTAAGCATTTTTTACTTAGGGAAGCCTTCCCAGACTACCACCCCAGAGTTTAGGTGATGTTTCTTTCTTATTTCATTTCAAATGGCAGAAGTACCTTCCTTCCAGCTCACACTTTCCATTTCACTTATACATTCATTGGAATGAATATTTCATTAATACGTACTCCCTCTTAGACATTCACACAAGGACTATATCCTTGTTTCTCTCCCTCATAACATGTAATGCAGCATTAAGGAGAGCTGATGCTCAGTAAGTATTTGTGGCAGGAAGGAAGGAGGCGATTTAGAATGCAATATGATAAACGCTATCTATGGAGTAGGCACAGAAGGCTTTGGTCTACTTTAATCCAGATAGAAAATGTTTTGGAGGAAAATATCATATTGGGTATCTAAAAATGCACAGGATTCTGTCAGGTGAAGAAAGCAACTGAGGAAATAAGAGGTAAAAAGACCTGGAAGAGCCAATCAATCACTGGATGCAAGTCATGTCACTTTTCTCCTTTCTGCAAATGAGAACTCTGGGTCCTTGTATCCAGAAAGAGGAAGTTAGTGAAAACCCAGGATTGATGGTAAGAGTTTTCAAACTGCTTGAGCTTGTAAGGTGGTAGTTGGAGGACACACAGTTCCAGGGAGATGGCCAGATCCTCACTGAGGAAGACCGGATTGCCTGAAGATCTGCTTCTCTATCAATGATAACTGCATTTCTGGAGAAAGCAGAACATCCAGGGGCCAGGGCTGAGGATTTCAAAAGAAGAGGTGGTGCCAAGGAAGGGCAGGATCACCAAGGCTATTCATTCTTCAGTCTTTTGAAGGGAAGGCTGGGACCAGGGAAGGACTCAGGAATGCAAAGGGAACTCCTAGAACCCTAGAGAAACCAGAAGGCAATGTTACATACACCAGGCCTGGGAGCTGCCAAGATTGTTGGGCCTCCCTGTAGAACAGGTATGGCTTCAGCTCAGGTGGTACTGAGCGCAGCTGCTTCCCAAGTGATCAAATAATTCAGCCTCCACCATTGCCTTTCTCTGTCCCCTCCATACTACTCTTTAATCTGTGGGCCATCCAACTGTTCATAGTCTTTATAAGTCCCAGATGCTCACAATTTCTTGTTCTTTTGGGAGAACTATGGAACACAGAGGAAGGAAATAGCAGAGGACATAAATAGGTAAAAACCACACCATGCTCATGGGTCAGCAGAATCAACATTGTTAAAATGCATATGCCACCCAAAGTAATCTATAGATTCAATGCAATCCCTGTTAAAATACCAACATCATTTTTTGCAGATCTATAAAAAATAATTCTACTCTTCATATGGAACCAGAGAAGACTCCACATAGCAAAAGTAATCTTAAGCAAAAAGAACAAATCGGGAGGCATCAATTTACCAGACTTCAAGCTATACTACAAGGCTATAGTAACTAAAACAGCATGGTATTGGCAAAAGAACAAAGACATAGACCAATGAGAACCCAGATATAAAACCATTCTCATATAGCCATCTAATCTTTGACAAAGCAGACAAAAACATACACTCGGAAAAAGAACCCTTATTCAATAAATGGTGCTGGGAAAATTGGATAGCCACATGTGGAAGACTGACACAGGATCTGCCCCTATCTCCTCTCACAAATATCAACTCATGGTGAATAACGGACTTAAACCTAAGGCATGAAATTATAAGAATTTTAGAAGAAAGTGCTGGAAAAACTCTGAAAGACATCGGCCTAGGAAAAGAATTTATGAGGAAGACCCCAAAGTCAACCACAGCAACAACAAAAATAAATAAATGGGACCAGATAAAATTAAAAAGCTCTCCACAGCCAGGAAACTATCACAAGAGCAAACAGACAACCTACACAATGGGAGAAAATATTCACATGATACACATCTGATAAAGGGCTGATCACTAGAATCTATATAGAATTCAGTAAAATCAGCAAGAAAAAAATCAAACAAACCCAACAAAAAGTGGGTAAAGGACATGAAAAGAGACCCTGTTTTTAAGAAGAAAAAGAAGAAGAAGAAGAAGAGAAAGAAGAAGAAGCAATCATATTGAAAATAGAGAATCTTATCAGATTTGTGGGCTGCAGTTAAAAATGATTATAGTAAAATTATAGCTTTAAATATATATTAGAAACAATGAAAGACTGAAAATCAATTACTTCAGCTTCCATCTAAAGAAGCTAGAAAACAAGAACACAAATTAAATCCA
>VBSM01001265.1:26039348-26077041 GCA_008086735.1 Cheirogaleus medius
ACCTGAGATTTACCCTCCACCTTAGGGAGGAAGGAAGGGAGTGGAGAGAACCAGGCATCAGAAGTCAAACTGAAAGGGAAAGAGAAAGAACAAGAAAGAGCAAGTCTAAAACCTCCTAACATATTAGAGCACCTACTGCGTTCCAGCACCCATGCTAGATCTTCACACAGTCACTACGTAGACACAGAAGTACTAGATAAGAAAATGGACTCTGGGGGAGCCAGATTACCTGGATTCTAAAGCCCTGCTTACCATTTACAATCTTATGACTTTGAACAAAACTGCTTAACCTTCCTTGCTTTAGTTTCCTCATCTGTAAAATAGGAATAATAAGAGTATCTACCTCACAGGATTAATGTGAGGATCAAAATTGTCAATCAACTATTTACAGCAGTACCCAGCACAGAGTCAGCACTAAATAAATATGTGTATTTCACAATCATTCTGGCTAATGAGAGCTATTGTTGCATTTTGTGGACCCAGGATAGAATATAAAAACAGTTTGCACAAAACGATAATTTGGAAAACAGTTTGGCAGTTTCTTATAAAGTATAGACTTATTATAACACTAGCAGTTCCACTCCTAGGTATATGCTCAAGAGAACTGAAAACACATGCTCACACAAAAACTTATACATGAATGTTCATAACAGCATTATTCCTAATAGCCAAATACTGGAAACAGCCCAAATGTTCATCACCTGAAAAATGGGTACACAAAATGTGATATACATAATAGAATATCATTCAGCCATAAAAAGGAATGGAGTACTAATACATGCTACAATATGGATGAACCATGAAAACATAATGGTAAGTGAAAGAAGCTAGACACAAAAGGCCAGGCATTACATAATTCCATTTATATGAAAGGTCTAGAATAGGCAATTCTATAGAGACAAAAAGTAGATTAGTGGTCACCTAATAGAAAATCATGTTTACGCAACAGATCTATATAAAACTGTTTTGGCAGCTTTATTCATAATTATCCAAACCTGAAAGCAACCAAGATTTACTTCAATAGGTGAATCCATATAATGGAATACTATTCATCATAAAAAGGAATGAGCTACTGATACAGGCAAGAATATGAATGGATTATAAATGCATTTTGCTAAGCAAAAGAAGCCAGACCCAAAAGACTATATATTATATGATTCCATTTATATGACATTATGGATAAGGCAAAACTATAGAGACAGAAAACAGAACAGTGGTTGCCGTGGGTTGGAGAAGAGGGAAATGGTTAACCACAAAAGGACACACAAGAGAATTTTAGACTATTCTGTCACCTTTGGTAGTGGATACATAGCTATGTACATATCAAAACCCATAAAACTATATATTACAAATTGTGAACTTTAATGTAGGCAAGTTTTAAAAAATCAACTAGTGGCTGGGCACAGTGGCTCACATCTCTAATCTAAGCACTTTGGGAGGCTGAGGTGGTAAGAGAGATTGAGCTCAGGTGTCCAAGACTAGCCTCAGCAACATAGCAAGACCTCATCTCTACAAAAAAGAAATTTTTTTTAATTAGCCAGCATGGTGTTGCATCTTGGTAGTACTAGCTACTCAGGAGGATGAGGCAGGAGGATCACTTCAGCCCAGGAATTTGAGGTTGCAGTGAGCTATGATGACGCCACTGCACTCCAGCCTGGAAAACAGAACAAGATTCTGTCTCAAAAAATAAAAATTAAAAAATAAAAAATCAACTAGGATGTTGGAGGATCCCAGACACAACACAGACAGTGAAAGATGAATCTAATTATATTACAAATGGATGACATAAGCTCACTAAAGTGGGTGGGGGGGAAAGGAACTGACCTGAATAACCTTGGAAATTTTAAGGCTAAAGACAAAAATAATTATACACAAATATTGTTACACTGTACTCTAACCTGTGTTTGTTTCTCACAGGGGTATAGGTTAACAATTCTGAAAGTGCTTTATGGTTGAACAAATAACCCAATAAATGGTAGATAATGGTAGCTAGGTTTCTTGCTCTCAGAGAAAGATGTTACAAAGAAGCAAGTGGGGAAGGCTAGAATTAATCCTGTGCTACTGGATTAGAGTTGGAGATATAAGTATGTTCTTATGTTTGGTTTAGTTTAGTTTAAAGTATACAAGGGCTGTCTGGAAAGTATCCAGTCATGGCTAATAGGTAGTTTTCACATTACGTGGCTGGATACTTTTCAGACAGCCCTCATACATAGATAGATAAATATAAATATAATTACCCATTTGTGTGCATATTTGAGTCAGTATACATACATATATTCCCTGACTTGTATGCTGAGAGGATCTACAAGCAGTGATACCCTAAGAGCAACAAGCATACATCATTATCCAATAATAAAAACCATTGCTCTTGGAGAAATAGCTGATTCTAGGGCTGGGGCATAGAAAATCCAGCATAAGCCTGGAGTGTTTTGTAGTACCAGAAAGTAAGGAAATACTAATACTAAGGAAAAGGGAGGCATGTCAGAAAGACACCAAAGTTAAACTAAAAAACTCCCAATGGCCAAAGCTAGATCAATTTGAACAGCAAAATAAGTAAGGTAGTACTAGATTATATTCTACATTAGAAAACAAATAAATCCATATTGACATAAAGAAATAATTTAGTAAAGAAAGGGAGAGAAGAGACAAATATTCCTTACAGAAGAATTCCAAATAATATATGTAAATACTACCCCCTCCAGGAGATGGAGCTTAATACCCCTCGCCCTTTTGTATGGGCTCGACTGAATGACTCACTCCAAAGAACACAATAGGAAAAGGAAAAAATAATAACTTTACTGTGGAAAGACCCAGCATATACCACCTTTGGCAAGATCAAGGTTAACATCATCAGTGATGAATCATGTTGATAGCATATACCGAATATGATCTGATAAGAAGGGTACCTTGCTTTTGTGATAGTCTTCTCAAAACTCCAAAAGCCCATTCTAAACCCGAGACTAATCCAAACTGAGGAGCATTCTACAAAATGTCTGACCAGAACTCTTCAAAGCTCTCGAGATCACTAAAAAAAAAGATATACAGATACAGGATGTTACCACTATGTCAAAAAGTTGCCTCATGCTCATTTCCATCAAAGCCTGCCCCAATCTCTGCCCCTGCTGCCAGAGGCAACTACTATCTTTAATTTTTAAAATCATAGCGTACTTGAACCAATTCCAGAACTCCATGTAAATGGAATCATACAGTATGAATTCTTTCACTCAGCGTAATGTTTTTGAGATTCATCCGTGTTGTTTCATGTACCAGCAGGTTTTCCTCCCTCTTTTTATTGCTGAGTAGTATTCCATCACATGAATATACCACAGTTATTTATTAATTATTTTGTCAATGGAAACCTGTGTTGTGCCCAGTTTTTGTCTTTTCTGAATTAAGCTGCTGTGAATTTCAGAAATGTTTTATTTTGCATTTTTTATTATGAAAAAAGCTGTTCATTTTCATCATGTTGGCTTCCCTTCTGTAATTCCTCTTTAATGAATTAGATATTTACTCATGGCCTTTGTTTAATAATTTCTTGGAATTTCACAGGTTTTTTAAACACATTTTTAAGAGTTCTTTTTAATAGTAAAGGTATTATCTCCATAACTATCTTACTTGTAGTTTGATATTTGGCTATTTTCATAACTTTGATTTGGGTGATAGAGGCCAATTCTCAAAATGTAATTATAAAATAGAGGTTCCATTTTATCATATATTCAAAAATAATCTGAGGTGATTAATTATATGTAATTAAACAAATCATTGTTCTCTTTGGAAATTTAATACCACTATTGCCAGAATAACACACACACACACACACACACACACTCACGCCATACTTCACAGAGACAAAATGGGTGCTTTAAATTTGATTTTAAATTTACATGTAACTTCTAGGCTATTACTAGACTCATAGCTGATAGCATATCATGAAGTTCTAAAATTGAGTAATACATCATGCAACCAAAATGCATTTTTTCAAAGTTTTCATTTGCCCTAAAATAAGTTACTGTAAACCTATATTTCAGAGCGAGGTTAAAAAACTGCTTTTGAATCAATCCATGTGTGAGCAAGAAATTATTTTTTTAAGCTTGGCCTTTCCTCTATCTTGGCAGGGTTTAAAGATCTCTAATTAACTGGAGTGTTCCAAACTGAGCAGAGATTATGGTTTTTGAAGGAGGCAGCCAAAAGCCTTGTATCAAAGAGCCTATTGAAATAAAAAAAGAAAACAAAATGATTGCTAGCCTGCTGTGTATTAGAATATTATCAGAGGGAACAATGACACTTATTTTGAGGGGGCCATCAAATTCAGGTAGCAGGGTATCCAGATGGGGATTCTGCTTAGTAATCTGGCAGTGACCTAATAATTCTACATTTCAGGGAATTATTTCAGACATAGAGAATCCTGTATGAAAGAAGATGTTCATTATAACCCTATTTATATAGCTTTACCACAAGCAAACACAGGGAAATTTTGAAAGTTTGACTATAACCCTAATTGCAAGATTACATTCTAAAGATTTCAACACATAAATATGATGAAAAGTGCCTAGATTAAAACTTGAAACCATAAATGAGATATTTATGCTCTATAAATTATTAAATTTATATTCAATTTCATGCCCAATTTGTTTAAATCTACACTACAATCAACATTTATATAATTCCACCATAGGCTTTGTACTAAAATATATTAGCCCACAGATTTCTCATATTTCTGCCATATTTGTTATGACACCTGGTTTTCTAGGGCAATTAATGTGCTCAAAAGAAAATATAGCAAGGTCTTTCTTCTTGGATCAGACTAATTTGTAATGAAAGGCACAAGGACAGTACATAAATTATCCAAAGATACTATGTAGAAAAATTCCAAATTTGCAGCAGAAAGATATATATTTACCCACTTATTTCAGAGTAAATCACAGAAATTCCTAAATAATTAAATTGATTAAAGTAAAAAAGAAACAAATTTGCAACAGCAGAAAATTTTGCTATTTATTTTATTCTGTGTTGATAAATCTGCTTAAACAAATCAATCTATTTTGCTTAAATTGGAACACAAACATCTGCAAATTGACTGAGGTTGGATATTATCAAATCTCAGGTATATACTCACTCTCACACAGTTAAGGCAGCCTGAAAAAAAAATGGAAAGAACACAGCCCCAGAAGTCAACAAGCTATGTTGTTTCTTCCACCAACTCAATGTGTGACCTTGAGCAAGTCATTTGTCCTCTTAGGCTGCAGTCCCCAACCCTTGGGCCATGGACTGGTACCGGTCTGTGGCCTGTTAGGAACCAGCTGCACAGCAGGAGGTGAGTGGCAGGCAGGTGAGCAAGCAAAGCTTCATCTATATTAACAGCTGCTCCCCATTTCTCACATCACTGTCTGAGCTCCGCCTCCTGTCAGATCAGCAGCGGCATTAGATTCTCATAGGAGTGCGAACCCTACTGTAAACTGCACATGTGAGGGATCTAGGTTGCATGCTCCTTATGAAAATCTAAGGCCTGATGATCTGAGGTGGAGCTGAGGCGGCGATGCTAGTGCTGGGGAGCACCTGCAAATACAGATTATCATTAGCAGAGAGGTTTGCACAATAAAGGTAATGCACTTGAATCATCCCAAAACCATTCCCCGCCCATGGTCCAAGGAAAAATTGTCTTCCATGAAACCTGTCCCTGGTGCCAAAAAGGTTGGGGACCGCTGCTCTTAGAGCCTCAGCTTCCACATCTGTACAATATAGCTTTTGGATTTAATGCTTCCTAACGTTCCTTCCAATTTTGAAATTCTACGAAGTTGCCATAAACGTTGTGTCATGTTAACCCTACGCTGCTTTTCTATAGCACCAGGTCATTCTATGCCTTCTAGAAGTATAGCTAAGAGGTGCAAGGCTGTGTCATTGTAGTGCAAGGCATAATCAGAAAATTACTGCTCTATCCCCCTGATAAGAGAAGTGTACAATTCTCAGAAGAGACAGGAAAAGGAGGTAAGGAGCACTATGTCCTTCAGACCAGTAGGGCTTATTCCTGCTTCTTTGAAACAGGCCTGCATTGTGTCTGGGCCCTTGCTTCTCTGAGAACAAGTTCTCTGTGGATAGCACAGCGTCTTACTGTAGACAAGAGCTTCCCAACATGGTTGCCCGATGACTCTCCCTAGAGGCAAAACCCATCTTTTGTTAGAGCCCACAAATTGGCTTCAAATAATCTCCCCAGAGGGCCTTCTAAGGAGGAGTCTTGACAGGGGAGACTATCCTAGGTAGACCCAGCCAATCATCCAGCATGGGTTTCGGGCCTATGCTGTGCTTAACCATGTATTAGGGTGTCGGGGTTCATGAAAAGAATAATACTGGATCCTGCTCTCCCAAAAGCTAGGGTCATTCTCATGAAATTATTAATGAAAAAGAGAAAGTACTGCAAGATCCATGCTGAGCTAAATGACAGAAAGTGTAAACGCTGGAGAGGCTCAGAGGCTGAGGACATTGTGTGCCAGAGCATTTGGATAAGGCTCTCCAAGGAAGGTAGTCTGGAGCAGATTTGAGGATAGGCAGGAAGTAGGAAGCCACGTATTCCTACAGGAAGTCTGACTGTCCTTCCATCTCCTGCTGGCCCAGAAAATTCTCTAATCCCTATCTCATACTTAAAATGCTAGTCTCCCAAACCCCAGAGAAATAAACCTTCTGTACCACCAACTACCTGCAAATGTCCCTTCTGAAGATCAAAAGATACTTTCAAAGTTGTTGGAGAAAATGAGCTGAGTATCATGGTCCAAGATATAGTACCCAGATAGAGGCTCAGGTTTTTTACTCTGAGAGGTGGAAAATCTCCACAAATGACATCAAATAATTTCTCAACTTATGTTCCACAATGACTAAAAAAAAAAAAAATTTGGTTCAGAGGCAAAGTCCAGGTGACTCTCTTCTTGTATCATCTGAGAACACTGACTCCTACAAAACCAGGGAGAGAAGGGCCAGAGGCATCCCCGCTAAACTGGCAACCCACTGCTGTGAAGCCTCTTTCATCATCATTGTCAGGATAGTAGGGCTCCTGAGGGACATTTTCTAGATAACTGAAGTTAATTCTTCAAGTGCTAGGAGTTTTTTCTTTCTGTTTTAGAAACTTAGCCAAATATTTCAAAAATATATTACACACTTCTTTTGCACCCTTTTAAATTAGAATTTTCTTAAAGTAACATTAACCTTTGATGAGGATGTTCACTTAGTGAGAACATGAATTAATATGTTCTGCTGTCCTACATGTCATGCCCTCAGGTTTTGAGATGCGTGGGATTGATATTCCCTACCCTACATAATCTCAGACTGCTGTGCTTTTTGGTTTCTTATGTCTATATTTTATAAATATTGTTTCCATTTTCATTATGAGGTTGTCTGATGTCATTTCTGGAATAGTTGGTGTGGTTATCTCTAATAACAATTCAATCTATGTTTACCTTGCTTCTTCAAATCTATTGTCTTCAGAAGCACAATATAAGAATGTTTATGAAAATCATTTGCAAAAGTAAAAAGACTTCAAATTAGGCCTTAAGTATCTCTCTGGTTCATAAATTCATAAAATTTATGAATTTTTAAATGGATTTTGTTCCTTGTCTTTCTCTTCCTACTTGGCACTCAATGTCCCATTTAAGGCCAGTTGCTAGGAAAGAATTTCAGTAAAACTTGCTGTGAACATGATCATGGGGAAGATAAGTCACTGGGTATAAAACTGTTTCTGTGCTCCAGATTACAATTACTGACCCTCAAGACTGATCACATTTCCCTTGTTATATATGCTTATAGAAACTTCTTTGCTTCAGAAAACATAAATGTTTGTAATAACAGATTTATTTGTAATTATTTGACTCATGTTTGTATCCCACAATAGACTGTAAACTCCAGACTGGTTTTGTTTACCATGATATCCTCAGCACCTAATCTAGTAGGTGCTCAATAATTTTGTAATGAATGACTGAAGGAACACATGGCAAGTCCAGAGCCTAGAATTCTGGTTCCACTGGTGCTGTCTTGTGTGAACTCGGACAGACATTAAACTTCCTCTGACTCTCAGTCTCTTACTATGTTTGGAAGAGGGTCTATAACAAGATGCTCACTAAGTGTTCATCTACTTTTAGATTTCTATTTTACTTAAATATGAGAAAAGGAATACAAGATGTCAAGAATAGAACATGGCCCAGTAGAGAGCTAGAGGGGAATGAGTGCAAGGGGGGTGGTTGGCTGAGTACCCCTAGGACATGGCAGGAATGACTCCCACTTCTGAGAAATGTGATTTCTCGCTTCCATCTAGTGCTTGGAAAAACTGTGAAGGGAAATAAGTTTCTCATTGAAACCCTCCTTTCCCTTTCTGCATGCTTTTCTTAAATACCCACACCCACCACCATCATCATCACCATGCCACCACTTCCAACAAATCAGTGTCCTAATGTTTCCCATTCTGTCTTGCCTCCAAATGTTAGAATGAATTCATTCACATGTAAGCACAGTTTTAGAAGTTTCCTATCACTGTATTCTCCTGCCACTAGGGTTTGCATTTTCCAACTCAGCCTGTTTTGGAAAATGTTTAACTCATATAAATTAATTTGTAAAGATTGAACTTCAGGCAACAGTGGGAAGGACTTTTTTAAGTGACCAACGAGAGACTTTCAGTTCCTACACCCCACTTTGTAATCAAAATCATGCTCCGGGTACCATACCTCCCAAGGTAAGTAAGGAATTTGCTCCAGGGACAGAATTTAAAAGGGCACCAAAAAGCTTAGCATCAATATAATATTTTAATGCAACAATTTAAGATCAAAATTGAGGCAAAAATCCATGATATCCAACAAGATATCACATTTTTAATAAAGCAGAATCAATATTATTGATTTTTTTCCCTTTTCCCTCAGGTTTCAGTATGGTTCAGCTTGGCACTTTCTCTTAACTCTCACTTCCTTCTGTTCTGATGAAACATACTGAGAATGCACATAATGGAACATACAAAGGGCACATAATGGAATGTGCAAGGAGGCACATTTGTGCTGGCAATATCACTCTGTGTTGGGGGAGCTCTGTAGGGAGAACACTCAGGGCCCAGGCCAAGGCCGCAGCTGTCCAAGAAATGGCAGAGAGCCCATGAGACACTCTCACTTGACACTGTCCCTCAGGATTAGTCCTGGAGGGACAGTTCCCAAAGGCCCAGAAAGAAGTTCCCAATCAGGCACAGCATCACTGCTGTTACTGTTCTGCACACCGAAACGGCAGAGCCCTGTGCTGGGTATTCATCCACTGTACCCTGCATACTGGAGATGGAATCCTTCATTTCTTGTTCCCCTTCAAACATCCCTGTCATGATAAGAAGCCACAGACAAACATTATTGATCATTTTCTATTATTCAAAGAGCAAATGCAGGGAGCAATTTCTTTTTGCTAAGCACCGAGAAAACATGATAAGTCGGTTACAGGGAAGGCTCTGTGCTCTGAAAGACTTTCAGTGATTCTCAGGAACCCCCTCCCATTAACCCCCAGGGGCAGGGACAGGGACATCTCATCAGTCTTGTCAGTCAGATGGGTTTGTAGCACAGGTAACCCTGACCTCTCCTCTGCTAATGTAGCCAGAAGAAGAATGCCAAAGAGGAATGCTCTTTAATTTAAGTGAATTATAGGATATATTTGGAACAAAAATCAATTCTTTTTGAGAATAAATGATGGAAGAGGGCCACTCCTGAACTGAGTACCTGTACTGCATAACAGCTGTGGCCAGAGCAGGCCCAGTAAGCCTAATGTTGGAGAAGGCAGGGCTGACTTCGGGCATCCCATAGGTGATATTTCATATTCCCAGCTCCTGGTGCCTCAGCATCGTTGTCCCCACTTACAGTCCCAATCCATCCTTTGTCATCTCCACTGGCCTTTAATAAGAAATTAGAGACTAAGTCTAGAAATGATCTCTCATAATTATTTTTCCATTTTACTGGGAGACTCTTAAGGAATTTCTAAAGATAATATATCAGACATTTGCAATAGACAGTAGGTAGTTATTCCATGTTAGAGATCCTGCGAAACATACCCTGTGGTGGTAACTTCAGACCGTGGGGATGGCCACATAGCAGTTAAACAGAAAAACTCTTAAGACTAACTAACTTACTGACTTCATCCCCAGTGTCCTTGCATTGGAGTTGTAGAGAAACTGGAAATAGTCCAGAGGACAGGATTTGCTTAGTATAGGAGACTTTGCCCTTGATATTTCCTGTTTGGAATATTTTTCCCCAGATCTTCCTCAGGTTTCCCACATGTAGTAGGCAGAATCATGTTCCCTTCCCCAAATATGTCCACATCCTCATTCCCAGACTGTGAATATGTTAGGTTTCACGGCAAGAGATATTAAGGTTGCAGATGGAATTAAGATAATCAGCTAATCTGGAGATGGGGAGATTAGCCTGGACTATCCAGGTGGGCCCAATAAAATCACAGTAATCCTTATAAGTGGAATGGGGAGGTAGAAGAGAGAATCAGAGAAATAAAAATGTGAAAAGGATCTGGCCTGACATTAATGGCTTTGGGGATGAAGAAATTGGAATGCAAGCCTAGGAATGATCGTGGGCAGCCACTAGAAACTGGAAAAGGCAAGGAAACTGATTCTTCCCTACAGTCTCTTGAAGGAATGAAGCCCTACCAGCACCTCTTTTTTAGCCCAGGGAGACCCATTTTGGACTTCTGACCTCAAGAATTATAACATAAATTTTTATTGTTTTGAGCCACAAAATTTGTGGCAATTTGTTACAGCAGCAGTAAGGAATTATTAATAATACACCTCTTTATCATTTGATCTTAGCTCAGATGTCATCTTCTTAATGAGACTTTCCTTGAGACTTTCCTTTCCCTCACTTGCTAAAGTATCTCCCCATCCCCCAGGCATTCTCTATAACACACTTTTATTTTCATTTGTTTATAATTATCTAAAACTATTTACGTGATTATTGCTCTTCCCTATTACAAGAAGGTAAGCTCTATGAGGGTTGGGACTTTGTTGTTCCTGTTCATCTATGTATCTCCATTGCTTAGGACGCAGACTCATGGTTGTGTGAATGAGGCTTGAACTAATGAGAACCATAAAACTCATGCCACTGCTAAATCACAATTAGAGGGCGGCTGTTAGAAGAGTCTCAGACTCCATAGGTCCTGTGTGGCAAGGAATCGTCCAATAGAAAACAAGAATAAAAGCAGAATTAAATGAAATAAAATTAAATTACAGCAAAAATAATATGAAATCGGTTGCTTAATACTAGGAAGTGGAGGAAGAAAGCTTAAATAGTAAGTACTATTCCTGAGCAACTGCAGACAAGAGTCCTCTGTGGTTACCAATAAGTAACCAGTTTGGAAAGACCAGAGAGGGGTCAAATGGTAGGTAAACTGAGTTAATCACATAAATAAATTGCTCAATCATCACAATTCTTAAAAGATCACGTACAAAAATGCCTCAACAAGAGAAAAAATTGATTAGTAAAACAGGACAAAGTAGTAAGATTACTTTCTTTTTGTATTGATGGGCCAATTTTCTAATGGACATTCTGATCAGGTTTAGATGAAGACTGCAGTGCTAATAATCCCTCCAGTTTCCCTGTTCCGAAATAAGCGGACCAGGTACTTAAAATGAAACTTTGAGAAAGGTCTGGCATCAGGGAGGCTGGATTCGCCTACCACAGTGAATCAGGCTGTCCTGACACATCTTCAATGCCCTGGTGTCAACATCCTGGAAAAGGGCCTCCAGGCTCCCTGCCCTTTCAGGTTGGTGCTCAAGCCAGATCCAAAGGGTGACAGCCTCCTTCTGCAGAGCGGACTCTGAGCTAGGCAAAGCCGTGAGCGAGCCTTCCTCCGGGACTCGAGCGCCCTCATTCAGCCAGCCAATGGCCAGGGAGCGGGGGCGGGACCACAGGGCATCAGGCCAATGGGAGTGCGGCAGGACTGCAAGGAGCAGCTCTGTCGCAAGGCTGCGGTGGGTTCGCAGCCCCAGCCCGGCCTGATGTGGGAACCTGTGGGAGCTGAGGCGTGCGCTGCGGCGCTTGGTGGCGCGCTCTTCCTGCTGCTCTTCGCGCTGGGGGTCCGTCAGCTGCTGAAGCAGAGGCGGCCGATGGGCTTCCCCCCGGGGCCGCCGGGGCTGCCATTTATCGGCAACATCTACTCTCTGGCCGCTTCAGCCGAGCTTCCCCATATCTACATGAGAAAGCAGAGCAAGGTGTACGGCGAGGTACAGCCCCGACGGGCCGCGGGTAGGGAGGGCAGCCGTCCTGTCCTCTGGGCTGGCCCGGGCCTTCCTCCCGGTGGGACTGACGTCGGCTCGGGGCCTGAGTAGCCAGGACCTCTCTCGGGCTGCCCTCTGAGGGAAACTCGCTTCCCGGGTCGGGAGGGAAAAGTCCATGGCGCCTTGTGCCCTGCAGGGGGAGCCCCGCCCCAGCCGGTGCCCCATTCCGGGCCGACGCCCTGAGGCGGTCGGGTCCGACTTTCCCGCCACGGAAGAGCGAGCGCTCCGCGAGCTCACGCTCCCGCGTCTGCGCCTGCGCCTTGTGGCCCGCGGGCCGTGCCACCGCGGTAGCCCGGGACGGGCGCCAGCCCTCGGTCCCACATCCTCGGCTCTCTGGGGCTGCAGGTGGCGCTCTGAATTCTAGGACCAAGTCAATAGTCAGTAGCAGGTTCTTCGATGTTTGCAAGTGACGAACGACTGGTCTAGGCGTTTGCTGTGAGGATTAAGAGAGAACGCAGGTGAACGCCCCTAGCCGAGAAGAGAGGGCTGGTAAATGCTTGTGAAACCGTGAATGAATTAATGACTAAAAACCGGTGCGGGAGTCCTACAGCACTGAATGAGCAGTATCGTTCTGACTGGCCACCATCCTCATAGCAAATACTCGTATTGCGCCTACTGTGTGCCAGTCTCACTGCCAACTTGTTGACTCATTTAAAACTCTTAACCACCAATGAGGTAGGTACTTCCGGTTTTCCCCATTTTTACGGAGGAGAAAACAGGACAGAAATGCTCGAAGACTGGCAGAAAGCCACACAGCTATTCACTGGCAGAGGAAAAAGGAAAGAACACACACCTGTGTTTGGAAGGGTGTCCTGACCTCAGGAGGCACAGGTTTCCAGAGCCCTGACCAGAGCTCACCTGTTTTGTCTGAATTACATTTATTTATTTGCAACAACCAGCCAGGGTCTTGCCTGATGCTGGGGATGAAGATGCGAAGAAGGCAGATACAGCCCTGTTTTAAGGAGTTAACAGTCTAGTGGGAGAGAGAAAACTAATCTAATTATCAACCACAAACTGTGGTAAGTGCTTTGAAGGAAAAATACAGGGTTGTTTGGCAATTTTGGTGTTTCAGGTGGATGCTTAAATCCTTACTTAAACCAGTTTTTACAAGAATTATTCTAGGTTTCTGCAGCTCACTAATGGTTGCAGTGTTAAAAGGAAATTGAACTTAGGTTAAAAAAAATTCTTAGAATTATATAAGAATAATATAAAATTATAAGAATTATATAATTCATATAAAATTGTAAGAATTATATAATTTATATAAAATTCTTGTAAGAAATATATAATTTTTACATAATTCTTAGATTTTATTTTCCACCCTCCAGCTCTATAGGAATTGAGTTTATTTTTCACGATTTTCATTAAATATATTTGATATTTTTGGTGTGTTGGTACAAAAGCATCATAGAGAAATCATAAGATGTGAAAGCATGAGACTAGAGGTTGAGTCCTCTTCTGCCAGCTTAAACTTGACCTTTACTTCTCTGAATCTTAATTTTTTCTCTTCTAGGTAGTGAGACTAATAACTGAAAACAATAAAGTGTTACTCAAATGTTCTTGGTTATTATATATGTTCTTGGTTACTATATACAAATTTATTCAGCTTATAAATTTAAAGGTATTTTTAAGCCAGTTATTTAAAATGGTTTCTCACAGAATAGGGAATCAAGTTTTTCATATATAAATATTTGACCTGAAAGGCACTTTGTGTTTACTATGACTATTCCTTTCAGGCAGGAGCAATCTGTCTCCTATCATAATAGGTTACAAATTAAATTATAAATGTACTGGAAAAAATGTCATCTTGAGATAGATCTGGTTTAGTGGAGAAGAATTTGGCATGAGTAACTAGTTTTTATTGCTGGTACCACTGTTTGTGGGGGCCATGGTTCTTTACAAGAGGGCTCTGTATTACAAATCAAATAGGGCTAAACTGTGCTATTAGCTTCAAAAAGGGGAGAGGAAAAACAAAGGAGCAAGAATGAAAAGAGTATGCATCTCTTGTTTGTCTGACTCTGCCTTAGACTTAAGTTGATAATCACCAAACACATTAAGCTATAGCAGCATTTGATCTTTATCCTAGTTATGAAACCTCCCATTATCTTAGAGATATTTCCCAATTCTGATGAAGTCTCAAAAATTGGTATAAATTGTTAAAATACTATACCTTTTTCAGAAGTGGGAGAGCATTGTCTCCTGTACTTCTGGAAGGTTGTTGAAAGTTTATAGGACTTACTTGTAAATAGAATTTTATATTTTTACTGTCTTTTTAATTTGAGATGTGTGCTCACAGAAAAAAACCTGGACTTTAAAATTGCTTATGCTGATCACTTCAAGAGATACCTTCTTTTATACAGCCTGTGAATTCAATTCTCCTTTATAATCCTTGAGAGGAAGAACTTTCCTAAGGACCTAACACATTCATTTTAAAGGCAATCTTAGATAGAAATGTATCACACCAAAAATTACCATTTCCTTAGAGATTCACTCTGAATGTTTAGACTTCTGCAGTGTTTAAACTTTAATCTTAATCTAGATTTCAAGAGGCATTCCCTAGTTAGCAAAGCCAATGTAAGTGGCTTTATCAGATTCTTTTCAGGTAATGTACTTAAGGACAATAAAATAATTAAAGCAAGTGGAATTTACAGCTTATTAATTGATTTTTACAGCAAGCATTTATTGAGAACTTTATGCAAGGTGCTGAGTGAGATTCTGTGGAGAATTCAAAGATGGAAAAGATGAAATCACTGCTTCTAAGTAGTTTATAATTTAACAGGCAGGCAGAAGACAAGAAATATGAATGTTTCCAGTTCATGCTAGTGTTAAATAAGTGCATGGGAGCTTCTAAGCATATGCTGTGTGGTTCAAAGCAGAAAAAAATAGAAAGAGTGAACCAAGAAGGGCTTTGTGGAGGATGATCCCTGAAGACTTGGTATGTTTAGGATAGTATGGCAATCAGGAAAGGCATTCCAAATGAGAAAACAGACCGAGCAAAGGTTGAAAAGTATGGCAATCCCTTATTAGTTTTCATTAACAGCACCTTGCACATTTGTCTGTTATTAGCACTTAGTCTATGGTGTTGTAATATGGTTAAATGTATGTCTCCACCGCTATTCATTAATTCAACATATCTTTTCGATTGTCATCATATGCTATGCACTGTCTGAGGTGCTGGAGATTTATCAGTGAACAAAACAGATCCTTGCCCTTATGAAGCTTACATTCTAGTGGGAGGAAGATAGACAAGACAATATAAACATAAGTAAATTATGTAATTCAGTGGTCCCCAACCTTTTTGGCTCCAGGGACTGGTTTCATGAACTACAATTTTTCCATGGGGGAGGCAGTGGCATGCGGAGCTCAGGCGGCCCATTTCTTAACAGGCCACAGGCCAGTACTGGGCCACGGCCTGGGGGTTGGGGACTGTAGTGTTAGAGTACAGAGTATGAAGCAAAATAAGGGTAAAAGAGATGGAGAGTACTACAGAGTCAGATTTTAAATTGGTTCTTCAGAGCAGGCCTCACTGCAAAGATAGCATCTGAACAAAGACTTAGAGGAAATGAAGGAGCAAGCTATAGGGATATCAAGAACATTCCAGACCAAGAGAAAAGCAAGCATAAAGGCCATGGAAGTAGGAATATACCATGTGAATTACCTATGAAGAGACAAGGGTGAAATTAGGGAAGTCAGTTGGGAGGCTATTGTGATAACATACGGGAGAAATGCAGGTGACTTGGACCAGAGTGTCAGTAATATTGATGATAGAAATTGTCAGATTCTGTTATATTCTGAAAGTAGAAACAACATGACTGCTGAGCACTTGGATGCAGGGTTTGGGAGAAAATAATGAGTCAACGTGGGTGACTGCAAGATTTTGGGCCTGAAGAACTTGAAGGAAGAGATGGAGTGGTCATTAACTGAAATAGTGAAAAATTATGGGTAGAGCTAGTTTGGGGGAGAGGAAGAGACTTAAAGATTATAGAGTGACTTCAGAAGGCAAGGAAAGTGTTCCATGTATTTCTGTTTACATCTCTGCCAGCATAATAATTAGCACATAATAGGTACTAAAAATTGTTGAATAAATCAAAGAATATATTAGCGTAATATCTTAGCCTTCCATAGATCAAAGCAGTTTAAGGATAAATTTTCACAATTTGAAGCATCAATTTTTATCAAAAGTCCTTGAAAACAATACATACCAGAGTAGATACTAGTTCCAAGTAAAAATTTCTCCATTTCTACCCTCAAATAGAGAATTATCTCAAATTCTTGATAGATTGTATAACAACTTTCTCATGCCATGGCTCCTCCTTGATTATTATTTACTTATTTATTTTTGAGACAGAGTCTTGCTCGGTTGCCCCAGGTAGAGTACAGTGGAGTCGTCATAGCTCACTGTAACCTCAAACTCCTGGGCTCAAGTGATCCTCCTGCCTCAGCCTTCCAAGTACCTGGGACCACAGGCATATGCCACCAGGGTCTGGCTAAGTTTTTCTATTTTGGGTAGAGACAGGGTCTCGCTCTTGCTCAGTCTGGTCTTGAACTCCTGACCTCAAGTAATCCTCCTACCTCAGCCTCCCAAAGTATTAGGATTACAAGCATGAGCCACTGTAATTTGATTTTTATATTAATAATTCCTGGTGTCCACAGCCTGAAGCTTTACCCTGAAAAACATCTGTTCTCTGTCCAGCCTTCATAGGAACACAACTTTCAGTGCCAGGGTCTTTCCTTGTGAAATCATCTATTAATCTGTTTTTTTCCTGTATCAGGACCACTTCCCATTAATTAATGCCATCTTATATTATTTCTGCTAAAATTACACTTCTGCGAAAAGATTTTCCTTTAATAACACTTACTGCTTTCAGAACTGAAAGGGTCTTCCCTTTGGTCACCTGGTAGCCATTCCCTTTTGCTCAAAACTCTTCCACTGCCACTTTTGACTAATAATATCACTGCTTATGGCAGGCAGTCCATGCTCTTTCTCCAGCATTCTGGATGTAGCTGCTGCTCAGTTGGCAGGGTCCACCCTTCTGCAAAAGACTCCGGTAGCCCTTTTGCTCAGCTAGTTGATTGTTTTATCAGCTTTACTGATAGAACTGTTTCTGCTGAGCTTTTGTTCTCTGCTAATCCTGTTTTCTTTTGAAGTAGTGTATGCTATGGCTAAATCTGCTCCATTTGTTTGCACAGAGGTAAGGCTTGTCTCAGTTCTTTGGCTGTAAAAAGCTCTCAAGCAACCCCTGAGAGGATGGCAATAAGCAATCTTTGCATCCCACTGATAAGGTAACATTGTTCTCTCACTGGACCAGGTTCTTACATTGGGTTAGCTAGCCTAGACTAGGATGCTTGACATTGTAAGGGAACTTGAGGTAAGGCACATGGCTGACAACTCCAGCAAAGCATAGGATAGATATTCTGTTTTGCCTTCCCCTTAGCTGAGGGGCAGCCACCTATGCCTATGTGGTAAATGCCTTTCCTCCAAGGTCAGGTTCTCTTAGGACCCTCTTTGTTAACTTCATGGAATTCAGAGAGCCAAATACAAATGAGCCTAGTTATAATATGTTTATACTTCAAAGTTGTCTCTCAAGACTTTGACAATCCCCTAGCCAACCCAGGCTGGAATAGTAATATTTAGATGGTGCTGCTTTCTCATTCATCTTGGAAATAAAAGAAGATTCCTACATATCATTGAATGTTTTGAGTTGGAATGAATCTTAAAAGAGCATCTAAATGAAATATATTCTCTATGGCAACACTAAAGCCCCAAAAGGTTAAGCGTTCTGCCCAGAGTTTTACATCTGTTAAATGGCAGGCCTTAAGCTAGAACTCAGGCCTCCTGACTGAGTCCAGTACTGTTTTCATTATACCATTGGTAAGATTATGACTTCAGACACTGAATAGAGTAATGAAATCACACTGTTTGACATGCCTTATAGGGGGAAAGTACTCTAAGTGTTGTCAGTTGAGTAACAAATACTGGGGGAGCTGGTCTTAGTGCTTGTGGATTTTCATGGTTATATTTCTCCAAGCATTCTGCATGTAAATGTTGTTTTTCTTCTCTTATCAAAGATCTTCAGTTTAGATCTTGGAGGCATATCAACTGTGGTTCTAAATGGCTATGATGTGGTAAAGGAATGCCTTGTTCATCAAAGTGAAATTTTTGCAGACAGACCATGTCTTCCTTTATTCATGAAGATGACAAAAATGGGAGGTATGTTTATTTTCAGCTATTTAGTAATTTACTAAACTATTTTAAAGTACATTTCTTATTTTAAGTAATTTTAGTACATAGAGTTGGGATTCTTTTTCACTGATTAACAGGAAGGTATTACATTTATATACTTAAAGAACATAATGTTTGAGGACTTTTCAGGCTATGTTACACTCATTTTAAACTAATGCATGCAAATTCTATTGTAATCCAGTTCTGATAAATATAATAAATAATGTTTTTAAGAATTAGCATTTAATAAGAAGCCAGTCTTGAGTACTTGCTGACATTTTTACTATCATTTTGCTTATAAGCTTACAGAACCTGAAGCAATCTTTCTTAACTACTAATCACTATGATAATATAAATGGATAGTTGTGAGATTTGTATAAAGGACTAGCATTCTGTATGGTTTAGTGTTGATCAGTGTTGGGTAATTTGATATGCAGCAAGGGAAAAAGGCTGGAAGTTGACAAAATCAGTAAGAAGAAAGCAGCAACAAAAAGCCTAAAATAGAATGTTGAAATCAGATACAATTTTAATAACAGTATAAGAAATTTTACAATAGTGGTGTCCTATTAATAAATTCTCCAACTTAATGAGAGCTTCACACTTAACTTCAAAGAAAAATTTAACAATATGTTGCTTACATAGGCAAAAAAATAAAGATAGTGGTTCAAAAGAAAAAAATAAAAATCCTATATTAAATCACAAAGCAAATCAAGTAATGTAAAGAAAGCATAAACTTTAAAGAATTCTCAGGCCAGAATATAATGATACTTAAAAGCAATATAAATAAAAGGCAAATCTCCAGCCTCTTAAATATACTTCTAAATAACAGGCCAAAAAAGAAACCACAGTTGTAATGGAAGACCTTTAAAGAGATGAAAATGAAAGCTGAGACAATCAGAGTAATATTTGAGACATGGAATATATTTTCAAAGCTATAAATTTATACTTTAGACTATTTTTGTCATAAAGATAAAATAAGCATTTAACTTAAGATTTTCAGAAAACAAGAGAAAAATAGGTGGAAACGTATGTGTGTTATTTTAAGGTACATAGGTACTGAGCTTGGAACTGAAAGATCATGGTCACCATTAGCCCACTGTATGAATGGGAAAAAAAAGTTGCCCTTTGGACTCAGCCCCATGCCCAGGTGCACAGCTTGGCTAGTGTAGGGTTATGATGAACAGTGCTCCTTTATACTTTCTTGTACATGTATCCCATACACACACATTTTTCTAGGGCTTGCTTTCATCTCAGTGCCATTGCATTACCTGTTTCTGTTACCTGAAGTGATCCTTCTCCAGGTATTTGCTTATCTGACTTATCATCTCGTGTAATTTTTTACTCAGATATCACCTTTTCAAGCTTTCCCTGGACACTCAATGTCTTTTTGCTTGCTATATAATTTATTTATTTGCTGTTTTGTCTGTCTCTCCTGCTAGTATATAAGCTCTATGAGAGTAGGGATCTTGGCCTCTTTTGTTCACTGACATATCCGTAACACTTAAAACATGGCCTAGAACATGGTATGTATCCCATAAATGCATATTAAATGAATATTTGTTGAATTAATAGTCATATGGGAGTGTGGAAAAGAGAACTATGAGAATATAGGTTGCTGCACAGCAGTAAAGACCCCCTTACATGTGATTAAATTTTTAATAAGCTCCAAATTCAAAATTTGTTGCACACAACTTGTTACAATATAAATTTTATATGCACCTCATGTACACAAGACATTTTTCATCATAAGTACACCTATGTCCCATTAATGAATGAAACTTTGAGTGAAATACTTGTTCCATAAATATATGTATTGAAGATATTGGATTTCTTCCTTGATAGTTAATTTAAGGGGGAAATTTTCCATAGTAGCCACATAAGAACAGCAGATATACTGTGGAAACTTTGAAATTTTAAGATAAGCAATGGCAATATTAGAAAAGTTTGAGCTTCTTGTTTGCCCTTCTCTTGACTTGTGCATCTCTAGTACACTGACAACTCATTCAGGCTACCCTAGCTACTCCTGTAGTTACCTTGTTGTGTATCATATGCCTTTAACAGGACGAAGTTTGTATTCTAAAATTGATTCTCTTTTAAGCAGAAAATTTCTAATCATAGAAGGATGATTTTCAGGTGTTTGTTTAGTCCAAGATAAAACTTTGCCCATAGAACATGCAGTCATTTGTCTTTTATACATTAGGCATCTAGTAAAAATTGAATAATAAAGTCACCTGGGCTTATTCAACCCAGGTTGAAGACTAGCTGGCTTCTTGTGGTGGGAGAATTAGAGGTCTTATCTGCTAGTTCCCAGGTGAAGAGTAGATAAGCTTTATCTTTTATAATAATATTATATGGCTAATGAGTAGCAGAGAATAGGACCCAGCCATCTACTAATATAGAAGGACGATTTGGGGAAGAACAGACTAACCATTTGGAAAAAATTTTTTTACTCCATAGTATTTTCATTTTCAACTGCCAGATATAGGGCAGTAGGAATTATACAATATTTTTAATATTTTTTTTTCCAGGCTTACTCAATTCCAGATATGGCCGAGGATGGGTCGAACACAGAAGATTAGCTGTAAATAGCTTTCGCTATTTTGGATATGGACAAAAGTCTTTTGAATCTAAAATCTTAGAAGAAACCAATTTTTTCATTGATGCTATTGAAACATACAAAGGTAGACCTTTTGACTTTAAACATTTAATAACAAATGCTGTTTCAAACATAACCAACCTGATAATTTTTGGACAACGATTCACTTATGAAGACACTGATTTTCAGCACATGATTGAGTTATTTAGTGAAAATGTGGAATTAGCTGCTAGTTCCTCAGTCTTCCTTTATAATGCTTTTCCATGGATTGGCATCTTACCTTTTGGAAAACATCAACAGCTGTTCAGGAATGCAGCTGTAGTCTATGATTTTCTCTCTAGACTTATTGAAAAAGCTTCAGTCAACAGAAAGCCTCAGTTACCTCAGCATTTTGTTGATGCTTATTTAGATGAGATGGATCAAGGTAAAAATGACCCATCATCTACTTTCTCCAAAGAAAACCTGATTTTCTCAGTGGGTGAACTCATCATTGCTGGAACTGAAACAACAACTAATGTGCTACGGTGGGCAATTCTTTTCATGGCCCTTTATCCTAACATTCAAGGTGAGGATTTTCTTGATGGTCTCAAGGTCTGTTCTTACATGTAGGGCTCATATGTGTTTTAGAGTCTTTGGCTGTGTACAAAACATTTTCTGTAGGAACTCCTGCTATGCTAGCCAAGAAGAGAAATATTTGAGAGTTATGGAGAGTTTTCAAATCTATTACCTCAATTCATGCAAAAAACCTCTGAGATAGGTCTTATCATGCCTACTTTGTAAATGAGGAAAAAGGCTGAGTGTCTGGAAGTGGCAGAGCTAAGAACTGAACCCTGGATTTTTTAAATCAAAAAAATTACTTTTATGCTTTACTATTTTACTTTTTGCTGAGAATGATGATACCCCAATTCTAGACTTGTTTAATTTTTATTCTTATTACTTTCGATGTGTTTTTCACAACAGAGTGACCCAGAGCATTGGCTACTGTTAATACAGGATATATGCCATATATTTAAATAGCACTTCAAGATAATAAAAAAATCTATTAATAAATCTGGGTGTATCCATGACAGATTGGTTTATTATAAGTTATCCTTTGTTTTATCCCTAAGGAAAATTACTTTATATATAATTCTAAGAATTGCATAATAACTTGAATACTTTTTCTCTGACAGGACAAGTTCAGAAAGAGATTGATTTAATTATAAGCCCCAGTGGGAAGCCTTCTTGGGACGATAAATGCAAAATGCCTTATACTGAGGCAGTGTTGCATGAAGTTTTAAGATTCTGTAATATAGTTCCCTTAGGGATTTTCCATGCAACCTCTGAAGATGCAGTTGTACGTGGTTATTCCATTCCTAAAGGCACAACAGTAATTACAAATCTTTATTCTGTGCATTTCGATGAAAAGTACTGGAAAGACCCAGAAGTGTTCTATCCTGAGCGATTTCTGGACAGCAATGGATATTTTGCTAAGAAGGAAGCTTTGGTTCCTTTTTCCCTAGGTAAGAGAACTGTCTCAGGGGCCTAGCTTTAGAAAAATAAAGTATAACAATGATTCATCATGTGTAGCATCTTAATCTGAAGTATCCTGTTACAGAATTAAATATTCCAACTTTGAAAATACAGCATTAATTCTTACAGTAGAGAATGGTTTCATGAGAGGTAATTAATACCTGTTTCTACTCAAAATAAGCCTTAATTTATTAACTAGAGATAAACTGTTGAGAAGCTCTGGCTTCCTCTGAAACTTTTTTGCCTGTGGATTTTTGGCCTATAATCAAAACTTGTAGAGCAAAAAGTCAATAACAGGTAGCTTGAGAAACTGAGAGCCAGAGAGAGGAAAGATATCAAAACTTGAAGTAAAACTTAGAATCTAGCTTTCTTGGCTTCCAGTTTTAGTACCTCATCTCCAACTAGGAAAATGTTGCTTTTACTGTCATAAAGTACACAGATCACAAGACTCATAGAAGATAGATGAGAAACTCTTCCTCTTCACTGCAGAAGAATACACATTTAGCCAGTTGAAATGAAATGGGCTTCTCTTAAATCTGTAAAACAAAATGTCACATTTTAAATTAGATCTTTCATGACATATCTTAGGTTCTGTTGCAAGATACAGGGGTAGTGGGGGATGCAAAAGTCCATGATCTTACAAAAGGAGGTAAAGGAATGGGTTCTGGGAGCTGAGTGCCAATTTCTGTTCTTTGTGATTTAAGAAAATCTTTTAATAAGCATAATTTCCTGTTTCTTTAAATTCCAGATTTTCTGAAGGGCACCCAAATACTAGACATTAATTTGGTAAATATAGTAGGTTTTTAAAAATTATATCTGTTTTTTCTATTTAGGGAGAAGACACTGTCTTGGAGAACAGCTGGCTCGGATGGAAATGTTCTTGTTTTTTACAGCATTGCTTCAACGATTTCATTTGCATTTCCCACATGAACTAGTTCCAAATCTAAAGCCTAGGTTAGGCATGACATTGCAGCCCCAACCCTACCTCATCTGTGCTGAAAGACGCTGAAAGTACATAGACATTTGGGGGAACAAGAATGTATGTTTACCTCACCCCTGAGCCTTGTTTAATTAGTATGTGTGTTTGGAGAAAAGTCATAGCATCATAAAACCAAATGAACATAGATGTATCTTTAAAAACAGTGCTAGTGCAGTAACAAGCACTAGCTATGATTGTTTTTCAAACTTGCATTACTTCTATGGTAGAATTCCATTTTGAGGAACACAAAGATACAAATGACATGTGTTACTTAAGATGCTTAGAAGGGCCATGAATGCCCTAAGCAGAGCCTCTTGTTTAGTACCAGGTACCTCTCATCACTTCTTAACTCTGTCTAGCTTCTATCCTGGGGAGCTTTGATTCCAGATGCCAGTTCCCTTCTGATTAGGTATTGTTGTTAATAGCCTGTGTGGTACTAGTCCAGTTTAATAGAGGACTAAAAAAGAAATTAAAACCCAAATTTATGAGTATGGACTACAGAGGTATTTTAGATATGATGGCAGATTATAGGAGAAATATATATTTAATTTAGAGCCTGCTCATAGCCCTAAATATTTTTCAGTGAAAAATAAAATGTTGAGAATGAATTAAGCATCCTGTTTATTCAAATTAGGAAAAAAACCAGCAAACCAAAGGAAAGCAGAAGGAAGAAATTATAAAGAAGTTATAAATTCCTGCTGTTTTCCAGCTGGAACCATGAAGGTTCCTGCTTTGCTGGAAACCCTTAAGAAAAAGTGAAGGAATTTTAAAGAGCTGAAGATCAAGTGCCTAAGAAAGAAGTTTGACCAAAAAAATGCTTCAGAAGACAAGGAGGAAGCTTATCTATGAAAAAGCTAAGCACTATCACAAGGAATATAGGCAGATGTACAGAACTGAAACTCTCTTATGTACCTGCAGAATCCCGTATGCTTTTGTCATCAGAAACAGAGGTATCGATGGTATGAGCCCAAAGTTCCAAAAGGTGTTGCAGTTTCTTTGCCTTTGCCAGATCTTAAATGACACCTTTGTTAAACTCAACAAAGCTTCAGCTTACAGGCTGAGGATTGTAGAACCATATATTGCATGAGTGTACCTGAACATGAAGTCAGTAAATGAACTAATCTGGAAGCTTCGCTATGGAAAAATTAATAAGAGAATTGCTTCGATGGATTACACTTTGCTCAATCTCTTGGCCAATATGGGATCATCTGCATTGGAGAGTCTTATTCATGAAATCTGTACTGTTGGAAAATGCTTCAGAGAAGCAGATAAACTTCCTGTGGCCCTTCAAATTATCTTCTCCATGAGGTGGAATGAAGAAAATACCCATTTTGTAGAAGGTGGAGATGCTGACAACAGGGAAGATTAGATCAACAGACTTATTAGAAGGATGAACTAAGATGTCTACCATGATTATTTCTGTAATCTGGTCAGTTAATAAATAGTAAATACTTTCAAATTGAA
Organism: Cheirogaleus medius; assembly: GCA_008086735.1. Classification (NCBI taxonomy): domain Eukaryota; kingdom Metazoa; phylum Chordata; class Mammalia; order Primates; family Cheirogaleidae; genus Cheirogaleus; species Cheirogaleus medius. The sequence continues at coordinate 26,064,406 of VBSM01001265.1, forward strand.
AAAAAGAAAGCACAAATTCCTAATAGGAATTACTGAGTCAAACAACAGAAAAACAGAACTAATAAAATAATTTGCATATTTTAAAAAATTAAATTAAGAGTCAGCAAATTGTACTTCACAGGCCAAATTTGGCCTGTCACCTATTTTATGTGGCTCACAAGCTAAAAATAGTTTTTACATTTTTAAATGGGTAAAAAAATTCAATATTTTGTGGCACATGAAAATTTAGTGAATTTCAAATTCAGTGTTTAAAAAGTTAGAATATAGAAACATTCATTTTTTAAGATACATTGTCTACAGCTGCTTCTGTACTATGATGGCTGAGTTGAGTAGTTGTGACAGAAACCATGTGCAGCATGCTTATCTCTTCACACTGCTACTTGGCATCACAGTGATGCAGATATAACTTGACGGCTTTTCTAGTGCTGTGTATATCTCTGTGTAGCAGAATTTTATTTAACTTTTACATTTATATTTAATATTTTATTATCAATGTGTACCCATTATGTCAAAAACAAAAAGAGAAAAGTAAACTTTGACTCTCATGTTTTTAAGGCAGAGTGTGGATTATTTTATTACCAAATTAAATTAGCAAAGCACTATGTTTATTTTATTTTTTATTTCAAAATATTAAGGGGATACAAAAGTTTTTGTTACATGGATACACTCTGTAATGCTGAAGTCAGGGCTTTTAGTGTGCCCAGCACCAGTGCACGATTAGGTGTTCATTGCACCTAATACGTAAGGTTTTTTTTCTCACTCCCTTTCACCCTCCCCCTTCTTAGTTTCCAATGTTCTTTACATCTTTTTGTGCCAACATGCACCCATCATTTAGTTCCTACTTATTAGAACATGGTGTTTTTCCATTCCTGAGATATATCACTTAGGGTAATAGTCTCCAGTTCCATCCAAGTGGCTGTAAGTGACATTATTTCATTTCTTTTCATGACTAAGTAGTATTCCATGGTGTGTGTGTGTGTGTGCGTGTATATATATATATATACACGCACACACACACACACCGCATTTTCTTTATCCACTCATGAAGTGATGGGCACTTAGCTTGATTCCATATCTTTGCAATTGTGAATTGTGCTGAGAAAAACATTCAAGTGCAGGTGTCTTTTGGATAAAATTATATCTTTTCCTTTTGGTGGATATCCAGTAGTGGGAATGATGGATTGAATGGTAGGCCTACTTTTAGCTCTGTGAGGAGTTTCCATACTATTTTCTATACAAGTGGTACTAGTTTGCAGCCCCATCAACAGTGTATAAGCATACCTTTTTCTCTGCATGCATGCCAGCATCTGTTGTTCTTTGACTTTTTAATTTTGACAGGGGTAAGTTGGTATCTCGTGGTCTTAATTTACATTTCCCTGATGACTCATGATACTGTGAATGTTTTTTCATATGTCAGCCATTATCTTCTTTTGAAAAAATTATGTTCATATTTTTTTCCCACTTTTTGATGATGGGTTTTTTTTTCTTGGTGTTTAGTTTGAGTTCTTTGTAGATTCTGGAAATTAGTCTTTTGTCAGATATATAATTTGCAAATATCTTCTCTTATACTGTAGGCTGCCTGTTTACTCTGTTAAATTAGCAAAGCACTATGTTTAATATGTAATGACACTATAGCTCTGCTAAAAGAATACAGTATGATTTGGCACTGCCAGATGAAGCAATCATTGCAAAACCCCTGAAAGCAACTGTCAAAAAATTAGAAATTTTAAAATGGAATATCTCATGATACTAGAATTTCTCCACAAAAAATGAAAATGAAGCTGTAACCAAAGTAAGTTTCTGAGTGGCTTGTTATCCAAGCAAGGAAAGCTGTTTGCTAATTGTAAATTGATTACATTATGTTTAATTGCAGCAAAGAAACATGTCCAGAGAAAATAAACTTAACACTAGTAGGCTTTTAGTGATAACAGTTGCTCAAAAGAATTGAGGACATTGGGAACGATATCAATATCCACTTAAAAACAAGGCAAATGATTTTGGATGGTTTTCCTTGGCACTTGATGAATAAACAGATGTTACCAATACTGTTCAGTTGTTTACTCAAGAAGTCAACACCAAATTTTAAGTGAAGATTTAGCCTTAAGTAGTCTGCATGAAGCAACTATAAGAGAAAATATTTTAAAAAGATGAGAAAGTACTAATTCAATACAAATTGAAATGGAATCTAATAAGATGTGTTACAATTAATAGTAAAAATATGTGTGGAACATAAAAAGGCATAATTGGACAAATTGCATTATTCATCAGAAAGTATTTTGCAAGAGGTACTTGAATCTATCATGTGCTATCAAACCAGTATGTCAATGGAGAACTTCATTTACTCTCATGGACTTAACTATCATCAGTTCTGTGAATTTTTCTCAGAAATAGAAGCTGAATATCCTGATTTGCTCTACCACACAACAATTTAATGGCTTAGCAGTGGTAACATTTTGTTGCAAATTTTTGAGCTCAAGGCCAATATTGAAATTTTTCTGAATGAGAAAAGCTACCCTTAATCCCTGTTATTGAACACTGAATGAACATTAGGTTTTACGACAAACTTGGTTGCTCTTAATGATTTTAACTTAAAATTTATAAGGCAAAACAGTATTCATATAGGAAACATACTGCTAGGAAGTCATCTCAGCAATAGTCTAACACTTTGAATTAATGTTTGGTCATGTGGCAAAAAATAACATTTTAGTTAACAACAGATCCCATACACAATGGTGGTCCCATAAAAGATTATAATACTGTGTTTTTACTGTGGCTTTTCTATATTTCGATACACAAATACTTAACCATTGTACTCAGCTATCTACAGTATTCAGTACAGGTTTGTAGTCTAGGAGCAATAGGCTATAACATATAGCCTAGATATGTATTAGGCTATCCCACCTAAGTTCATGTAAGTATACTCGGTGATGTTCGCACAGTGATGAAATTGCCTAATGACACGTTTCTCAGAATGTATCCCCATCATTATGTGGCAAATGACTGTAATGTCAAGCTGCTTTATACACTTTATGCTGTCAAAAGTTAAAACAAGAACTGAGGCCTCCATGCCACTCAGCTTTCCAGCAGATATATTTTGTGAGCCCAAACTAAAGTGACAGCAGCACTTCTAAGGACCTTGATGCAAGTGCAAAAGAAATTTCCATATTTCAAAATTTACTTTGTACGATTAAGGAGCTTCCACCTAACCTTCAATTGGAAGTGATTAGTATGCAAAGTAATGACATGCTATAAGGCAAATATCAAGAGAAAAATTTAATAGAATTCTATATATACCTTCCCAGTGACTAATATACTCAATGAAAATCAGATGCTTGTGGATTGCATCAGTATTTGGCAGTTCCCATCTGTGTGAAAGTCACTTTCAAAGATGAAATATGCAAATCTCATTGCAGATCAGCATTAACAGATGAACATCTGCAATGTTTTGCTGATAGGAAATGCTAACTTTGAACCCCAATTAAGTAAAACATTATCCCCTACCAAAAAGAATTTCCTTTTACTTGTTAGTGGATCTATATTGCCAAAAAAATTTACTTGGTTATCAAAAGTATATTTTGAATATAATAAAAATTTTGTAGAATTTTCTTTCTCATTATATAAGTACCTATATAATGTACTTGGCCTGTAAACCCTAAATTATTTACCATTGACCCTTTTACAAAAAAAAAAAATTGCTCACTCTTAAATTAGACAAAGCACTGGCTAACCTGATTAATCAAGGTAACTGGGGAGCTAGCATAAATAACTGAAATACAAAATAACAATGGAAGATACTCATAAAAGCAGAATTTTAAGCATAAATTGCTTTCTACAACTCAATGCAAAGAAGGTTGAAGACCTGAATGAAATGGATAGCCTTCTAGGAAAACACAGTTTGCCAAAATTGAGCCTAGAAGAGATAGTCTCAACAAACTAAATTTCACAGAAGAAAAAGGAAAGTTGCTAAAGATGTAGTCCTCAAAAAGGTATTTGAACTATTCCAGAGCATAGAATGTAAAAGAAAACTTTTGAATGATTTTTTGGAATGAAATTAACAAACTATTCTCACTTATGGCTATCAATTCTAAACCTTAAATAAATTAATCCAACACCACATTTAAAAAATAATGCATCATGATCAAGTAGAGTTTACTCCAGGAATATAAGAATGATTAAATATTAGGGTTCAATATTAGGCTATATTAATCACATACACAGTAAATTTATATGACATCTTCATATATGCTAAAAAGGCATTGACAAAATTTAACACATTCTTGACAAAATAAATTGTTGAAGTGAATACATGAGTATATACACACATATATAAAGTGTATATGTATCCACATATATGTGTGTAATATATACATTCCAAATCCAATATGGAAATATTGAAGGTATTCCTTTAAAGTCAAGAATAAGAAAATCAGCCCACTATCATCACTACCTTTTCCACATTGTATTAGAGGTATTAGCTAGCACAATTAGAGTGAAAGAACTGAAAAGAAAAAATAAAACTATTTTTATTTGCAGATAATATTACTATGCACTCATAGAATTGGTGAAAATCAATAGAAAATAAGGTCAGTAAGGTAACAGGACATCTGATTAAAATATTTTCAAAAATCTATAGCTATCACATATACAGCAACTATTAGAAGATGTATGGAAGAGAATACCATTTTTCAGTATCTAAAATACTAGGAAAAAAATAGGAAGGTACAAAAGATAAATGGAAAAAATATTGAAACACTCTTGAAGGAGTGTTTCAAAAGGAGACCTGGACAAATGGATATATACCTTATTCTTGGACAAGAAGGTAAAAAGATGGCAGTTTTCCCTAGGTTAATGTATAAATTTAATGTGATCATATGAAAGCGTTGACAGGATGGTTTTTTTGGTCATATAACTAGACTAGCTGTTTGTAAAATTCACATGAAAAGGTAAACAAGTACAAGTAGTTACAAAATTCTGACAAAGAATAGTGTGAGGGTTTTAGTGCTATCAGGTATTGATATACTATAAGGCTTGAATAATTAAAACAATGTGATAATGACATGAATAGAATATAGAAAAGAAAGAAATCCAAACTACAGAGGAATATCAAATCAGTGGAACAAAGATAGACTTCTTAGTAAATGATCTTGGTGTTGGGACTGATCTGTAGCCATTCGGAAAACAGTTAAAAATTTGAATCTGCATTTCAACTGCATATGACTTGATATATTCCCAATGGCTCAAAAGTTTAATTGTATAAAACTAAGCTATAAAAGTGATAGAAGAAAACATGGATGAATTCTTTAACTTTGGAATAAGGAAGACTTTCTAACTATTGCTGAAAATCCAGAAGCCATAAAATAAGATTGATAAATTTTACTTCATAAAAATAACAAAGATCTTCTGCAAGGGAAACAACACTCTAAGTCAAAATGAAGTAGGAAAAAATGTCACAAACACAGAACTAATCTTAATACCATAAGAATACAGAAGAAGTTTAACAGTACATTAGGAAACAATGGTCAATGGATATGGACATTTCACATACTGATACACCACATTGTAAATATCTGAAAAGATAACCTTGTTCATAATAAAATAAATATAAACTTCACTGAGATAACATATCTCTCTCTCAGAGACACCAGCAACTGCACCAATTGACCCCTCCCATCAGGAGCAATCTCCCAAGTGTAGTAGAAGAGCCCTGAATAACATGTTAGCAGCTCCCCCTAGCAGCAGATCAAACAATCACAGAGGCACACATCAGCTGCGACCTGTCTTGCCCTTACCTCCACTTTAAGGGAGAATAGGGTCCAAGTAAACCTCGGGAATGGCAATACCCTTCCTAAAGATTGGGGAACTCATAATCCCAATTCAGAGGACCAGAGACCAACACAGAGACATCAGATTACCTCGATAACTGGCTCCTCCATGAAATCTACAACCAACGACAGAGAGGGTAACCCCATGGCTTAACACAGTGCCCTCCATCTCAAACTATTGGAGGGCAGTGGAGTTATACACACAGTGTGATCTGCCACCTGGGAGCTTAAGCTGGGGGACCAAACTCACTAATCTCCATTGGCAAGAGGTGAAGACAACAGGTCAGAGGTAACCCAACTTGCTAAAATACCTCTAAGGCAATACAAGGCCAGCATGCCTCTTCCTACCACTGTCAAGGAATGTCCCTTGGCAGCTTGAAGTTAGGGGCACAAATCATTCCTAGCACTCCCAGTTCTTGACCAAGTAGCCTGATGAGAAAGAACCAGCAAAAGAATGCAGGAAAAATGAAACATCAGAGAGAAAAGTAACCCCCCAAATAAATCATTAGACCCTCAAAAATGGATACTACTTTAAATGAAATGATTAAAATGACAGAGGAAGAATTCTGAATATGGATTGCAAGAAAACTCAAGGGAATTGAAGAGAAAATAGAACCCCAACACAAAGAAGCCACAAGAACAATACAGGAAATGAATGAAAACGTCTATAAAGAAATCAAAATATTACTAAAGAACCAAACAGAAATTCTGGAAATGAAAGAGACATTCAAGGAACTTCAAAACACAGTGGAAAGCCTTAAGAATAGAATGGATCATGCAGAGGAAAGAATCTCCGAGCTTGAAGATATGCCTATGTGCTAAACAAATCAGATGAAGAAAAAGAACACAGAAGCAAGAGACAAGAACAAAACATACAAGAACTGTAGGATTATGTAAAGAAACCAAATATAAGAATTATAGGCATCCAGGAGAGAGAAGAAGAAAATACATAAGGGCTGGAAAATCTATTTCTTGGAATACCGGAGGAAACTATGCCTGGCCTGGCCAGAAATCTAGATATCCAGACACAAGAAGCACACAGAACTCCTGAAAGACTCAATGTGAAAAGGCAATCACCACGTCATATAGTCACTAGATTGGCTAAAGTAAACATGAAAGAGGCAATCCTTCAAGAAGCAAAACAAAACATCAGATAACCTACAAAGGAAAACCTATCAGACTAACTGTGGACTTCTCAACTGAAACCCTACAAGTCAGAATGGACTGGGAAACCCATCCTCAATCTTCTTAAACAGAATGGCAAACCTAGAATTCTTTACCCAGCAAAACTAAGCTTCATCTATGAGGGAGAAATAAAGACTGTACCAGACAAGCAATGACAGATGGAATTTGCAAAGACCAGATCTACCCTGCAGAAAGTACTCAGACTTGCATTATACACTGAACAATGTAATAGACACTCAACAAAATAAACTCACTCAGAGTTAAAGTCCAGAACCTGGATTCCCCAATGGCTCGAGAGGTCAAACAAAACAATAAGAATTTACCCAACAATATAAACAGAAATCTACCCCAAATATCAATCCTCTCAATAAATGTGAATGGCATGAATTGTCCTCTCAAGAGACATAGACTGGCTGAGTGGATAAAAAGTCATAAGCCAAATATCTGCTGTCTCCAAGAAATTCATCTAACCCACAAAGATGCTTTCAGGGTCAAGGTCAAGGTTTAGAAAACAAACTTCCAGGCAAATGGGAGCAAAAAGAAAGTGGGGGTAGCTATACTTATTTCAGACAGCATAAATTTTAAAATATCAAAAGTAAAGAAAGACAAAGATGGTCATTATATAATGATGAAAGGAAAAATCCAGGAAGAAGAAGACTTAACAATTCTTAAAATTTATGAACCAAACAGAGGAGTGCCCATATACATAAAGCAAACCCTGTTTGATCTAAATAGCATGAGAAACAGTAATGCCATAATAGCTGGGTATTTCAACACCCCACTGACTGAATTGGACAGATCCTCCAAACAGAAAATAAAGAAACAAACAGAGCCCTAGAACAAATGGGTCTAATAGACATATGCCAACCATTCCACCCAAATAAAGCTGAATATATATTCTTCTCATCAACTCATGGAACTTTCTACAAAATGGATCACATCCTAGGCCACAAATCAGATCTCAACAAATTTAAAAAAACAGAAATAGTACCATGTATCGTCTCAGATCATCATGGTATAAAATTAGAGATCAGTTCCAACAAAAACATTCACCACAAAGTCATGGAAATTAAACAATCTATTGCTGAACAACTACTGAGTCAAGGAGAAGATCCAGATGGAAATCAAAAGATTCTTTGAACTAAGTGATAATGGGGACACAAGTTATCAAAATCTGTGGGATACAGCAAAAACATTCCTGAGAGGAAAACTAATAGCATTCAATGCTCACATCCAAAAGACAGAAAGCTCAAAAATCAACGAACTAATAAACTATCTCAAGGAACTGGAAAAGGGAGAGCAAATTAATTCTAAGCCTAGCAGAAGAAAAGAAATAACTAAGATCTGAGCAGAACTAAATGAAATTTAGAATAAAAGGACTATACATAAGATAAATAAAACCAAAAGTTGGTTTTTTGCAAAGATAAACAAAATTGATAGCCCTCTTGCTAGATTGACAAGAATTAGAAAGGAAAGGACTTTAATAAACTCAACCAGAAATGAAAAAGGAGAGAGCACCACATACATCATGGAAATATAAAACATTATCTTTGAATACTATAAAAATCTATATGCCCCAAAACTACAGAATGTGGAGAAAATGGACAAATTCTTAGAAACACACAACTTCCCTAAGCTCAATCTGGAGAAAATAGAATTCTTGAAGAGACCAATATCAAGCACAGAAATTGAAGCAGCAATTAAAAATCTTCCCAAAAAAGGTCCCGGATCCAATGGGTTCACATCTGAATTTTACCAAACCTACAAAGAAGAACTCATACCAATACTGTGGAAATTATTCCACAACATTGAGAAGGATAGTATCCTCCCCAACTCATTCCATGAAGCCGATATCACCTTCATACCAAAGCCAGAAGAGAACAAAAAATAAAGAAAGAAAGAAAGAAAGAAAGAAAGAAAGAAAGAAAGAAAGAAAGAAAACAACAGACGAATATCCCTCATGAATATAGATGCAAAAATCCTCAACAAAATCTTAGCAAATCAAATCCAACAGCACATCAAAAAAATAATTCATCATGACCAGGTAGGCTTTATCCCAGGGATGCAAGACTAGTTCAACATATGCAAATCTATAAATGCAATTCACCACATAAATAAAAGCAAGAACAAAGACCATGTGATTCTCTCAATAGATGCAGAAAAAGCATTTGACAAAATCCAGCACACTTTTATGATAAAAACTCTTAACAAAATAGGCATAGATGGGACATTCCTTAAAATTATTAAGGCCATATAAGATAAACCCACAGCCAATATCATATTGAATGGTGAAAAATTGAAAGCATTCCCACTTAGAACAGGAACCAGACAAGGTTGCCCACTATCTTCACTTCTATTCAACATAGTGCTGGAAGTCCTTGCCAGAGCCATCAGACAAGAGAGGCGTATTAAGGGTGTCTGAATGGGGGTAGAAGGGGTCAAACTGTCACTCTCTGCTGACGATATGATATTATATCTAGAAAATGCCAAGGATTCAACCAAGAGACTCCTGGAATTGATAAGCGAATTCAGTAAAGTCTCAGGATACAAAATTAATGCACACAAATCAGTGGCATTCATATACATCAAAACAATCAAGCTGGAAGTCAAATCAAAAACGCAACACATTTCACAATAGTATCAAAGAAAATTAAATATTTAGGAATATATTTAACAAATGAGGTGAGAGACATACATAGGGAGAACTACAAAACACTGAGAAAAGAAATTGTAGAAGATGTAAACAGATGGAAATCCCTACCATGCTCATGGATTGGTAGAATCAATATTGTTAAAATGTCCATACTAAAGTGATCTACAGAATTAATGCAATCCCTATCAAAATACTACCATCATTCTTTACAAATTTAGAAAAAATAATTCTGTGCTTTATCTGGAACCAGAGAAGACCTCATATAGCCAAAGCAATTTTAAGCAAAAAGATCAAACTGGGAGGCATTAGTCTGCCAGACTTCAAACTTTACTACAAGGCTACAGAAACCAAAACAGCATGTCACTAGCACAAAAACAGAGATAAAGCCCTTTGGTATAGGACGGAGATCCCAGATATAAAACCATCCTCATATTGTCATTTAATCTTCAACAAAGCAGGCAAAAATATATATTGTGGAAAAGAATCTCTATTCAATAAGTGGTGCTGAGAAAACTGGATATCCACACGCAGAAGATTGAACCTGGATGCCTACCTGTCACCTCTCACAAAAATTAACTCACGATGGATAATAGACTTAAACCTAAGGCATGAAACCTTAAGAATTCTGGAAGAAAATGTTGAGAAGACTATTTTAGACATTGGCCTAGGCAGATAATTTATGAAGAAGACCCCCCAAAGCAATCACAGCAGCAGCAAAAATAAACAAATGGGACCTGATCAAATTTAAAAGCTTCTGCACAGCCAAGGAAACTTTCATGAGCTTGAACAGACAGCCTACAGAATGGGAGAAAATATTTGCTTTCTACACATCCGATATAGGGCTGATAACAAGAAACTACATAGAACTTAAGAAAATCAACAGGAAAAGAGTCAAATAACCCCACCAATAAATGGGCAAAGGACATGAACAGAAACTTTTCAAAAGAAGACAGACTAATGGCCAGCAAACACATAAAAAAGTGCTCAACATCTCTAATCATTAGGGAAATGCAAATCAAAACTACAATGAGGTATCAGCTAACTCCAGTAAGAATGGCCCTTATCAAAAAGTCCCAAAACAACAAATGGTGGCGTGGATGTGCGAGATTGGAACACTCTTACACTGCTGGTGGGACTGCAAATTAGTACAACTCCTGTGGAAAGTAATTTGGAGATACCTCAAAGAGCTAAGAATAGGAATACCATTTGATCCAGCAATCTCACTACAAGGTATGTATCCAAAGGAAAAAAAAGACATTCTGTAATAAAAACATCTGCACTCGAATGTTTATAGCAGCACAATTCACAACTGCAAAGATGTGGAAACAACCCAAGTGCCCATCAATACATGAGTGGATTAATAAAACTGTGGTATATGTATACCATGAAATACTACTCAACTACAAAAACAATGGTGAATGGTGACTGATCTCTTATATTATCCTCCATAGAGATTGAGCCCATCTTTCAGAGTGAGGTATCACAAGGGTGGAAAAACATGCACAACAGGTACTCACCATCATATTGGTACAAACTGATCGACACTAAGGTGTTCACATGGTAGTAATACTCACTGGGTGCCGGTCAGGTACAGCAGGGTAGTGGGGTAAACCCCCAACTAATGGAAGCAGAACGCACTGTATGGGGGAAGGACACACTTGTAGCCTTGGCTTGGGTGAGGCAAATGCATTACATGTAATGAAAATGTTTGTACCCCCATAATATCCTGAATTAAAAAAAAAAAGAAATACAGACTCATGGGACCCACTACAGACAAGAATATGAATTTTAACCAGGTCTTCATATGATTTAGATGCATATTAAACCAAGATTTAAAAGTACTGCTTTAAAAATTCCATTAGGTTATGTCTGTTGATTGGAAAAGCTCAAAATTTATCTGAAAATGTCTTTATTTTATCCTCATTTTTGGTAGCCTTGCTGGTTAACTATAGGTGACATTTATTTTTTTCTCAACACTTAGAAAATAAGGTTGCAGTGTCTTCTGGCTTCGATTGTTGGTGTTTATAACTTTTTGTCAGTCTTATAGTCATTCGTTCCTGGTGACGTTTTTTATATCTCTTACTCATTTTTTTGTCTTTCCATCTTATATTTCCTTACACATTTCATACATGGTTTTTATATTGTTTTTTATAATGTGATGCAGCTTGTGAAATCATGAAGAATCCAAATCTGCTATTCATGTATTTAATGATTACATTAGCCAGGATTCTCCAGAGAAACAGAACTAATAGGAGATAGATAGACAGAGAGAGAAAGATACATTTACTTATTTTAAGTATAAGATTGTGGGATCTGACAAGTCTGAAATCTGAAGAATAGTCCAGCAGGCTGAAAACTCAGCCAAGATCTGATGTCATCTGAAAGGACAGCATTGCTAATAAATCACCTAAAATAAAAACAATATCACTGCACACAATGGTGTGCTGACCCCATTGCTTGCTTCTTGCTTGAGCACCTGTGGCTTAACTTATTTTTTTTAAGAGCTTGTTTTGCAGAGCTGGAAGAGTACTGAACAAACAGAAAACCCCCTCAGCATCTGCCAGACCACATTCCAAGAAGTCAGATAAAACCACCCTGACAAAAAACAACTGCTCTGGAAAACGATCACCTTCTGTTATCACTTCACATCAACAAATGCTCTAGAAAACAACTGCCTTCCACTTCCATTATTTTGCAACAACTGCTCTGTTCTCTATAACCCCAATAAAAGCCCAAGCCACTAGTCTTTGGTGCTGGCATTCATTATTCCTTTCATACCACACCCTTTCCTCCCTTGGAAAGTAAAATAAACTTTTTGCTTCAAAACTTATCTTAACCACTTCGGTACGGTGCTCACCGGCCGTGAAACCTTGCCCACAGCCGACACTCATAGTCCACACGATAGTTTGTGCTGTGCATTTTCAACGGATCCGTTTTGCTCTTGTGTGATGAGGAAAGCTTTAAAGCACTGAAAGC
>VBSM01001265.1:26077141-26101923 GCA_008086735.1 Cheirogaleus medius
AAAGCTTTTGGCTGTCGACTAAAGTCAATGCTCGGCTGTGTGCCTTCATATCACGGCTGTCGGCTATAGTCGACATCTGGCTGTGCGCGTTCATCTGTGGCTGTCAACTATAGTTGATGCTCGGCTGTGTGCGTTCATCTGTGGCTGTCGACTATAGTCGACACTCGTACTGAAGTGGTTAATCTTTGAGTCAAGAATTCTTTGTCAGTCTGTGGTATGACTAACATTGTTTTGAGTCTAAAACCTGCAGGGTAGGCTGGCAGGGTGGAAACTCTCATAGGATTTTTACATTACAGACTTGAGTCAAAATTCCTTCTCTAGGAAACCTCAGTTTTTTTGTCTTTAGGCCTTCTACTGATTAGATGAGGCCTACCCACATCATCAAGGGTAATCTCCTTTACTTAAAGTCAGTTGATATATTAATAATAGATGTTAATCACATCTAGAAAATACCTTCACAGCAAGATCTAGACAGTGTTTAACCAAATAAGTGGGCATCATAGCCTCGCCAAGATGACACATAAAATTTAAACCATCACAGTGACCTTCGGTTGTGAATCTGACTTGATTTATGTTAATATGAAAGAATCTAGAAAGCCTAAATTGGTGATATTTCCCTTAAAATAGGTTTTGCATTTCCTTTGGCTGACAGCCAGGAGGGACGACTAAATTGGAGTCACTTTGGCCCCCTCAAGGTCCCTAGCTTAATTAAGAATTTTCAGATTCTGCTCCTTCACCTTGTAATAGGCCTATGGTTTAAAGTCAGATTTCAGTTTAGGTATTCAGTAACTTTAAGTGTGTAGATGTGGTTTAGCACTTAGAGCTCCTGTTTGGTTTCTATTTTTTAAAAAATTTTAAACCCTAGAGATTTCTCTTATTTCTGTGAACCCAGCAACGTACCTAGTTTTCCTGTGGTGGGAAGGTCCTTTAATCTATCAGAAACTTAATTTGAGTCTCTTACTCTCTAATCCACTATAATCTGGCTTGTCATATCACTCCACTGAAACTACATTTGCAAATGAAACAAGTAACATCTCTGTTGTTAAAAATCAATGGAAATAATTTCAGACCTTATATTATTCCATCTTTTAGGCAACATTTGACATTGCTCATATTACTTTCTGTAGAGACTCTTTTACCTTGGCTTCTGCCACATTATGCTCTTCCTTTTCCCCCTACCTTTATAGCCACTTCATCTTAAGACTCATTTTCCTCTTTCTCATCTTTAAAGGTTAGTGTTTCTGAGAGTTCTAAAGTAGGCCACCTTTTCTAATCACTCTCCCAAGAAGTATGTGTAATCTGACTTGACCCTATGGTTTCTGTTATCAGCTACTTGCTGTTGTCTCCCAAATCCATACCTCTGGTCCACATCTTTCTTCTAAGTTCTACACCTGTATTGAAATGTACTTGGATGTCTCAAGCCCCTTAAAATCTCAATTTGGTCCAATCTGAATTCATCTCATCACTGTCTACCACATCCCAAATCTACTTCACCTCTGATACACCCTATCTCAGTGAATGACATTGACAGTTGTCCAAATAAGAAATCTGGGAGTCACCCTCATCATTTCCTTCCTTCCACTGTACTAATTAATCACCAGGACAATTGATTCCGTATCTTAAATCTCAAGTCTATTCACTTCCCTGTTTTCCCACAATCTATTCTAGTCAAGACCACCAAGATCTCCCTATGTCTAAATCTTGCTCTTCCATTTTGTCAAAAGACAAACTAACAACAAATTTAGTTATAGATCTAATTGGCTTTTATTTATGATTCATGAATAGGGGCAGCCTCCATTCTATAAAATAGAATGAAGCTCCTACTGAGCAATGGCAGAATAGTGGGTTTTGTAACAGTGGGAACAAGGAAACAAAACAATAGAAAAAGAACTGATTGGTTAATGTCAGGTATGTCAGGCTACTTTTTTTTGGTAAGTGTTAAGCAGAGGGGACTTCCCTGATTACACTGACTCAGGTAGACTGGGATCTCCTGTTCTGAGGAACAACTGGTCTGTTTGGGGCTCTACCTGTTTCCTTAGTTTCCGTTGGATTATGTGGCATTTAGCATGAGTGACTCCACTTTTGTTTGGTCTGGTCTATTGGGGTCTAGTGCAGAAGCTCAGTCAGTCTAAAACAACAGCCTCCCATAATTTTTGTTTAATAATTCAAAATACATTTGACCCTTAAACAATATGGGTTTGAACTGCGTGGGTGCACTTATATGTGGATGTTTTCAATAAGTATAGTAAGCCCTCGTTTTGGCAGACTCTGCATCCACATCCAAATACAGTATTCGTGGGATGCTAAACCTACACATAGGGAGGGCTGACTTTTCACATCTGCAGGACTTGAGTATGCATGGTTTTTGGTATCCGAGGTGGTCCTGGAACCATTCTCTTACATATACCAAGGGACAACTGTAGTATGCTATTTGAATGCTCCTCATAAAATGTAAATCTAATCATGTAACTCTTCCAGACTAAAACTCTTCAATTGTTTCCCACTTTCTTTAGGAATAAAGTTTAAATGGCATGCCATGCTTTACAAGGCCCTTATTAACCACCCTCTCTCTACCACTCTCTCTTGTGTTCTATGTGCCAGCCACCCTGAATCTCTTTTGGCTCCTCCAATGTGGGGATGCTTTCTCTTTTGGCCACTATACATGCTGTTATTCTCTTTCTATAAGCAATCATCTCTGAGCTAACTCTTAATTCTTCAGTTCTCAGCTTAAAAATCACCTGCCACTGAGAAGCTGTTTATCCTTGCTCCCCTGTCATTACTACCCTTCACACTCCAGAGCGTCTCATATTAGCCTGGCAACTACAATGCAAGAACCAGAGTTGGACCTATTCATCTCTTTTGTGAAGTTTATTTCTATGAGATGATGCAGTCTAGAGAGATGGAGGAAATTTCTGACTACTTAAGCAATGACAGAATCTCCAAGTTTCTTGTAAAAATAAGTAGAAAAAGACAACATCGCCAACAAAGTAAATGATGAAAATAATAGGAAACAGCTTTCAAATCATGAAATAAGTTTTCCAAGTATTTTTATGGGGAAAAATGTGTCTGTAGGCACATAGGTACAGGACTAACAGAATATTTCTAATACTAGCGACTTAAAACAATGGCAAATTCATGATGAAAATTATTATAATAAATTAATCTGAATTAGTAGCAACCAAAATAAGATCTGTAATATTGCTCATGGCAATTTCTCAAGTAAGACTCCATCTAATAGTACTATGTGTATTTAATATATTCACACATTCATTTCTTGCAATTATGAATTTTTAAGCTTCAGTAGGCATATTTTTTTTGGTTTCTTTAGGCTAGCTATTTTGATTGATATATGTCAACTATCTAGCAAAGGTTAAATGATTTAAAGGTTAAATTATTTTAAAATGAGTTTCCAGTAATAGTATTTTTCATAGAAAAAAATTCTTTTTAGAAAATAAAAATATAAACTAGAAAAATCCAATAAAATAAGTCTCATTATGCATGCATGCACATGTATGTATTTATACATATACACTCATTATGTATTCTGCAGGAGAGAAAGCACTAGCAGAAATACACTTAAGCAGGATGCAAAATGTACTGTAGAGAAATATAAGCACAGGATATATACATTGTAAGTGCAAACTCAATAAATTATCAGTTAAAATTTTATTATTTAGTAATATATGGTGGGACCAGTTTATAAGTGGTGTGGCAATGGTAGCAAATGTGGCAACAAGGAACTCAGGACTCAACATGTCTAATAAATAGTGATTCACTTAGTGATTCACTAAATATTGACACTGTGAAGGATCAAAAATTCCAACACTTCCACAGAATTTTAATTGATATCTTTCAGATAAGCCAAATATTCTAGGTAAGTAAGAAACCGCCTGCTGATACCTTACTTCAAAGGTATTACCCTGGAAAATTAATGATTTCACTGTCTATAAAATTGCATGGATCCAAAATATGATATGTTCTTTAATAACAATCAAAAATATTATTCTATCATCTTGCTATCATTTTGGCTGCTCTTTATATCTTCAAATATTTTTTGCAACTGGAGTATATATCTGCACCCTAACAAGCTTACAAACATTGTGAATATGGTCCATTTTCTCTGCAATCACCTTAATAATGTGATTATTTATTAATGTGCTTTTGTGTGAAATGATTTCCTAAAATGCTTAGTTTTTTTATATAAAAATTAAATAAGTATTCCCATCCTTTATCTCAGAAATCAGTCTTGCATTTGGGCTCTAGAAGTAATGAGTAGTAATAGGTCATTACTGTCATGTAGTCTTGAGGCAGAGGAAAATTAACAGAAAGATAAATGTCAGTTTTACATAACTAAACACATGGCACCTAAGATATAGATCTAAAAATAACCACATATTCAAATTCTTTATACAATGTATGTGTCTTTTAGAGCTCACTATATTTCTTTTTTTCTTTATCTTTGATGGGATTAGTTTCATTTGATTTTGCATTGAGGCAAAAGACAGACATCTCCTTTTCCTTGGCTTTAATCAGTCTCAAATTCATCAAAGAAGAGAGAAAATGATGCTCATTTCATAAAAGGTTAACATCAATATTAGGAAAAATTTTTTCTTCTGACAAATCTGTGCTGTATTTATATTAACTAAATGTTTAAAAATACTAATCCTGAGCAAGAATAAAATAAGAACAGTTTGGACTAAAGAATAAAATTCCTTCGTTGTTTAAACCTAAATAGCTTTAAAATTCAACCACAGAACATAAAGTCAATAAAACTGGAATTCTGACTTCTGATGTCCACGGCAAACCTGAATACTTTGAGAAGAAATAAACACACATAGTAGATAATATGCAACAGTAAAAAGCATCAGAAATTGATGCACCTGGATTTTGTTAAATATAACAAAGCTCATTCAGTTCTTCATGGATAAATCCAGCTAAGAGAATAGCACAAACTGTATTGCATTGAGCAGAAATCCCTCAGAAAGGCAACACTGGATTCCTTTTTAGATAGGCATAGACTTTTTTTTCAAAACATTCAAAGACATAAAACACACATTCAGAAATACAACATGAATTCTGTTTTCATGAAAGCAAAAAGTTCTGGCCACTTTGGTAACTGAAGTAAGTCACTTGAGTTTTTAGTTACAGCTATCCCCCAATGAAAAATAAGAGCTCACTACCCAGCAAAGCAGTATTATAACAAAGTATTTATACACTAGTGAAGGATTTAAGCAAAGGCTTCGCAACATGGGTCAACCCAAGCCTAGCTCTAAGAATAGTTTTCTAGTTCATGTGGTGAAAGTGCATAGGAGTGAGAAACTGCCAGTACAGCAAGGATCCTCTCACAGTACTCCCTGTCCTCATGGGAACGGTCAGCTCGAGGTGGGCACAGTCCACTAGGCAATGATTTCTGCCCCTAGGCACAGCCCTACAGGCTTCTTCATTATGACTTTTCTTTTATTCAAACTGTCGCTTCTTCCTCTTCATCTGCTTCTTCAATGACCTGAATCTCATCTGCTTGAGGTAAGGAGGAATTCTCTGCCGGCAGCTTATTCCCATCAGCTTTACATTTTTCTTCTTCCTCTATGATTTCCTTCCATATCTTATGGTTTTCAGTGAGGTGGTGCATTAGCTGGCAAAATATTCGTCGTCTGCTTTTCCTTCTTGGCAGTTCTGTGAAATTTAAAACAAATATATTCAAATCATAGCAATATCATTCAATCATTCATTCAACAAATACCTAAGTGCCTATTTATTCTAGGTATTTATCTAAGCTTTGGGGTTATAATAGTAAACAGTATTATGAAATAATAGTATGAAATAATAAAATAGTATTATAAAAATAATCCCTATACTATGGAGCTCACCTTCTAGTGGAAAGATCTGGACAAACAAAAAGAAGCAAAATAGGAATATGTTAGATGGTATTATAAATATGAATAAAATGGATGGTATTATAATTATGGATAAAAATAAAACAGGGAAGAGGTTTAAGAAAGACTGGGTAGGTATGGGGGATGGAAGGATACTGCTGAAATTTCAAATGAAAATAGTAACAATCCAAAGTTAAAAGCCACCCTTTTAAAGGTGTTTTATGTATTGAATTAAACACAATTACCAACATTTTGATGAGTATAGTTTTTAGAAGTCAGTCGACCTTCCCCAGCTGACACTCAGATGCTAATGGCATTATGATTCAATTTTTAAAAAACTTTAAATAAATTTTAATAGGATTTTCTATGCTAATTCTAAATGCAAGGAATGTGTATGTTGGGGGGCCGTTCTTTGTAGTCATCCTATTTGTTCTGATTTTGGCATGTTTGAAAATTTAAAAAAAGCTAAGTATAATTTAAATTCTATTTTAAAATAAACAACAAATAACTGATTTCATTCACAATTACAAAGGTGACATATTTTTTTTTTATTTTCCATTCATACTTGTCTTATACAGAAAATTATATCACTACAGTTTGGTAACTCAAATTTATAATGCTATAAAACTTGGTTCTCCCTCTTAGAGCCAGAGAATGTATGTTTTCCTTTATCCCTCCACTGTTTTGAGCCATTTCCCAGCTCTATATGAAAGGCAGATCAGCAGGCTGCTTTGGAAGTTGTGTTCCTTAGCTGCCTGGTGGGGTTGAGGTTGGGGTGGGGTGTGTGAGGAGGGGTGACAGGAAGGAGAACTAGCTACTAGGACCCACCCCCCTCACATATGTTCAGATGTGGTACAGCCCTATCACACATGTACAGGTAGAGCCTGCTAAAGAGTACTGACTGGAGGACAACACTTCAAGAGATGTTACTTTAATTAAATAAGAATAAGAATGCTTGTTGTGTGACAGTATTAGCATATTACCCAACATTTAGAAGTTACTCAAAACATGACTATTGATCTGAACATTTAGATAGTAGTTAATCAAAACAGGACTGCTGAGCTGGGTGCAGTGGCATGCTCCTGTAGGCCCAACTAGTTGGGAAGCTGAGGCGGGAAGATCACTTGACCCCAAGAGCTTGAGGTTCCAGGTGAGCTATGATCATGCCACTGCAGTCTAGCCTAGGTGACAGAGGACAGAGCAAGACTTTGTCTCTAAAAAAACAAAACCAAACCAAAAAGCAAAAGACAAGACTGCTGAATCTGTATCTAACAATCAAAGATCAAAATCCAAATTAAATAGACATTTGCAGTTAATAAAGGTTCAGTATCCCTTGTCCAAAATGCATGGGACCAGAAGTGTTTTAGAGTTTGGAATATTTCATTACATTCCTAATATATTCCTATATTGCATAATATTCCTAATCTGAAAATCTGAAATCTGAAATGCTCCAATGAGTATTTCCTTTGAGTGTCATGTTGGCACTCAAAAAGTTTTGAATTTTGGAGCATTTCATATTTGGGATTTGGGTTACTCAGCCTGTAATAAATGATAGTATCCCTGTGTTCTTACTAGAATTTAGATTGTCTTCCATTTCTTCATCGTCTATATCTAATTCTTCACCATCTTCATCATCACCACTTTCAGTATCATAATCTTCTTCTGCTTCTGTCCATTGACCTGGCAGCAAACCAGCAGCATCATAGGAGTTACACAGTGGACCCACTATGTGGGTGATAAAAGATTCTTGGAGTTTTGCTAGTTGAGGAGAAGAACGATCCATGAAGGGACTGATGGGCAGACCAAGATTTGCTTCTTCATCTCCCTGAGCATTAGAAAAGAAAAGTACATTTTTAACTATTGAAAGAACTACTGAGCTTTGTTGTTAAAATTATCTTGGTTTTTTTAAAATAAACATATTCTATATCAAAATAATATTTTACAAAGAAGCGTCAATGAATCTAATTACTCTATCATTTCAACTGTAAGATTTTCTTTAATATTTGAGAAATTCTAAATAAAACTTTATTCTCACACTCTTTCCACATCAACCAGTATGGTTGATGCTCAGTTAACAAGGAAAATATACATCTTTTAAAATAAGTATCACCAATTTTACTAACAACTTGCAAAATTCTACAAAAAATCTAATTCTACAAAAATCTAATTATAGATTCTCTTTCTCCTAGGGGCAAAGGCCTAATGGAAATATTTCTGTTGTAGTTATACCTCAAATGTACACAGCTGAATTTTGCAATGTTTTTCGATACCCCTTTTTTCTTCTTTAAAAAAAGGCAGAACCAGCCTTTTTTCTTATTGATCTTCTGTATTATTTTTTGTTTTCAATTTCATTTAGTCCTGCTCTGACCTTAGTTATTTCTTTTCTTCTGCTGGGTTTGTGTTTGGTTTGCTCTTCCTTTTCTAGTTCCTTGAAACAATTCCTTAGATTGTTGACTTGTTATCTTTCTATCTTTTTGATGTAGGCATTTAAGGCTATGAATTTTCCCCTTAGGATTGCTTTTGCTGAGTCTTACAGATTTTGATAATTTGTGTCCCCTTTGTCAATTAGTTCAAGGAATCTTTTGATTTCCACCTTGATTTCTTCCTTGACTCAATAATAGTTCAGCAGGAGGATGTTTAATTTCCATGACTTTGTATAGAATTGAGTGTTTCTGTTGGAGTATTTTATTCTGCTGTGGTCCGATAATATACAAGGTAAAATTTCTATTTTTTTGAATTTGTTGAGACATTTTTTGCGGCCTAAGATGTGATCTATCTTAGAGAATGTTCCATGTGCTGATGAGAAGAATGTATATTCAGTAGTTTGGGGGTAGAATGTTCTGTAAATGTCTGTTAGGCCCATTTGCTCTAGAGTCCTGTTTAAGTCCAGTGTTTCTTTATTTATTTTCTCTTTGAAGGATCTGTCCAGTTCTGTCAGTGGGGTGTTGAAGTTGCCCACAATTATAATGTTACTGTTTATCTCTTTGTTTAGATTTAGTAGGGTTTACTTTATGAATCTGGGTGCACCTGTGTTAGGTGCATAAATATTTAAGGTTGTTATGTATTCTTGATAAATTGCTCCCTTTACCATTATATATTATATAATGGCCCTCTTTGTATTTCTTTACCATTATTGATTTAAAGTCTATGTTATCTGATATAAGAATTGCTACACCTGCTTTGATTTCCATTTGCATGGAATAATTTTTTCCATCTCTTCTCCTTGAGTCTGAATGAGTCTTTGTGGGTTTGATGTGTTTCCTGGAGACAGCAGATACTTGGCGTGTATTTTTTTATCCAATCAGCCAGGCTATGTCTCTTGAGAGGGAAATTCAAGCCATTCACATTTATTGAAAGGATTGACAAGTAGGATCCATTTCTGCTCACTTATAACTTTGACTCAAACAGTACAAAAGCAATCCATGTAAACAAAACATTTGTACCCTTTAATATTCTGAAATAATAATAAAAGAGGTAGAACTCTCTAATGCATCTAAATCAGAAAACTCAAGGAGAAATAACAATTTAAACTAGAGCTACTATGGTTGATGTGAAGATTCTGGGGCTGAACCCTGCCTGCCCTCTGATACCTTCCCACTGTGGCTTCTAGGGTTCTAGAGAGCACAATTTGAGGTCAGAAAGATGAGGTTTCAAAACCTGCTTTTGCCACTTACTATCTGTGGGGCGTTGGACCAGCTCTTTGCCCAATTTCATTGTATGTAAAATTTGAATAATAATCTACCTTACGGGGTTGCTATGAGGAAGAAAGGCAATATTATGTAAAGTGCTCAGCACAGTGCTGAGCATTCCCCAAATGGTACTATTAGCATTTTTGTCCTACTGTTTGTTGAACTGGTTGGGTATAAATTACTCCCCACAACGTACAAATTCTGTAAGCAAGCAGTGTCTATCTGAAATGAGCCAACATAACACTGAAGAAACAACCAGAAACTATCCCAGTGATTAACTGTTCCATAATTAAAAGTCTTTTATGATTTTATCTTCTATGAGGTAAGAAAACTATTAATATTTTTCAAAAAACAGTTGGGTTTATCTATAGGCCTTAGTAATTTCATAGGAATAGTCCAGGAGTTTGGCTATTCTAAGCCCATGGAAGTTAAATGGCTATAGGGATAAAAAGATAGTATAATTAGGAAAAGAAAAAGAAAAAAAATTGGGCATGGTTATAATTTTGCACCCATATCTGATGGAGGTTTAACAGCATAACCAGAAGGAGAAAGATTTTTAATTCTGATGAAGTATGATTAATACTTTCATATGTGGTAGGGCATCAGATGACATTTTCCTCCTTTGGCATGAATAATGAAACTTAGAAAGATTAAGTGAAACTGTCTGAGATAATATATTATTTTTACTGATAGATCTGAAATTATAATAGCTAACATTTATTGAGCATTTATATGTCAGAACTATTCTACAGACTATATATATATTAATTGATTTAATCTTCACAGTAACCTTATGAGGTAGGTTCCATCAATATTCCTGTTTTATCAATGAGGAAATTGACGCACAGAGCAGTTAAGTAACTTACCCAAGGTCACATTGTCAATAATGAGTAGTCAGGATTCAACCTTAGGCATGGCTTCCAAGTTTGTTTAATAAGTATTAATTGGATATGCTTTTAAGATAATTCTATAAGTTGAGTCTAAATGAACATTTCTTATGTTATTTCACTGAACTAGTGAGTTTTCTAAACTTGACATACACCACTATTTTGTTTATGACCTATTTGTACAGATAATATAAAGATAGCATTTTCTTAAGTATAAAATTCCCCTTTTATGAACATGAGATCTACTGGAGATCTCTAAGGCAGGCTTCAATTATTACTGAGAATGAGGATGCAAAATATGTATTATAATCTTACAAATTAGTTAAATATAACCATTTATTACCCAAAATTAAATATAATTTAGTTTAAATGTATCAGAGAATAGTAAAACAATAATCATGGAATACTTATATATTTCTATGATTATACAGTATAGTATTTCATAACTTATAAACAGCAGAGTGTACATTCTTATGTTGGGATGTTTAGCTAGGGTGGGTGAAAAACACTGCAAATTTACAATACAATCTGGGGGTAATAAATTACACCGGGTACATGGTTATATAGGCTCAAATTCATTGCTCCTGTTTGGTACTCATAGTAAGAAAGCCCTCACTTAATAGACATCTTGATCTTTCCTGATTATCAGGACCAATAAGGATTTATAAGGAATATAATTCTAAAGCCAAGAAGGCGTATTTGATATTTTAGAGATAACGAAATGTTCTTGTGGGGAAATCAGTGTACTTCTACATTGTAGGAAGCCTCAAAGTTGGACAAAAAATGGCGCAGATTCTGCAAAGTGGTAGGATTATTTTAAAGTTAAAAGATTTTAAAAGATATAACAGAAGAGTACGTTTGTACCTTTGGATCCTTGAAATTCACTAAGTATCTACTCTTTTCCCATTCTAGCCTTCTAATTTCTCCTTCTCTGCCAGGACTCTTGCCCAGTTGATGTTTCTATGGCAGGGTAATTAGACTTTGTATAGCAGAGTTGAAAATGGGTTGATATTCTTTAAATATATTCTGAGTACACTCTGAATAACTTAAAAACCACTTGATCAGGAAATAAATTTTTCTAGGTTATAGATTCTCAGGGTTGAAAGGGACTTTGAAATCATAATGTAGTCTATCCTTATCTCTAGACTCAAGAGTATGTTCACTCCACTCCAGAGAGGGAATAAGCTATTTTTTGTTCCTTTAAATTTTAGCTGCAAAGGCAAACAGATCTCAGAAAATCCTAAGAACTACAGCAAATGCAACAGTTTCTAACCCTTGCCAGGTAAAGCAACACAGATTTCAGACACTTAATATAGCTATTCAAATCCCAAATGCCAGTGTCTTCACATGGCAGCTCTTAAAAATCCCATTAATCTCATGTTTCAACTTACCTGTTCATAAAATTCATTGACAATGCCTTCTGTCCATTTCAAATGCAAGTCTCGAACTTTTGCTGGGCCATTTATATCTGCCAGTTTGATGCACACCTGGCATACTAACAGGCGATCATTTTCACTATTCCATTCTATGCCATTACTATTTACATCATTGGCCTATTTTGGAAAACAAAATTATTTTAGGTCTGAGAGCTCAGGAGTTTTTAAATAGTTATTGGGGCTTTTTTGTTTGTTTTACTAAATTATCTTAAAACTGTTTCTGTCTAAATGACAGGAAGAAATTTCAGTAAATGCTTCTTTTAATTAGTTTATACCATTAAAGGGACCTCTATAAGTTAAATTTCTCTTTGAAGTATCACTATAATTTTGTTTCAATGGAACCGTAACTTTTTAAAAACATACAACCAACGATGGGTTTCAATATTTGTGATTACCAAAGAGAATTGTAATTTATATGTGTGTGTATATATATGTGTATTATGTATAAGTATATATAGGCATATATCATCAATAAATCATATAAGAATTGTAACTATTTACTTCTCCCTCAAAAAAAGAACACTTAGCCTGGGTAACAAAGCAAGACACCATCTCTACAAATAATTTAAAAATTAGCCAGGCATGGTGGTATGTGTCTGTAGTCCCAGCTACTTGGGAGGTTGAGGTAGGAGGATTGCTTAAGCTCAGGAGTTTGAGGTTGCAGTGAGCTATGACTACGCCACTGCATTCTAGCACAGGTGACACAGTGAGACCCTGTCTCAAAAATAAAACAAAACAAAACACTTAAGGAGCTAAGGAGAAGTTGGCTCTAGCTGTGAAAAGTAACATGATATAGTTAAAAGAATACAAGTCTTAAAAGCTGGCCCCTATGGTTTTAAATCCTGACTCAGAATGATTTACTAATTCAGTGTATAATATTGGAAAAATTACTTAACCTATTTGACTCTAACTTCCTTCATCTATGAAATAGGAAAAGTAATATCAATGAGGATAAATAAATAAAAAATGCCTACTTCATAGTAAATGCTAAGTAAATATTAACATTGTTATTTAAATAAATGGTAATTACCATTATTACTTAGGCAAACTAGTATGCCTTTCAAGAATTCAAATTTCCTTTTGTAAAAAATGAAGAGAATGGGCCAGATCATGGCTTTTGAACTTTAGTGTGATGGTTATTTTTTTTTGCATCAAACCCCTTTATCAAAAGAAAATTTATGAAGACCACCACCACAGAAAATACTTAGAAGGAGACCTATTTTGATTGAAACTGGGTAGGAGGTCTAGAGCCCCGCTCAAATGGCATTTTCCTGAGACTTCAGAATAGAAGTCTTTGAGGAACATAGATTCAAAAGTATTGGGTGAAATAATCTTTTACCTGTAAAAGGTGACTTAAACAATTAAATGAATTTTATTATTAAATAAAAATAAAAGTGAATTAACTATATGACTATGAAACAATTTTAAAGGTACCCTGATTTCTTGCTGATTTTAAAAAGTATTTTGTTAGTATCATGATAACACGTATAGGAGTCTCCTTCCAGAGGTTAAATCTAGTACTCCTTTGTGATCAATTTCTCTACCCTGAAGATGAGGTTTCTTTTAGGCCACAAAAGTCATCAAGAAAGCAGCAGCTTCTTTCCAGCTAAAGAAGGGACATCCTTCCCTTAGGAATCTAAAGCAGTGCTTCTCAAAGAATTCAGTCATTGGGATATCAAGAATCATTGCCATAGTATGAGAGTGGTACTAATGAGAGTGTGTTCTATCCCTCAGACATTTGGGGTAATAAGTAATAATGTCTGAGGGATAGAACACACTCTCATTAGTACCACTCTCATACTATGGCAATGATTCTTGATATCCCAATGACTGAATTCTTTGAGAGGAGAGACTTTGACCTGTTCTTTCCTCATTCTTCCCTAGCACAGTGACCGAACAGAGTGGGCAATTCCAATAAACAGATGTTGAATTATTCACTCAAGTAGAAGAGGTACTTCCCTTCCTCTTACACTAGGCAGTTAAAGAATCATAATATAAAGAAGGTGTAACAGGTGTGGTGAGGTAGGTATAACTGGCTTCTTAGAAACACATCTTTAATTTCATATAATGCCTTACTTGACACTGTGCATGACATTCTCAAATCTGCCCATAAAATCATTTGAAATAATTGATTTGTCACTATGTGAAAGAAAGTCACAATAATGTAAGTCTATGTGTTGAAAGAAAATATAACAAGCAATAGTATTTTAGGACATGTTACCATAACAATAAAAATATTTTGTTTTTAAAAATCTAGGTGCATATTATTTTACATCGATTATTTATTGATACTTCATGAGTAGTATTAATTCGGACTTAACATTAAAAAACACCATTTAAAAACACCTTTTATCGTAACAGTGACAACAATGATTTCCATTTTTGAAATCAAGCACTAATTTGCATAACAAACCTTGGCATTGAATTCAGCAAGAAAATCAAAATGCTTTTTAAGATCTGTGGCAAGGATTGCTTCAATGACTAAAAAACGAAAGCGCTTGAATTCCACATGATCAAGATTAAGAAGGAAGTTGTATTCTGGGCGAGAAAGATATAAATTCCAAGCTGATGCAGCATGATGATTTTCCAGAACAGATTTGTCGTTGTATAAAACTGCCTAAAAAGGAATATAGAAAACGAGACAGGCATCTCAAAGATATTAGACTTTAATAATTAATAGGGTTGGGGCTGATTGGAAGAATACAAACAATGAGTATCTATGATATACCAAGCATTTTACCAGGCATTTTAATACCTCTGAGAATGGGTTGTGATCATTTTATAAATGAGTAGACTGAAGTGCAAACAGGTTAAGGTACTTCTTTCCTTCCAGCATGCACGGCTAGTAAGTGAAAGGGTTATTTGTCTCCAAAGTTCATCTTCTTTGCAGACACCTGTGCTGCCTCCCAAGAGATATAAAGTTGATATTTTGAGGTCTACTTCATTTAATCAGTAAACCTTCTCAGATAAAGCTTCTGTTAGTAAAGTCATTAGGGATCAAGAGCAGGTATAGGGATACATTTCTATTCTTTAGCTAGCATGGAGTCAGTGGTGATGGGGACTTAAGAAGAGAAGACAGGAGTACTGTCCAGAGACCCATGTGTCTAAGATAGATATATCCTACACTCCTATCCTGACACAGTGCCTGGGAGTAAGAGAGAAGTATGAAAAAGGTAAAAGGACAAATACTCTGGTTCAAATGGTGTGGAACTACTCACTTTTTCTTCACCTCACTCCAGTGGAAGACCCTGAGGTGCCTCCTCAGTACTCTAGGACTTTGGAATACAGATTCAAAACCACTGGAGTATAGAATTTCTAAAGTCTCTTCCACCACTAAAAATTAAGCAATTTTTCATATTATTAAAAAAGCATAGTAATTATTAAAGAACTTCCACAGCCAAGTTGTGCTAAAGGCTGGGGATAAAAATAAAAGCCTTATTCCTGTTTTCATGGAGTTTACTGTCTAATGAGAAAGGGCAGATAAAAATAGGAGATCTCAGGTATGATACATATTCTTAGAGCTTAATTAAATAGCTCTACTTATTATTTGTGAAAATTAGCTATAGCCTGGATTTAAGCACAGAGTTTAACACCATATGATTATTTTTACACTATTTGATTTTAGGTAAGAAATGGTATGATTTAAACTTTGCAACGGGCCATATAAAGGCATTTCATACTAACCTTAATACAACTTCTAAACACCATAAATCCCAAAGACAAAGAGTAAGCTTTGAAAGCTCCCTAAGAGGTCAATTTACATTTAATAGCGATTTGACTAATTCATGCTCAAATATGATGAAGTCTGATAAACTATCAGAATAGCTTTGCCTGTTCAGGAAGAAGTAATCATATCTCGGACTCATTAAAACACAATGTACAATGAGTACCCTGTGAAGCTAGCTGACTTAATAAACTCTCAGGTAGCAAGATCAGTTAAAAAAATGAGTAAGTTCAGAATTCATTCATCATTCAAACTACTCTTTGAAATTACCAAAGAAATATGAAGTGGGGCAAAAATATGAATCAATATTAGAATTTAGATATAATCACCATACTGGAAACTTCGAAGACAAGGTGAAAATGAGATGGATTGAGGAAAGGCCAACTAAGTCACTGCATGAGAAGGATAAACCTCCCTGAAGAGTAAGTGAAAGGTATCCCCTGCTGAACCCCAATAAACTCACTAGCTCATAGCTAAGTGGTGGCAAGAAAGATTCATGGAGCAGTAAGTAGGAAGCAAATGTCAATTCCACTATGGAAGAATGCTTGGAGGTAGCACATACAGCAGCAGACCAAGCTTAAACTTAGCAAGAAAAACATTTCAGGTAAAAGAGATAATGAAGCCACAGCTAGCTCTTACTGAGGGCTCTTTAAAGTAGAGAAGGAAGACAGTGCCTCAGCTAATTTAGAGCTGCAGTATATTAAAATCCTTTGACTTTGTGTTAAAGTACCTTGCTACCTGCTTTATCTAGCTATAGATCCCTTCCTTCTCTCTACAGGGAAATACATCTATAATTCAGCAAAAACAAATTAGTTAATCATAAACCTTACTTTTCGCCCTCTGAGTTGGAAAGATCCAAAAAGGGGTTTAATACAAACTGACAGAATCTTAGCAAATAGTTAACGGCTTTCAATGAATATGAGCAAAAAGAGAAAACCCATCAGACATAAGAAAGACTTAGATCAAACAAAGGAAGAGCCCGACAAAGCTGAACAAATGTCCCTGTTTAAAAAGCAAGAAACAGGAGGAAATATTTTTAAAAATCTAGGTTATAGTCATGATCTAATGACTAAGAGGGTACTTCAAGTGAAAAATCTTGGATTAAGAAAGAGTGTTCATTTAAAAATAATATTCCTAACTTTAAGAAAATCCAGTAGAGGTAGCAAACAAATAAGATGCTACAGAAAACAAAGCAGCTAGTTTAAAAAAGACATTTTAAAGAAACAGTCTTAATGAACAGCTATCACCTTGGGATTCCATTACTCTGAAGTTCTGGGTTTGTTATAAAATTTCTAATAATCTCATATCTTCCTTTGTCTTAGTTACCACCCTTGTTTTGTTAGGTGACTTTCCTAGGATGGACAGGCCATGATTTTTTTTAATCATTGCATATCTGAGAATCTCTTTATTTTGCTCTTATGCTCATGGGTACCTTAGGTGATTATAGAACTAACTTGAACCCCCACGCCAGCACAGCCTATCTCCTCCCTGTTTTACTTCTTCCCTAGCACTTCCGTCATAATTATCTCCCTCTCACCCCCATCAATATCTGTCTTTCACATACATACACACACACAACCAATTTATTTGTTTTCTTGACTTACTAGAATATAAGTTCCAGGAGGGCAGACTTTTTCCCCTATTTTATTTAATAACAATGCCTAAATAGTGCCTGTCCTACAATATGATGCATCCAATAAATACTGAACAAATAAACAAATGAATAAATTCCTTTAGAATGTTGAAGACTTTATTCCAGTATCGTCCAGCATCTATTGCTGCTAAAATATACTGCCAGTTGAATTTTTGTTCTTTTATATATGTGTTGTTTTCATCCTCTCAGGAATTCTTTTATTTTTAAAAATCAATCTCTGGTGTTCTGAAATTTTTTCAGGGTGTATTACCTGTGGGTTGGGGGTTGTTTTTTCCTTTTCAATTTCCCTGGTTCTTGGTGAACCCCTTCAATCCAAAGACTCCCCTCTTTTTAGAACTCCCACTAATCAGATCTTGACCTAGTCACCCATGTGCTACCTTTTCCTTCCTTATATTTTCTCTCTATCTTCTTGGTCCATATTCTAGGAGAGATTACCTGGACTTTTATTTCCAATGCTTATATTATATTTTTAAAAATTTTGCAGTAATATTTTTAGTTTCTAAGAACTCTGACTTGTTCTCTGATGTTTCCTTTTTTACAGTTTCCTCTTCTTTTTTTACAGATGCAATATTTTTCAAATTCTCTGAGAATACTTTTTTTTTTTAAGTTAAATGCTTTTCTATTCCCTAGATTATCTCTTCCCCTGTGTTCAATTATTCTTTTCATCTTAGCCTTTTCTTTCCTGGCTGCTGGCTAATGGCATATGCCTGGTGATCCTGGTTATTTGTTGATATAAAAAATGAATTCTAGATTGCAGGTGTAACTTTCCACTGCTGTTATGTATGTTTTATTGCTGAGTCTCTCCCCTTGGGAAGGATGAGTAGGAACTCTGTGATATGAATGGGGTCTGTTACCTAGCAAGTTTTGCTTTACAATCACCCAACTGGGTGCCAGCTGTTAAATTTCCAGAATGAGGAGGACTCACTCTGGAGCACTAATACCCATTCTAGTAACTCTTATTCTTTCCAGGCAGTTTCCTTTAATATCTAAGAGATGAGTTTTCTGCTTGGAGGTAAATGCAGGGTTGTAGTAGCTCTGCTTAAAGGAGTGTGTGTGTGCATGTATGTGTATGTGTGTGTGTACACCCACAGGGAGAACAAGCAGAGTCAAATAGCATCATGAGTCTCTCTGGGATTCCAGCCCTGCTATGGACCCCTTATATTATACTTCTGTTTTATCTGTCAATATTTGTCTATCTCCTTTTCATTTTCCAGAAATACTATGAAATTTTCTGATCTACTGGTGATAATACCCTTTCACTGATTCCTCTCTGTTGTAATGAGCTTATTATTTTACTATCATTTTAATGAGCTCTCAGGAAGAAGGGGAGACAAATACATGTCTTTAGTCATCATCTTGATCCATACTTTGGGAGATAAAACAAATTTACAAATATCAACTTAAAATTTTGTTTTCTTTTACCCCAAATCTCATCAAAATATTCTAAAAATACAATTATCTCAAGCACTAATCTCCATCTTTCAGCCAACTTTTCATTTGGAAATAGCTCAGAAATCTCTTAGAATCTTATTAATACTGACATTCCTCCAGGATATACCTGACTATATGCTTCACCTTCTTTCATGGCAAGAATTCTCCTGCATTTTCCCAGCACACTTTCCTTACCATGAAATAGAAGAGAATGCTTGATCTACTTAGTAGTATTATATACTACTGTCTCTCTATAATGCACTGGAACTATAATATCTTTCACTAATTATGGCCTGACTAGACCTACTGAGCTTCCAAAGATGAAAGAATCTACTTTATTACTTAACCACATTGAGCCCCAGGCTTTTACAAGAGCCCTTATCTCATAAGTGCTACCTGAACAAGTCCTCTTTGGGAAGAACAGAATGTATTTCAGAAAAGGTAGGAGTATTACAGAGCAAAGAATTAGGCATCCTTCAACATTCAACAAAAATTTACTGAATGTCTTTTGTGTGCCAGGCACCATCCTAGGTATTATGAAATAAAAGAGAAAAAAATCCCTGCCCTCACAGAACTTTATATTTCACTGAGGAGAAACATATAATAAACAAAATATATAGTATGCTAAATGATCATTGCTATGGAAAAAATAAAGCAGGGAAAAAGAGTCAGAGTGCTAGAAAGAGGATTTTGAAATTTTAAATGAAAGGAGGGGACAAAATGAGCCATACAGATATCTAAGGAAAGAGTCCTGTGGGCAGGGAGAACGGAAAGTGCTAAGGCTCTCAGAAAGGGAGTGTGCCTAGGATAGAGAGGGAATAAGCAAGGAGGCCAGAGAAGCTAGAATTGAGTAAGTAAAAAAAGAAGAGTTAATGGGTCTAAATAATATAGGGCATTTTCATGACTCTTTCACTAGGATGCTAGGTTAATGCCACTGGAGAGTATGGAACAGAGTAATGTAACTCACATTTAAACAGGGTCACTCTGGCTGATGTGTGTTGAGAACAGGCTGAAGGGGAGCAGGGAACAAGCAAGGAGACTAGGTAAGAGGATACATTTTTTTCATAGGTGAACTCTAATTAGTCTCCTTTCCATTGTAGCACTTCCTATTGCTTCCTCTATTGGCAATTCTTAACAATGAGAAGTTAGAAATAACATGATTGCTGATATTATGTTCAGACTTCACGTTTGTATTTTGATTAGGACAACAGATTTGAGTATGCAACTTGTATAAATTGTGTTTACATATCATTATGTTAAATTATCTCTATGTGAGAGAGTTAACACTAGAATTCACTTATTTGTCATATCCTTTAGGGAGAGGTAATGAGCAAGTCTAACTCACCTATACACAAAACAAATGAAAGAAGTAATAAAAATAAAGAGCAGACTAGAACAGTAAATAATTTCTATGATAATTAATGATTAATATATTATTAATCAATAATTAATAATTTCATCTGACTCAGGAGTTTCTCATGCCATATAAAACAATAGAAAACTTTCCATATGTTATCTCTTTTTACTCTTAATCATATCAGATACATATTTTTAGGTTAAGAAGAATAAACCTTTATTTGAGTTCACACAACTAATAAGTGGGCGACAAAAATCAAACACAGGACTCTTGATTTCAAGTCCAGTGCTTTTTCCACTGTGCCACTACTCCCCAATCTATGATTCTCAAATGGAGTAGGATTTTCAAAGATTATAATGTATTAAATCAGAAAGAATGGACACCTGATTCTTGCAGAACGGTATTGCAAATGGGGAAATATGTGCTCCTTGGGGGCAGTTTCTCCCAAAACAACAGTTAGAAAGTGGGCAAATATTAATAACTAGGTTTAAATTCATCAGAAAGTTACCTGTGGAAATCATAAGCTGTTAATAAAATCTCACTGGAGACATGAAAGACATGGCCCTTTTAACCCATTTACACACACACACCATTATACCCACTTACACATATACATATACAGACCTCCCTCCATTCCTCCCTCCCACCCAAACACATGCTTGAGATTCAAGAGAACTTATCTCCTATATTTAAAAAGTTGGAGTGTGTGAAAGAGATAAAGGTGAAAAAAGAAACACAGAAAATGGCTACAGAAGATGAAAGTATCAGAACTGAGGTTTAAACATAGAATGATAAAGTGAAGAAGTCAGATGAATTTAACAACAATTACTGAGTACCTACTTTCTTTGTAAGGCATGCAGTTAGAAACACACAGATGATATTTCAGAAATCCTTTGCATAAACAAACCCTACTATCACACTAAATTCTACTTAACCCACAACCACACTAAATTCTACTCAAAGCCTACTCTAAATTCTACTCATGTATTTAGTTCCAGGTCCTAATGTTTAAAACTATTACAATTACAGTATCCATTTATTAGGAACTCCTACTTCTTTATGCAAATCGTAATTCTAAAGGAACTTTATACCAAATAATATTATACCAGAAGAATTTGTACATACAGTTATATATTCAGAGCTAAGAGATTTAGTTAGAGTCTGGATATTAAGGCAAATCTTAGGGGAAAAAAGAGAACAACAGAAAGATTAATAGTTCTCCTCAACCATTATAGCTTTTAGCCATATGACTGACCTAAGCAGAAGGAATATAAATCTTAGATACAGTCAGGAGTTTTGTCAATTTGATCAAAGACAAAAATATTGACAGCAAGGACTCTAGAATTTGACAAAACAATGAATTACTATTTCAAGAACTGTTTACTATTTTCTAGTTGAGGGTGATTTTTTTTCCTAATTTCCTAGCACATATATGTCAATGCCATGTGTTTATTCAATTAATTAAAATCTAGAATCTTAAAGTCAGATGGAATGGCCATATGATTCAACTGAAGAATGATTTATAATTGGATGTGCAGCATGTTTGTAAAATTTCAGAATTACTCTTTAAATTTTCTGAAAAAGTATTTCTTACCTGAGGGGCATTTGTAGCCACTAAAAATGCATTTGTCCGCCCTGGGTGATCATAATCATGCATGGCAGCTGCCACGTACAGAGCCATCAATTCTAATGCAGGAATGTTTGAAGACAGGCAGCCATAACTCTCATCTGGAATAGAGCAGCTCTTTGAAGAAATATAAGCAATTCGCCCAGGGTTAATTCTACCATCAGAATCTGAGGAATAATAAATCATAAAATAAACCAGTATTAGCACATAACAATTATGCTAAGGAGACGATTTGCTATAGGTAATGTGGTTACTTATCTTACTTGTTGACTTAACTAAGAAATAAACTCTATGAACTTAAAAGAGTATATTATTACCAATATGCATGCTAATACACAGGAACAGTGTTAAACATGACCCTGAAGTTGCTTACTTTACAAGATAGGACAGGATTCTTATGCCAGTTTGATGTTAACTTAGGCTAATAATAATTTTTAAAAACCTCTTATTTTTAAACATTTTTTATTAAAGGGCTAGATATAATGGTTAGGGTATAGGATGTAACAGAAAAAAGCAATCCTAGGGAATAAATTTTATGAAACCAGTACAGAGATTTAGGAATTTAATGTATTGTCAAACTAAGCTCTCAACATAGATGCTTTTCAAATCTCATCCAGAAAGATTAAATTTCATTTGAAGCCCTTTTCCCCTTCTTTTTCCTTCCATGAAGCTCTGTATAATATAATGGAATGAAATGCTATGGAAAATGAAAAACTGGAGAATGTGTCAGTCAATATAACTCTACCCTCTTGTCAGAAACAATATGTTCACCATCCACACTGTGCTTTTGGTGTCTTAATATTTTACCATTCATTTCTTTTTTTTAATTATATTTTGGTGGCTTTATCTTAGATAAAGATGAATACTCCATTATTTTTGCTAAATGAATCTTAAGAAAGTATAAGAAGGGAAAAAAAGAAACAAAGAAAAAGGAAAAACAAAAACAAAAAGGAAAAAAGAGGAGACAGCACATAAAACCACAAAGATATTAGAGATACAAAATTTCTCTGGTTGTATTCATCAGTGGAACCTAGACATAATGTTCTGTCTTGTCAAAGTTCAAAATGATTTTTTAACCCTAATTTAGTTGACTCAATATTTGCCATCAAAAGAATTTTTTAACATAATGACTTTAATACACTAGAACAATTACAAAGACACCTCATTATTTTCATGCTATTTATATTTGTACCTAAATTGAGTTTTAGAATAACCCACACTAGAGCTATTTTTAAAAATTATTTATTTGTTTATTAGTTTTAAAGATGGGTTCTTGCTATGTTGCCCAGGCTAGAGTGCAATGGGTATTTACAGGCATGATCATCATAGTGTACCACAGCCTTGAACTCCTGGCCTCCAGTGTTCCTTCAGCTTTAGCCTCACTCACCACTGTGCTTGGCTTAGAGCTATTTGTAAAATAATCATAAAAAAAAAACAAGACAGTTAAATATATGAATATGGATATATGTAAGCAATCAAATTGGATGAATACCAAAAAAATTGCCTGAGTACATCATAGTTAAAATGCTAAAAACCAATAGCAAAGTAAAAAGGAACATATTAGGAGCATATTATATTTACATATTACATTTCTCAATAAAACCTAAGGCTGACATATCAGCAGAAACTATGAAATTCAGATGATGATGGAATGATATCTTCATATATGCTGAAATATAAAAATATTCTAAGATAAAATTCAGATATCTACAAATAAAAAAGCTGAAAAAATGTTCTCTGATGGAAGCACAGAACTGCTGAAAGGAATCAAGGGCACTGGAAAGAGTAAATACAGATGGCAGACAAAAATGAACCAGTGACATAAAGCAAATCCATTAAACAAATACTGGCAGTATTTCAGATTCAACTACCAAAATGTGGGGCAATAATTGAGTCTATGACATTTACACTGATCAGTATGGTAATATTATTTCTCATTGGTAATTGGTAATTGAGCAAATTCTATCCTGATATATATCTCTTATTGGAGTATTCCCTCTACCTTTTTATAAGCTAGAATAAGAGAACTATGAATATCATAATTCATCATAGTTATATAAATAATTGTATTTATGATAAGAAATATTATTATGTTTTTTCTTTTTGTTCCATAATTCTTCAGGCCCTGAGAATTATTAGCTTTTTGGAAACAAAATTTTCATGTTTACAAAGAACTTTTAATATCATCATTTAAATATTTATGTGAGGCTTTAAACATGCTCCCTTTGGTTTAGGAATGTTATATATTTTAAATGTACATGATACACTTGAAACAAAAACAAAACCAAGAATAAAAAAAAAGCCAAGGAATGATTATCATAATATTGAGGTTAGTGGCTACTTCAGTAGGAAATTGACAGGATGGGACAGAAAAAGAAACATGACAGATCCTAGTACTGGATCTTAATCAACCTCTTAAAATGGGTAGCAGGTTTAAAATGTTTCATGTTATTATTATGCATCAAAACTTACAGTCCTTTATATGTACCAAAGATTATTTAAAAATTTTTTAAAGAGCAGAGGTAATAAAATGAGAGAGCTTGATTTATTGCTCCTAATAAAATCATTAAGAGAGACTTGTAGACAGAAGTACCTGTTTCGCTTCCTGTTCCATGATCATTGTGGATCTGCTGTAAGCCAGGAATTGGCCGTGTTGTCAGATACCAAACTGCATGTAGGACATCTGTGGCATGTATACGATTGTGATCTAAAGTCACCAAAATGTTTTATAAAAATGGTCATTCTGCTAGGTTTGACATAGGACATTTTTAAAGTACAAGAATTTTCCAGTTATACTATATATTCTCATAAATAAAATGTATACCTTAGAATAATTTCCCACAACTGTATTTTGTTTCATTTTAAAAGTCTCTTGATGTGTTAGAAAGTTCTCTTTTAAAAACTTTCACATATACTATGACAACATAGTAAAGGGGCCAAAGAAAAGCCAGGGTAACCTAGCATAATTGAAAGGCATTAGAAAATTTTCTTAAGGTTACTATTTTGTGGCTTTTAAAAAAATATCATGTAGTATGTGCATTATGGAGACACACGTTTGCACACAAAACAGTTACAACTTTTGGATACTTATACTTTGGCCAAAA
>VBSM01001265.1:26102023-26118852 GCA_008086735.1 Cheirogaleus medius
AAGGAAGGAAGGAAGGAAGGAAGGAAGGAAGGAAGGAAGGGAGGGAGGGAGGGTAAGAAATACCTGTGTCTCAGGTTTCCTATAAGAATTAAATGATAAATGATATGTGAAAGCATCCAGAACAGTGTCTGACACATAGTATATGATCAATAGAACATTGATTTACTGAAGTTCCACTATGTGAAAAGGCAATATGACATAAAGAATATAGGTTTTAGTAATCAGACAGACCTAGAACTGAAACCCAGCTTTGGTATCTAGCTTTATGATTTTGGGAAACCTCTTTCTCAGTTTACTTCTCATCCATAAAAGGTAGATAATACAACCTTTCCAACATATTAAAATAAGACAACCTATGTGAATCTAATGATTATAGTCATAGCAGCTATCCAATAAAAATTCAACACTGCAACAAATGTTTAATGAATACCTACAAGATAGCATTAGTAGATAATACAATACTAAGTATTCAGGCTATAGACATCACATGATGTCAATCCACTAGGAGCTTAATTATCACTAATATAATCATCATCTTTTATTGACCATATACTATATGCCATGAATTCCAATATGTGCTTTACAGGAATTATTCTTATATTATTATCACTGCCTATGGAGTAGCCACTATTAATATTCCCATTTACAAATTTGTAAACTAAAGTTTAGAAAAGTTAGGTCCAGAGACTGTTTGCTTAACTAATACATCCTAATTGAAGCTGACAGTGAAGACTCCTTACCACATTTCTTTCCATTCTTGCTTCCCTTACATTCCATCTTAACATATCCCTATATTCCATTTATAAAATTCAATGATTTTTTGAAATGTACAATTTATAAGTGTAAATAATAGTATATATAACTCACCTTAAATTATTAAACTTTATTAATGAGTTATGCCAATGTAAGGAAAATTAAATAATTTTTAATAGAGATATTTATATCATTGATTTCCCAAATAATGTGTCCATATGAAGGGATATTGTAGACTATACATAAAAAAGCCACATCTTTTCCTAATATGAAACTCAAATTATAGTCAATCATAAAATCAAACAGCCATTAAAAATTATTCCATAAATCAGAATGCAGTTAAAAATAGAAACTATGGATAAATTTTAAACATTTTAAAATGAAAAATTTTCTGAAACTCTTGACTGACTTAATATTACCAAACATCTAAAAAGCTAAGGCAAATAATTATTAACATAGAAAGATGTATACTGTTAATATATAAATTAAGGGACCATCTAAAGAGAAAGATTATAATAAAGAGTTTCAAAACCAGTATCACTTGTACTTAAATAATAAGATGTTAATACTTACAAGGAATGTCTCGATAGCCATCTTCTAATGCACAAAAATACTTCATAAATTGTTGAGTAGGAATTTTAAATATGTCCAATAAACCAGTATCTTGAAATAAGGTGTACATGACCTAATTGTCAATTAAAATAAAGTTCACTTTAAAAATCAGAATTCCTATTTGTAGTTGAGTACAATGTTTTTGTCATTTGCATTTAGGAATATTAACCATGTGTATGCCTTAGAATTAATAATTCATTAAAAACTTTCCTAGAATTAATTCTTTCCAAAAAATAAGAAAGGAAGAACATCACCCTAAAGCCCCTGAAAACCAAAAAAGGCTTACCACACATATTATATCACAATTTTAAAATTTTTCCATTTTTCTCTTTATTTATTAATAATTTAGTACAGGGCATGTGAATTCTATTCTAGTCCTAGCCTACGTGTTAAAAAAAGTTAAAAAAATTATGTCTTCTACATAATTTACCCTTATGTTTGTGCATTTCATAAATAAGATACTAAAGTAATTAATGAAAGTGATATTTTGGGAAGGTTAATCCAATGCTGGTATATGGATCTATCAGATAGATACTTGAGTCAAAGTGGTAAAATGGAAGCATATTTCCATGGTTCTAGCAGGAAATGAATCATCTGACCTTAGGTAAAGAATAGGTAAGTGAAAAAAATGAAGCGCCAGTTTTAGTGGTTAGAACTAGATCATTTTCATGTCCTTTTCAACCTTAAAATTCAAGAAAATATAAATTTTTATTACTTCTTTAGCCTAAATTAAACCCCATAAATATGTTCAACTATACTTTTCATTTATATATGTAATTGTATAATCTATATATAATATTATATGTAATATATAATTGTTTTATATATATTTGGGTTTTATGAAAAAATAAATAATTCAATGAACCATGTCATTGTTGAATGAATACATAAAGCAATATTATATGATATTTAGATTTTGCTTTTTATAAAGACTTGAGAAAAAATTAATTTATAGTAAAAAAGTAGAGATTTGAAAACAAACCTGACTGAGAATCCTTCCTGATTTTTCTCCCATCTTTTCTACAAGTTCAAAAATTTGAAAATTCCAGTTGCTCATCTTTTCTATTAAGGAGTCATAATCTTCTACTAAAATCCAGTCCAGTGATACTTCCTGTTCAACCTGCACATGCAAGAAGACAACAACTTTATTTTACCTTTTATAAATATTGTTAAATCCACATCTAAATGAGAACACTTAGAATTGAACATTTATTTGAAAAAGGTCAGTACCATTTTGTATAATGGTTATTTTCAAATACACTCTTATCTGTACTTCCTATGTCTTCTCTTTGTAGAATGCTATCTTCAGACAATTATAAACATGTCTCCTGGGCATAAGAAGACTTACTAACCTTCTTATAATTACTCTTATAAAAATGTTTTATTTCCAAATCACTACACAAATCTAAAATCCACTATTTTCTTTTTAGAAATTACAGGTATCAAAGGGTAATAGAAAAAAACGTATAT
The DNA here is from genome assembly GCA_008086735.1 of Cheirogaleus medius. NCBI lineage: Eukaryota > Metazoa > Chordata > Mammalia > Primates > Cheirogaleidae > Cheirogaleus > Cheirogaleus medius. Next base: position 26,104,859 of record VBSM01001265.1, read on the forward strand.
CCTTATAGTGGCATTTCTGATCAAGATAACTTCCCAAAAGAAATGGATGGGTGTTTTTTTCCTAAAAGCTTAAATTTTGAACTTTAAGAATAAAAACATATTGTTATAATAAGTAATTATTTTCATTGTTTTTAATAACTGTGTACATGTTTTCTATACTTTAAAAGATATAATTAAGAAACTATCAGAGTAAAAAATAATATGTCTACAATAAAATAAATAAAATGTATCCATTTAAAAATGAAGGCTGTTTGTCCCTCTTGTATAATAGTTTTAAAACAAATACTGTATTATTTGGAACCCAAGCAATATTTTAGTTATAGTAATTTCTCAGTTAAAAAAATTTAAATACTATTACATTAAAAATCTTGTTCTGGGCAAAAATAATGAAACCAGTACTAACTAGTATTATATTTCACCTTAACATAATCATATTGAAAGTTTATCTTTTACATTTAGTTGCTGTTCATTCTGTGCCTCTTCTGGTAGGCGATTATCACCTTCTAAAAGTACTTTTCTGCAGTCTCTCTTCTCTGTTTCCTCTTCTTGTGGAGTTTCCATAAGGTTAAATGATTCTTTTGAAAAACTGTTTTCTTCTTCACCTTTCAAAAAAATGTATAGTAATAAATAGGAATAAAATTTGCCCTATGAGTACAGCTCTATAAGAAAAATGGTTACGTGTTTAAAATATTCAGATAAAGTGAACCATAATGGAGTTCAATCTAAATTAAGTTGTGTCTTGCTGGACTATTTTGCCCAGGTACCTTGTTCTTAGGCAACACACACATTTCACATATTAGACTCATCTTACGTATCTACTCATGGATGAAAGAGAAGAAGAGTGGATATTCTTTATAAAAGTGAGAAACAGAAAAAGACAGTCCCTATCAATAGAAATTTTCTTACCAATTTTATGTAAACAGTTTCTAACATCTCTGAGTTTTAGATATAAAAACTCTAAATTCATAATTATAAGTGAATGAGATTAAGTCACATACAAAACTTAAACCACAGTATCATGAATTTTGAGTTATTTCTCTGCCAATATGATGAATAATATTCTTTTTCTCCAATCACATGGAAAAAGGAAGCAGCATTGGTAGATAAATAGCATTCATTCAAATGTTAATAAACAGTCATATTCATTCTATTTGTAATACCTTAAATAGGGAACTTTACCCAAATCCGTATGTAGTAGAATAAATAAATAAAGTGTGTATATATTCATACAACTGAACATTACAGAACAAAGAGAATGAACTACAGTATGAATGGTTCTTATATATATTACTGGTTCTTATATATTATATTAATTAATTATAATAATATATATATTAAGTACCTTATGAATAATTCTTATATATATTAATGTTCACTGAAAGAATTCAGGTACCAAGGTACATATTCTGTGATTTTCTTTATGAAAAATTTAAAAGCATATCAAAACTGATACATATGAGTATTGAAAGAAAGGAAGATCATTGTCTTTGAAGGATATGGCTGGAAGGGGACATAAAAGGTAATTTTGAGGTGCTGGTAATATTTTATTTCTTGATCTGAGTGCTGATAGCACAGTGTATGAAAGTTCACCAAACTATAGACTCATGATCTGTGTACTTTTCAACATGTAGAATTTTTAAAATTGGGGTTTTTTCTTAAGTAAAAAGAGTTATTAAGAGTAGTCATTGGAATTGAGTTTCAGAAGAACTAGGTTCAAATCCTGATTTTTGTACTTAGCAATGGTAGCTTTTCCCCCCAGTATAATGTGGATAATGATACCCCTACTGCTAGATGTTACACATAATAGGTTATCAATAAATGTTAGTTATATCTGAACCTAATCAACTGAATATATTTAAAAAATCATTAACATAATGATCAGGAAGTATTATTGTTGGAAAAATAATTTTTCCAAATGAAAAACATTTATTTTAAGAAATGAAATTTAGAATATTCAAGTACTCTTTGTAAGTTAAGGCAGTAACTACAACAATATTCTAAAATAGCAGTTAATCTAAAAATTGTTGGCATTCGAAGTATATTATATAAATTATTTTTTAATGATATAAATTCCTAATAACTATATCTTATGGATAACAAAAACAGTTGAGATAAATATGGCATTTTTTTTCCAAAGATGTCTGCAGCACTATCTCTTATCCCACATACTTTTCTGAAATGAATTCTTACCACTCCTCCATCAAGAGTGTGTCTTTATTTACCAACTCCCTCAAATCTTAACAGGCCTCATGACTGCTCTGATTTATTTCTCACAGTTCTGGAGGCTAGAAGTCTGAGATCAGGGTACCAGCATGGTCAAGTTCTGGAAAGAGCTCTGTTCCAGTCTGTAACTACCAAGTTCTCACTGCATCCTCACATGGTGGAAAAGAGGGCTAGAGAGCTTTCTGGAGTCCCTTTTACTAGGGAACTAATCCCATTCATGAGAGCTCCCCCTTCATGACCTAATTATCTCCAAAAGGCTCCACCTCCTAATACCATCACGTTGGGGGTTGGGATTTTGACATGAATTTGAGGGGAACACAAACATTCAGCCAATTATAATTTTAGTAAATTTACAGTTATGCAACCATTATGCCAATCCAGTTTTAGACATTCTCATTAACCCAAAATGTCCCCTTACTACCAATTATGGTTAATCCCTATTCTCACCTTAGGCAACAACCGTTCTGATTATCATCTCTATAAATTTGCCTTTTGAGAATTTCGTATAAATGTAATCATATAATACATAATCTTTTGAGTCTGCCTTCTTTTACTTAGAATAATGTTTGAAGTTCATCCCTGTTACAGCATGTATCAGAAGTTCATTCCTTTAATTGCTAAATAAAATTCAATAGTAAGTATATAACATATGATGTTTATTCATTCACAAGTTGATGGATATCTGCATTGTTTCTAAGTTTGCACTATCATGAATATAAGCATTCACATACTTGTCTAAGTGTTCATATGTTTTCTCTTGGGTGGATTTTTAGCTGTGGTATTGCTGGGTCATATGGTAAATTTATGTGTTTAGAATTTAACTTTCAAAAATATTGCCAAAATGTTTTTGAAAGTGGCTATACCATTTTACATTCCCATCAGCAATGCACAAGGGTCTCAATTTCTCTGCATCCTTGTTAGCACTTAGTACTGTTGGACTGACTGTCTTTTGAATATAACTATTCTAGTATAAGTGTAGCAGTATTTCGATATAGTATTAATTTATATTTCCCTAATGATTAATGATGTTTATCATCTGTTCATGTTTCAGTTACTCATCCATTTATCTCCTCCAAATTACTTTCACCAAAATATCTAAAATCTTTTGTCCATTTTTTAATTGAGTAGTTTGACTCATTATTACTGAGTTGTAAGAGTTCTTTATATATTGTGTATATAAGTCCTTAATCAGATGTATAATTATAAATATTTTCTCTCAGTGTGTAGTTTATCTTTAATTATTGGTATCTTTTGAAATGCAAAATTTTAAAATTTTGCTGAAGCCCAATTTATTATTTTTTCTTCTTTCATAAATTGTGCTTTCAGTATCCTAAGAATGTTTTACTCACCCAAGGTCACAAAGACTCTGTCCTATATTTTCTTCCAGAAGTTTCATGGTTTTAGTTCGTATACTTAGGTTATGATCTATTTTGAGTTACTTTTTGTGTATGTGGTGAGGTAAGGATCCGAGTTGTTTTTTTGGCAAGTGGATATCTAATTGTCCTGGAACCATTTGTTTAAAAAAAAGAAAAAACAACTATTCTTTCCCTTTTGAATTGTCTTGCTTCTTTGTCAAAAGTCAATTGACTATAAATGCAAGAATTTTCCTTTGGACTCTCAGTTCTCTTCCACTGATTTATAAGCTCTTCTCTGTGCCAGTACCACAGTGGCTTAATTATACTGGCTTTATAATAAGTTTTCAAATCAAGCAGTGAAAGTCCTCCAAAATTTGTTCTTTTTCAAATTTGTTTTGGCTATTAAGAGTCATTTGTTTTTCCATACAAATTTTAACACCAACTTGTCAATTTCGGCACATACCCTATTGATAGCCTCAAAATCCAGGCTCATATTCTAGAACTTTTATTCTCCTCTACATCTCGTACTGGAAATTCTTAGAAGCTTGTTAGTTCTTGAATGACTTCAAGTAGATTTTTAAAAAAATAACTTGTCCAGCTTTTATAGCTGCCCTTAGGGGGAATGTTGGTCTGAGTTACCTGGTTAATTATTATTGGTAGTTTTCGTCATCAATTTTTTAAGGTTATAAAACAATTATAATTTTATCAATAATATTTCTTGTTTGAGGATATAAAATGTTTCAAAATGATATAACTGACCACATATTAAAATAACTCCTTTCTTTGTCATAAAAAATTTCTGCAAATATTCTTGGGCTTAGATTGTGTAGTATAAATTTGTGTTAAAATAAATAATCTCACAATTTATGAACACTAGCCATAAACTAAGAAGACTACATTCATTTGTACACCACATTTTTATTCTTTAAGATACTTTCATCATCTATTATTTATAATTTGTTCTTAATAATTCCTCTGTGAAGTAGGTGAAAATATTATAACATTTATTTTAAAGATAGATAAACTGAAGTTAAACCCAATCATTTGTCCATTCTAAAAAACACTGTAAGAAATTGCTCTTAAACTCAAATATATGACTTTTGCAATCTCACCTGATTTTCCACTGTGGCATTCCGTACCAGGTGATTCAGATGTCGAAACATATTTCTGTATTTGATGTCCACAGCTTGTAGAATAAAATAGATAAATATATATGGTAAATGAGGTAAATTTTTTTGCCTAACCTTAATTAGAAAATCTGCTTAAATTTTAATCAAGATCCCAAATGCTAATATTCCAATCTCTATAAACTTAAAAGGCTTTATCCTAGAAAGCATCTGTGTGTCCCTGAAGGAAATAACACATTTTTGAAAGTCAACATTGAGGTCTGAGGTAAACTCTTATTACTATCAAAGCAGAAAGGAGATTAAGCACCATATGAACTGGTATTATGAACAGGCACTAAAGTAGTGTATACTGAAATAATTCTCTCAACATTTACTGATATCTTATGATGAGTAGAATATTATTATATTTCACTTCAGATGGAGACCATTTAATTAGAAAATTAATAATAGCACTGAAATGAGAAAAGGTTTAGATTAAAAACTACTAGATAAAGAAGAGGGTATCTCTTTAATCCATCGTCTAGTTATAAGACAGAGCTAGAAAACTGGTAATATTAATACTTTATTAAAATACAGTACTTCCTCAGATAATGTCATTGATAGGTTCTTAAAAATTGAGACTGTAAGTGAAATGACTTATAGAAGATCCTCGAATAATGTCATTTCATTAAAACATTGATGAGAAAAAAAATTGGTTTCATTATAAGTCATTTAGGTTAAAGTTGCAGCGTCCAAGAACCTACTTTAACTTACTTTAAACTTACATTTTCAAACAGAAATAATGAACAGTTGGGAAACTTACCTGTTACACAGATTGCTATCAGAATTTCTAAATTGCTGATATAAATCTGGTGTATTGGGTACACTGCTCAGAGATCTGTGTAAAATAACGCTTGGCTTATTAAAAAAATCAGCAGTATCAGGAAATTCTATAGGTGATCGATTAGTTAGAGAGCCAGTAGACATTAGTCCATGGCTGGGAGAATTCACAGGATTCAGGCTGGATAAAGCACCTTAAAAAATTAAGAGAGAAGATAGATAAATAAATATATATGTGTGTTTATTATATATCTGTGTTTTTATAAAGAGCATTTTCCTTCTTTAAAGAAAGCATTTACAATTAAATTATATAATAAATTTCTACATGGGGCTTCAAGACATTCTAGGAATTTAAGCAAGATTTGTCATATTTATCAACATCCATTACTGTTGAGTAAACAACTGGCAGAATAGCACATAACAGGTAAATAAATATTAAGAGTATGACTAAAATGTACATACTGCATGGCACAAATTGTCCTAATTCATATTGGTCTTATCTTTCACATTTTGTGTCCCTACTGGCTTGATTATCCACATAAGTAAAGCATCTCTACCAAATTTTACTGAATTTTTTTCAATTCAGTAAAATTCAATTTTATTGAAAAACTAAAGTTCTTAATAGCATTAAGCAAGTTGAGGATATGCTAAAATTATATGCTAACATAGTGGCAGAACCCTTTACAAACTGCATCCAAATATTTCCAGCTCATAAACTCATTCAACAAATATTTGAAAGCCTAGTATATGCTGGAAATGTGCTGGATTTCACAATGGAGAAAAAGATACTATTCCAGTGATTCAAAGAAGAGTGGAAAATGCAAACAAGTGCTAGGTGCTAAAATAAGGGAAAAAACAAAGTGCTTTAGGAACACATAGGGTGAGTGCCTTGAACTAAGGCAGTGTGGGTGTACTTGGAGAGAGATAGGCAGATTTAAAACTTTATTTGGAAATAAAGATCCAAGGAAAGCGTGATTCAGAGAGGAAAACAAGTTAACAGTGATTAAGTAGCCACAGTATTTTCAGGCATAGTAGTAAATACTTACAGATGTGTGTGATGGTGTCAACTTGACTAGGTTATGGTGCCAAGTTGTTTGGTCAAACACTAGTCTAGATGTTGCTGCTGAAGGTATTTTTTACCGTAGATGTGATTAACATTTAAATCATAAGACTTTGAATAAAGCAGATTAATTTTCATAATAGGTGTGGGCCTTATCCAAGCAGTTTAAAGCCTTAAGAGAAAAGACTGAGGCTTCCCCAGAGGCACTGTTTTTTTTATTGTACTGTATTGTATATATTTAAGGTGTAGAACATGATGTTTTGCTATATACATACATAGAGAAATGGTTACCACAGTCAAGCAAATTAACATATTCATCATCTCACAGTTAACTTTACGTGTGTGTGTTTGTATTTATGTGTGGTAAGAGGATCTAAAACCTATTCCCTTAATAATATCAATAAAATATTAATAACTATAGTCCTCATGTTATACATTAGATTTCTATACTTATTCATCCTATATATCTACAACTTTGTACCATTTGACCTACATCTCCTGATTTCCACCAACCCTGCCCCAGCCCCTGGTAACCACCACTCTACTCCCTGTTTCTATGTATTCAACTGTCTTTTTCAGATTTCCATGTAATAGAGCTCATGTAGTATTTTTCTTTCTGTGTCTGACTTATTTCACTTAGCATAATGTCCTCTAGGTTTATCCATGCTATCACAAATGACAAGATTTCCTTATTCATTAAGGCTGAATAGTATTCCATTTTGCATATATACCACATTTTCTTTATCCATTCATCCATTGATGAACAGTTGGGTTGTCTGCATAGTTTGGCTATTGTGAATACTTCAGTGAACATGGGAATGCAGATATCTCTATGAGGTGTTTTTTTTTTTCATTTCCTTTGGTTACAGATCTAGAGAAGAAATTGCTGGGTCATATGGAAATTTTTTTCTTTAATTTTTTGAGAAATCTCCATACTGTTTTCCATAATGGCTGCACCATTTGCATTCTCAAGGGTGTAAAGGGTTCCCTTTTCTCCACACCCTTGCCAACATTTGTTATCTCTCATGGCTTTGACATTTATATTTGAATCTATGATATATTTTGAGTTAATTTTTGAGTACAGTGAGAGTATTCATTCTTTTGCTAGGAAAAGTACATATGCACTTGTCCTAGCACCATCTGTTGAAAACACTCTTCATTTCTCACTGAATTATCTTAGCATCTTTGTTGAAAATCACTTGACCATAAATGTAAAGGTTTATTTCTGGACTTGCAACTCTATTCCATTGAATTGAAATATCCTTATGCTAGTACCACACTGTCTTGATTACTGTAGCATGGCAGTAAGTTTTAAAATTTGGAAGTATGAATCTTCCAATTTTTTTCTTCTTTTATATTAAAGAACTCTTTTGGCTATTCTGGAGCCTTTGCTTGTCCATATGAATTTTAGCATTAGATTGTCAACTTTTGCAAAGAATCAGGTTAAATTTTTATAAAGACTGTGTTGAATCTAGAACATTTTGGGGAATATTGCCATCTTAACAATATTAAGTCTTTTAATCCATGAACATGGAACGTCTTTCCAGTTACTCGGTTCTTCTTTAATTTCTTTCAATAATATTTTATATTTTCATTGAAAGGCTTTGCATTGTTTTGTTACATTTATTTCAAAGTATTTTCTGATGCTAACTATAAATGAAATTATTTTCTTAACTTCAGTTTGGGATTGTTCATTGTTAGTGTATAGAAATAAAGTGGATTTTGTATATCCTGCCACACTGATGAACTTGTTTATTGGTTATATTATGTTTCAGTAAATTTCTTAGGATTTTATATATACAAGATCATGCCATCTGCAAATACAGTTTTACTTCTTCCTTTTATTCCTTTTTACCTAACTGCTTTAGTTAGAACCTACAATCCAATATTGAGTATAAGTGGCAATTATTTTATATTTATTAAAATAATATTATAACCTTATTTTATAATTTCTAATTACATATATTCTCTCTGGTGAGATACTGTTGTCATACTCTTCTTAAATATTTCAGATATGGTTTCCTCTGGTTCTTTAAACTTATTTACAAAGGCAGATTTATAGTCTTTGTCTATTTAAGTCCAAAATCCAAGAATCTCTGAGAAATTTTCTGTTGTCTATTTTTTTCCCTTGTGTACAAGGCAAAATTTTCTTCTGTCTTTGCATGTTTCATAAATTTTTGTTGAAAACTGAACATTTTAGATAAAATAGTACCCAATGGCTGCAAAGCTGCTAGGTTTTGATTACTGTACCACTGAGCTGGGGAGGATGGGGGAGATTAAAATAGCCCCAAATTAAAATGTCACAGAATCCAGTCTTACCAAGGTTCAGCAGTTTTCTTAGATAGAAAACTTCTAGTTTGTTCTCTGGCTTTTGGTAATTTCCAGAGTTTTGAAATGACTGCTTTAGTTTTATTCCTATTTTTTTGTTTGTTTGTTTGTTTTAGCAGGAGAGTAAAATCTTCCCTCTGCCATTCCAGAAGTTGATCTCTATATATTATTTTAATCCTTTGAAACTCAATGAGACTTGCTATAGTCAAGCAAATGCTATGTTGTGATAAAATCTGTGTCCCTGGAAAATATAAGCATCCTGTAAATGGCTGGGTGTAGCATTTTATCATCAGTTAATTGAAGTTAGTTGATCATGTTGTTCAAATCTTTCATATATCTATACTATTTTGGTCTGCTATTCTACTAGCTAATGAGAATGGAGAGTTAAAATCTCTTAATATGAATATGGACTTGTCTATTTCTCTCTTAGTTCTGTCAATTTTTAGTTCACTTATTTAATAGCTATGAAATCAGATCTATCTGTTCTTATATTTAGAGTATGCCTCATATAAAGAGGATATAGTTGAGTCTTATATTTTTAATTCAGTCTGACAATCTCTATATTTTTATTGAAATGTATATAGTCCAATTTTTTGTCGAAGACTGGACATTTCAGATAATATACTGTAAAAACTCTGGTCAGATCTTTCCCTCTGCCCCTAGTGTGCATATTTAATGTAATATAGCATGTTTAATCTACCATGTTGCCATTTATTTTTCATTTTAGCCTACTGTTTTTGTTTCTTTTTCTTTTTTTGGATTATTCAAGTTTTCTTTTTATCATGCCATTTTACCTCCCTTATTAGCATTTTAGTTATATCTTTTCCTATTCTTTTAATTGTCCCCCTGGATATTACAATGAACATTTTAAAATACTGGTCTCTCTTAAATTAGAACTTTTTATTACTTCTCAATCATTGCTAGTACCTTACAGCAAGTTTTTAAGTTCATTTACCCCTTCCTTTCCCTTTAGGCTACTGTTGCCATATATTTGACTTCTACATATATTACAAATGCTACAAGAGAGTTATTACTGTTGTTTTTCCCATCGATATTTTCTTATACTCACCCACCTATTTAGGATTACCAGTGCTTTTCATTTGTTCCTGCAGTTTCATTTGTTCCTAATTCAATCTGGATCATTTTCCTCCTACCTAAGAAACTTCCCTTATGAATCTTAGTAGTGTAGGCCTGCCAGCAACAAATTTTTTCAGCTTTTGTTTGTTTGAAAAAAAACTGTCTTTTTCTCTAGCTTCTTACCTAATTTAGTAAAAATATTTTTGCCAGCTTTACTGAGGTATAATTTATCAACAAAAATTGTACAATATTCAAGGTATACAACATGATGACTTGATTTGCACATATACTGTGAAATGATTACCATGATCACACTAATTAACATATATATCACCACACTTGGTTACCATTTTGTGTGTAGAGGGATAAGGACACTTTGGAAAAAAAAGTTTTATTTTGCTCTAATTTTTCAAGGATATTTCACTGGATAAAAGAGTTCTATGCTGGCTGGGCACGGTGACTCACGCCTGTAATCCTAGCACTCTGGGAGGCCAAGGCGGGCGGATCACTCGAGGTCAGGAGTTCGAAACCAGCCTGAGCAAGAGCGAGACTCCGTCTCTACTAAAAATAGAAAGAAATTAATTGACCAACTAAATATATATATATACAAAAAATTAGCCGGGCATGGTGGTGCGTGCCTGTAGTCCCAGCTACTTGGGAGGCTGAGGCAGTAGGATCGCTTGAGCCCAGGAGATTGAGGTTGCTATGAGCTAGGCTGACGCCACGGCACTCACTCTAACCTGGACAACAAAGTGAGACTCTGTCTCAAAAAAAAAGGAGTTCTATGTTGACAAGTTTTGTTCTTTTAACACTTCAACTATGCCACTGCATTGTCCTGGGTATCCATAGGTGCTATTAAGAAGTCATTATCAGTACTATTTTTGCTCCCTGGAAAATAACCTTTTCCTGGTTACTTTTCAATTTTTTTCTTTATTTTATAATTAAAGGGTTTGACTGATATACCTAGCTGTGATTTTCTCTATTTATCCTGCTTGTGGTTCACTGAGTTTTATGAATTTGTTGGCTTCTTTCTTTTATTAGTTTTGGAAAATTATTCTATCCTTTTTTCCCTTTCCTTTCTTTCTGGGACTTCATTCACACATATTTTAGAACTTCTGACTGTGTCCAGCATGTCTCTTACACTTTGTTCTGTTATTATATATTTTTTCCTTTCTGCACTTCAGTTTGGATATTTTCTGTTTCTCTGTCTTCAAGTTCACTATTTTTGTTTTCTGTTGTGTCCAATATACTTTTAAAATATCAAATAAGCTTCTAAATCAATCAAATGCATTTCTCAGCTCTGGATCATCCACCACTTCTTTTCTATGGGTTTCAGTTCTCTGTTGAAGGTATCCATTCATTTTGCCCATCTTTCTTTCTATTTCTTTTAAAACATTATTGTTATTTTGAAGACTGTTATATCCAGCATCAATATCATGTACAATATATGTAGATCTTTTTCTAGTGCCTGCTTTTCATGATAACATCATTGTAACATTTTCCTACTTCTTCAAATGTTTAATAATTTTTATTATGTATAGATGAATTTTGTGCTTGTATATCCCACTGTACCCATCTAATATCAGCCATAATGTACTTTAAAAGCAGAATATCAGTTTGCTCTGCTATTACTATGTTGTATTTGTAAAATATCTTTGAGCCAAGAAGTTTTGAAGCATTCTATAGTCTTTTAATTTAAAGAAAATTTCTACTGGAATGACTTAGCAGAATATATTCAGGGTTTTTTCTGTTCTCATTCTAAGGTTTTTTCTACACATTTACCATTCTTACAAAAGAAATACTCTTTGCTGAAGATTTTTCCTTGTTTTGAATCTGCAAATATTCAGGTTAGTTGAATAGTTCTATATTTTATCTCTGAATCCCTAGTGCCTAAAAAAGTGCCTGGTACATAGTAGATGTTCAAAAAGTGTTTACTAAAAGAATTAGCAAATGGTCAACTATTAGCCAACACAAATTGCTCAGTCATGTTAACTTACAACACATGAAATTGTATTCAAAATTAGCTACTATTTGTAATGGAAAGAATTTACACTACCATAAACTTTGAGATCTCCCATATTTAAATCATAATGACTGATTTCTTACCAGCTCTTCTCAGACCTATATGGTGAGTCAGTGATACAGAAGATGACCTTTGCTTCGGGATTGTCAGTAGATTTGAACTAAAAGGCCCATTTAGATAGCATCCTTGACTGAAATGGAAAGATAACAGGTTAGGAATCTTAAAACCATGAAAAAATGTCCTTCTTTGTGGTCTTTAATTCAATTAGCAAATATATCCTTATAAATTCAGAGTTTTGACATTTATCTAGTGCCTAAGCCCTAAAGCAGAAGAGAGCAAACTTTTTCTGTAAAAAACTGGATAGCAAATACTTTTCACTTTGTAGGCTATAAGGTCTGCTGCAACTATTCAACTCTGCCATTGTGGCTCAAAAGCATTCACAAATAATAATAAATGAATTGGTATGGCTGTGTTTCAATTAAATTTTATTTATAAAAACAGGTTATAAACCAGATTAGGTCCACAAGCTATGGTTTGCTGATCCCTGGACTAAAGCAGGTTATCATTATCACCTGGAAGTCATCTATTTTTATTTTTTCTCCAGAGACAGAGTCTTTCTCTGTTACCCATGCTGGAGTGCAGTGATGTGATCATAGCTCACTGCAGCCCCGAACTCCTCAGCTCAAGCAATCCTCCTGCCTTAGATGATTCTGGTGTTCCTGGTCCAGGGACCTAACTGAGAACCACTGGCCTAAAGTATAGTTTTTAATTATTTTCTGTTCCCACTCTTCATAAATATTGACTACCATACCAAATTCCCTTTGTAAACCCCTAGCCTCAGCCCAAGACTTTGAAATGGTTTCTTTGAGGCACAAACCTTGCCCATTTCCCCACTGCTAGTTCTGGAATAAAGTCACTTTTCTTTCACTACACCTTATCCTTGTTATTGGCCTTTGCAAGCTGCAAGCAGCTGAGCATGTATTTGATTACAGATCTGTATCTCCATGAGAGAAAAAGATTCTGTATTATCAAGAGAAGGCATGCAAAATCAGTTGGTAATGACTCCATTAAAACTTCTTTGTTGATATTAACAATAACTATAATAGCAACAACAGGCATTATTGTAAGTAAGAAAGGAGGGTCTCCAGGGGAATATAGGAATCCAACCAGCTTGAGCAATCAGCCTGTATTTCAGCTTCTTGTTTTTACAGAACTCTGTGAAGCCTGTAGCCACCCAGACAGCTAAAACTAGCCCCTGACAAACCATGGCAGCTTATAGATGAACTCAAGTGAACTTTCCTCATCATCATGCTAAAGCCTCCACCCTGAGAGACGCTAACCCTAACCCCTTTCCTAAGACAGTTTTTCCGCCAGCCGTGGTGAGGGGTGGGGTTGGTTTGTGGGTGGGTGTAGCTCTGCAGCCCGTTCCCTAACAGGCCACAGACCAGTACCAGTTAACAGCCTGGGGGCTGAGGGCCACAGGAATAGAGAACTCAGAAATAAAACCATATAATTACAACCAATTGATCTTTGACAACGGATACAAAAACATACATAGGAAAAAGGACATCTTATTTATCAGTTGCACCAGGAGAATTGGATAGTCACATGCAGAAGAATGAAACAGGACCCCTATCTTTCACCATAGGCAAAAATTAATTCAAGATAGATTAAAGACTTAAATTTAAGGCATGAAACCATAAAAATTCTAGAGGAAAACATAGGAAAAACTCTTCTAGACAAAGTTCTAGACAAAGAATTTATGACTAAGACCTTAAAGGCAAATACAGCAACAACAAAAATACATAAATAGAACTTAAATTAAAAAGCTTCTGTACTGTAAAGGAAATAATCAACAAACAGGCAACCCACAGAATAGGAGAAAATATTCACAAATTATACATCCAACAAAGGACTACTAACCACAGTCTACAAAGAACTCTAACAAATCAGCAAGAAAAAAAAACTACCCCATCAAAAAA
>VBSM01001265.1:26118952-26138393 GCA_008086735.1 Cheirogaleus medius
AAAAAAAAAAACCACAATGAGATACTACGTTACTCTTGTTAGAACGGCCATTATTAAAAAGTAAAAAAAAAAATGGATGCAGAGAAAAAGGTATTCATATACTGTTGGTGGGACAGCAAAATAGCACAACCTCTGGGGAAAACAATACAGCAATTCCTAAAAGAGCTAAAGGTAAAACTACCATTCAATCCAGCAACCCCACTACTGGGTATCTACCTGAAGGAAAAGAAATCATTTTATCAAAAAGACACCTGTACTCCAATGTTTACTGCAGCACAATTCACATTTGCAAAGATATGGAATCAACCTAAGTGCCCATCAACTCATGAGTAGATAAAGAAAATGTAATATATATATACCATGGAGTAATACTCAGCCATAAAAAGGAATGAAATAATGTAATTTGCAGCAATGTAGAATGAACTAGAGACCATTATCCTAAGTGAAGTATCTCAGGAATGGAAAACCAAACACCATAGGTTCTCACTAATATGTGGGATCTAATAGATGGATATATTCAGGCACAAAGTGATATAAAGGACATGAGAAATCAAGAAAAGGGGAAGGGTGGAAGGGTGGATGTGGGATAAAAATTTACTTCTTGGGTACAATTAACACTATTCTGACTTAAGCATTATACACGATATCCATGTAATAATAATGCTTGTACTCCCTTAATTAGTATTTTGAAATAATAAAAAAATTTAAAATTCATTTTGTTAGAAAATAAAAAGCTCATATGTTGGTTTATTATCCTATTAAAATTTCTGTTCTTGGGGAAAAAAAGGATGATTCCAGAGTCAAAAATCTGTTAGTTTTGTGCTACTGAAACATTACCATGCATTAAAAATCTAGAGCTGCACTAATATGGATGCCACATATGTATCTACATGATAGTCACATATATATGGCTCTTTATATTTGAATTAAATTAATGAAAATTAAATGAAATTTAAAATCTGGTTCCTTAGTCATACTAGACATATTTCAAATGATGAATAGTCACATGGAACTAGGGAGTACCATATTAAACAGTGCAGATATAAAATATTACCATCATTTCAGAAAGGTTTATTTGGACATCACTGATCTACAGACTTAAATTTGAAAAGGAATAGTGTTTGTAAATGCTTCACCTATTCCTATCTTATCCCACCTATGTTCAAAGTACACTTAGAAGTTTATTATTACTGAGAGGCTTTAGCTTCTTCTTCAGCTTTTTGAAAAGAGACCATATCTAGCCTGGTCTCTTTAAAGTAGATGTACATAATACCACCAATTACTTTAATCCTCAAATTTCTAAATCTTTGATGAAGCATATGGATTTTGTTTTAATGAGAGTTAAGTCAATATATAGAAGCTGCCAACATTTACCTTTATATGAACACTTCTCAGAGTTGAAGATTAGTTTTCTATTTTATTTTATTTATTTATTTATTTATTATTTCAGCATACTATGGGGGTACAAATATTACGGTTACGTATATTGCCCATGCCCACCCCCGGTAGTTTTCTATTTTAATATCAATTATCTGAGGCAGCAGAATAAAAATAGCCTTAAATTCAAAGCATCAAATGTTTCTTTAACTGAAAATACATGCTGTTACATCAGTGTGAAAGATTAAAAAACAGAATAATTTTCATCATTCCTTTTAAAACCCAACAATAGTCTCAAGATAATGCTTCTCATAGTTAAGAAATACTATTACATTTTCAGTTCCTGACATCATTCACTTCCCTATATCCTGCTTCCATTCTAAAAAAAAAAAAAAAAAAGACTACTATATTCAGGCTTTAGGCAAACTTTAGACCAATGCTCATTTTCCTATACTGTACTTTTCATACTTCAATCCACTTCTGTTTTATACATCATTTCACTCAATTTTTCTTTTATAAAAAAGAAGTTTAACTATTTGAATGTATTATAGAAGATTCAAATTAATAACCCACAAAAGAATCTGGAAAATTATAATTATCTGATTATATTTCACATGTAAACATTAAAGTTTAACAGATAAATAGCTATGATCCAATCCTGCCATCTACTGTTTCAAATGTGAAACCATACAGCTCAAATTAAAAGTATTATACAACCCATGCTCAGTAAAAACGGAAAGTGGTTTAACATGGAATTTACACTAATTCCAATTTTATTAACATAGTTAGATAACTGACTAAAGAGAATCTTACAATAAACCCAAACAAGAGATCAATATCTTCCCTGGCTTTCAAAGAGGAAGCACTGTATTAAATACTTTGTTATCAGTGTAAATGTATATATTTACATTCAGAAGATTTCAGCTCCTGCATTTTACCAGCCTCATTTACTTGTAGTTACTGATACCTTTCATTGATAGGATTAGCACTGTTTAGTTCCAGGTAAAGCCTCAACAAAATACAGAATATTTTAGTACTCTCAGCCTCTAGCAGGAACAGGGTTTTAAAGAGTATTGTAACCTTAAACCTAACAACCATGATAAGCCCTGGGAATGTGCTCCTCCTTTCACAAATCAGTAATTCTGCTGACCTACCTTTAGATACTATGCACTGGTTGGTGACTGCCCCTGTAATGACCACTTCTATGGATTTAAAACCTTTCCCAGTACCCTGTCCTAAACTGATTCTAGTTTCCCTAAACCATCTCACTGACTCATGTTTTTAAGGCATTAGCATGCTTTGTACTCAAGCTACCTAAGCCTTGAGAGAAGGCATGTTAGCTTCTTCTTAAGAATCATTTTCTGTATTATACATATTACCACCCATGTTGTCCTATACCTAAAATATTTCAACCATTCCTTTCTGCTTTTAGAACTATTGCAAACTTTATTCACAGAGTCTAAGTAGAAACATTAGTTTCAGGGGTTTTTTTTTTTTATTGTTTTTTTTTAAGACTCTGGAGATTTTACCTTGAAACGCCAAATTCTTGGTGAGGCCTTTTGGCAATGTTGCGTTCCCACCTTGAAGACTGCTCAATAGGTGGCAATCCTGAAGTTCCTGAGCTCCTCCTCAGTTGTGGAGTTGATAAACTATTCCTACTATTTAGTCCCTGTTGAATAATTTAACAATGGGTAAAACTGTCACCCTTTAATATGCTGTATATGTAACATTAACAATGGCACAAAGAAATATCAATACAAAGTATATTTTTAATATGTACAGGAGAAACAGAACATTTTATTCCAAAATTAGTCAATTTACTCCAAATTGTATATTCTATACTGTTGTTCTATTTATCTTTTTCCTACTAAGATGTATTTCTGAACTCTCTACAATTTAAACTAGATTTTTTTCTTTTCACATTTAAATCCTAATTTCATGAGAAAGAAACAACTGGCAATTTAAAAAGTAGATATGCAAGATTTACCCTGAAAATCAACTTCAGAGAACAAGTTTAGAATCGGGGATGATCAGCTCTATATCCTAGCTTTTTAATATTTTCAGTATAATGCTATCTAATGCACGTAGCCGTTAATCTGGATAAACTGCAGAATTCTAAGTTTCTTTGTGAATTGATGATTAAATTAAATGCAGAACACCTTTAGTGTTAATATTTTACCCTAATTTTTAAAAATATTCTCAATCCAAATGTTAAGTTAATGAGAAAATTCCATTTTGACCATTGTGAAAAGGTGTTTTATAGAGATTTACAGTTTCTGCTTTTAATGAATTTTCTCTATCAGCAGACACAACAATCTCAGAGAAATAAATATCTGTGTTATATTTAAGTTTTCCGAAGGATGCTGCTGATTTTGTAAAGGTTCATTGTAGTTAGACCTACAGTGAAAAAGTTCTTTGTGTAACATAATCCTTGTTGACTATAATTTAGGTTCATATAATTTTTCTTAGTTCTTAACACACATATAAGATATTTATATTAAATTATCTGTCCCTACTCTCTTTTGCCTCCTAATTGTTTTTTTCATAAATACTGTTGTTCTTTTCTGAAGTAACATCAGGTATTTTATATGCTTTTCTAAAAGCAGAAATAAATTACATATGAAATTCTAATAAGGAATTTAAAGAACATAAAGGAATAAGGGTTACTTCCTGGTTCTTATACAGATCAGGAGATTCCAGCACCCAAAATAACTGATTAACTACAATGCTCAGGAAATGAGGCATTTAGGCATCCTGTTCAATTAATATTATGTTTAAAATGCTTCTAAAATGTACCAGTACACTTTTCTATACAGTAAACATAGTAACAAACATAATAATGATATCGACATGATTTTTATAATCATTTTTAAGAATTAGTATTTTAAAAAATTACTATCCTGAGCTCCAAATGTCAATAGAAAATGCAAAGGAAGAGCAACACATCAAAACTAACTCAAGAATGTATTAGAGTTATTTTATTGATGGTTTATTGCTATCCCTTTTGGATGCTTTTGATTAATCTCTTTCTTATAAGGTAGAGTGCTAAAAAAAAGTCATATAACTAAGTACTATTGTTAACTGCATTTTGACTAATGCAAGTACTACCATATAAACTTTTAAAAAATAAAAAAATCACATAACTACCTATGATCTAGATTGTCATCAATAATTTTCAAATCATTTTGTCCTAATTGGTTTTGCCTAATTTTTCAACATTTCTAAACCTAATGCTAAGAACTGACAAAATAAAATGGATGATCAAAATCCCTCCAAAAACTATATTTACCTTTTTTTAAGTTCTAAATGCACTATTACAATTAACAAAGGTAACTGATTTGAATTCCATCTACTCTTGGTTAGTTTCCTTACCTGGAATAAAGTAGTTGAAACTAGAATAATCCCTAAAATATTTCTAATTTTAAAGGTTTATCATTTTAACTATTTGTGAAAATATTGATAATAGTTAAATAAAATAAGTAAAAGCACTCTGAAAAAGCATAATGTATACCTATTTACAACAGTATTTACTATTTTCTAAAAAAATCCTATTTTAAAATATTAATATTTAATGAGAAATTAATCCCTTATCTAATAATGGAAAAATCAATGCCTATTGGGCTATCATAATCTCTCATGGGTAAGAGGGTGAAAAACAAGGTTCAAAAAAATGTAAAAATCATTTTTAAATAATGCTATAAAATTGATAAAAAGAATATTATAATTTCTTCTTAGCTCAACAAAAACAATTCCTAGACTCTGAAGAATAAAACAGATTAATTATAATAATAACATAATCTTACTACTAGTTTGTCATTCAAGCCTGGAACTAATTTGCTTGTCATTCTTTACTTCTTAACAACAAAAACAATGATAATAAATAATCGCAACCACTTAAATTATAACTGCTAATTACAGCAATGCTATTTAAAATAAAAATTGAATATTCATCTAGAATTATCTGAACTTATAACTGCCACTAAAGTCCCAAGCAGTTCGATATAATATCTGGTCCTCAAAAGGAAAACTGTATTTTATATAAGATTTAAGGAACAGTTTTAATTGAAAATGTAATTAAATGTGATAACACTGGCTGATTACTGTATTTTGACCTTGTGAAGTTTTCGATCCCCTTTCTCAGTTGGGTCCTCTATTTCAGAGCAGGGATAAAATCCAGGAAATGGTGTGAGAGGATTAATCTTTGGCCTACAGGAACCTGAGAAAGCACCCATCAAGCTACTGATACTCCGTAGGGAAGAAATGACTTGCGGGGGAAGGCTTGGATCAATCAGAAGCTCTGACACCATATTTCGAGCCTCATTTAGCACTGAAAGATCAACTCCATTTCCACCTCCAGAATTCTAGAAAAGAAAGAGAATAAAATTTTTTAAAATTTAAGAAAAACTTACTCATTTGCAAAAAGAAAAATAAACCTACTTTAAATCAATAATATCCAATTTAATCCTTTTAAATATAAATTTTCATTCATTTACACACAGCATAAATGATATAACAAATGGTATAATTCTAACTTTAAAATTTTTTATATATATGTCGCAGATACTGTGAAATTTAATTTTATCTTTATTTTTCATTAGCTTATTTCATTATATTTAATGGTATTTATTACTGACTTACTTTATAACTAGTATAAAACTAAATCTGTGTTTACTTTAAAGTCTATAATTTGAACATTTCATTAATTTATTGATGATTTCCTTTCCTTTATGTCAACATTTCTTTTAAACACATACAGCATTTCTTTCATTTACCTTACTCACGTAAGAGGCAGTCTAGCCTAGTGACAAGGCTAGACTGTCAAACACAGATGTTTGAAGACATCTAATTTGAAATCTGTTTAACCTTAACTGTCTGACCTTGAGCAAGTTACTTAACATCTGAACATTTTAGTGTCTTCAACGTAAAATGAGGTTAATAACATCTATCTCTCTCAGAGCTGATGTGAGAATTAAATCTGATAATATACGTACAGCACACTAAACAATTATAGTGCATGTATTTAACGTGCAATAAATAGTATTATTACTATTAAATGAAGAAAAATGAGATAAAAATGTGGAAAAAATGGTATCAGAGTTCAAAAGAGACAGTGATAACTCAGAGATGGATGGTTTACAAAAACTTCATGGACAAGGCAGCACCAGGCTAGGCCCTAAAAAATTGGTAGGAAAACATATATTTTTAATTTAGAAGAAATACATCATTGATATAAACATATGATATGATTTTTGTTTTTTGAAAATACATGTATTATAAGTTCAACTTGATTACCCATAGAAATAAATGGACTAATAATCATAACAGTAAATTAAATGTTACTTTTGTTTGTTTCATTGTACCTCGAACTTACATTTAGGTTTGTCTGAAATTCATAATTACTCAAATTATTTAATGAGTTCACCACAAAACCATTTATTAAGTATCCTCAATACATTGTGGAATTGAGAAATGTTATGAAAGTTAAGCCAAGTTGGCTAAATAGTGTCTGCTCTTTGTGGAATTCTTTTTTTTTTCTTGTGAAGTGTTAATTTGTATTAATTTTGATTTTAAAACATTCCTCATTACCAGGGCATAGCCCAACTATTTCTAGTCTTTATCTATTATAAATAAAATTAAAATAAACACCTCTCTATATATGTTACTGTGAACAAATAAGCATACTTCTTACAGATAGCTTTCCATAATTTGAATTGCTGGACTAAAGCAAATGAACATGTTAAAATTTGATCATTACTCTAAAACTACCATAGAATATGTTGATCAAATCTATACTTCCACTAATTTATATAATAAGCACCTATTTTTTCCACACCTCATTACAACTGGATACTATGAATTTAATTAATCCCTACCTATCTAATAGGCCAAAAAAAAAAAAATCATCTCATTGCTGCTTTACCCTGAATTCTCTGATTATTGTGATTCTAAATGTTCCCTGTCATACTTACAAAATTTATACTCCTTTTTCTGCGACCCTTGTCTATTTACAGTCTCATTTAACTGCTACAAAATTCAAATAGAACATGCATACAAATAATTTTTGCTTGAAAGTAAACTTTCCTCAATACTATCTAAAAACTGTTTAGATTAGGAAAAAACAAATCACAAAATTACCAACACAGTACAGTGTGATTTTCACTTTAACAGTTACAACATAATTAGAATCTACTGATAAATATCTCATATGACAACATATATGCCTTATGTAATTCATTGTCATAGATAAATCTTTTTTCATGGTCAATTTCTCCTTTTTTCATATTGTATCCTTTTATGGTAAATATCGATGTTAGGCCTTAAGTTTGCCATTTTATTATTTGTCTTCTGTTTTTTATTTCCGTTAGTTTTTCTTTCTTTTCTAGGGTTACTAGAACATTTTTAGGGTTCTATCTCAATTGATTTATAGAGTTTTTGAGTATTACTTTATATAGTTTTCTTAGTGGTTGCTCTTGGCAATATAATGTACACATGTGACTTATCATAGTCTACTAGTATCAACACTTTACCACATTAAGTGAAGCGTAGAAACCTACTTCCTGTCAGGTCTCTTTACCTTGCGTACTTTTGGGGGTGCGGCAGGAACCACTGCAACAGGGTCTTGCAGTTGCAAGGAAAGACTGGGCCCAGCTCCACCACTTTGCCTACTTTTAAAAAGCATTGTCTTGAGTATCAGATGGTATTATAATTTTTGTTATAGTTATCAAATATGATTATTAAACTTAAGAGAAGAATGAGTCTCATCTCATAGATTCAAAAGTCTATTTCTTTTACCCATATTTCTTCCTGTTTCATTGTTCTTTCTTCCTTGCTGGTACTCCAAGATTCCTTCTTTTATAATTTCCTTTCTGTTTAAAGAACTTCTTTTAGCCATTCTTTCAGGGTAGGTCTCTTGGTGACAAATTATTTTTGTTTTCCCTCATCTCAGAACATCTTCCCCGTCATTCTTAAAAGACAGTTTCACCAGATAAAGAATTTTGCAGCCCCTTTCTTCTAGCACTTAAAAAATGTTCTGCCACTTCCTTCTAATCTTCATGGTTTTAAATGAGAAATTTGCTGTCATTCAAGTTGGTGTCCACCTATAAATGTGTTATTCTCTCTGGCTGCTTTCAAGATATTTTCTTTGACTTTAACTTTCAAAAGTTTAATTATGACACATCTTACAGTAGATCTTTTGGGATTGATCCATTTGGGGTTCACCAAGCTTCTTGAATCTATAGGATTATGTCTTTGGCTAAATTGGGGAAGTTTTTAGCCATTATTTCTCCAAATACTCTTTCAATCCTACTCCCTCTTTCTCAAGCACTGATGACACGAATGTTGAATCTTTTGTTAAGGTCCTACATGCCCCTAAGGCTCTGTTCATTTTGTTTCTATTTTCCCTATGTTGTTAAAATTGGATAAAGTCTACTAACCTATCCTCAAGCTCACAGATTCTATACTCTGTCATCTCCACTCTATTATTCAGCCCATTGAGCAAGTTTTAAATATTTATTGTTGCATTTTTCAATTCTCTAATTTCCATGTTTCTTTTTTTATAACTTCTATTTCTTTGCTAAAAATTTTTTTGCCATTTGTTCTAAGAGCCTTTGTAATTACTTGTTAAAACATTTTTACAATGATTGCTCTAAAAATCCTTGCCAGATAATTCCAAATCTGATTCACTTTGGTTGGCATTGATTGTCTTTTCTCCTTCAAGTTGTGATTTTCCTGGTTCTTGGTATGATGGGTGATTTTTAATTTTATCTTCAATATTTTGGCTATAACATTAGAAAACTGTGGATCCTATTTAAATCTTTTATATTAGGAGGCAATCTCCCTATTTAGGTTTAGTATGCAGGTCTTTGCCTAATTTTGTGGGCTATGGTTCTAATGACAATTTAATTTTCAGAGCATTCACAATTACTTTGGTTTGCTTGATTTTTCTGATGCCACTGGGGTTCCCAACAGTCCCTGCTAGTGCCTCGGGGTTGAGGGAGAGTTGGAACAGAGTACATGAAGGAGAAAGCAGTAAAAGATACATTCAGAGAAGTAAAAGGGAGTAAAGGAGGAAACCATATTGTGTAAGTTCTTTTAAGTCCATGACAAGGACTTTAGCTTTTATTCTGAGTTAGACAGGAGAGTAGTAAGAAAGAGAGTGACATGATCTGACTTATGTCAGATGAAATTGAATGTTCAAATTGTTTTGCTATAATTTTAAAAGTTGAATTTAAATTCCTATTTCCCATTGGCTTGTATTTGGCAAAATCTTGATTTTGTACAGAAAGCTAAGACTGGTTTTTACATTTTAAATGGCTATGGAAGAAGAGGAGAAAGAGGAGGGAGAAGAGGGGAAAGAAGAGGAGGAGGAAAAGGAGGAGCAGCAGTGGTAGGTGGCCATATGTTGCCTGCAAATGCTAAAATATTTACTCTCTGGACATTTATAGAAAAATATTTGGCAGGGGTAGGAGGGGCGGGGCAAAACCCCACCTAACAGGTATAATGAACACTATTCCAGTGATGGGCACATTTATAGCCCTGACTCAAGCCATGTAACAAAAATATTTGTACCCCTTTAATATTATGGAAAAAAAAAAGAAAAACATTTGTTGATTCCTGTCTTTTACAGAAGATGCTTAGTATTTATTATTATAGAAACTTATACAATATTAGTTCACATTTTTATTGAGTGCTGCTACGTACCAGGTACATATTATTATTTTAATCAGCCCTCTGAGGGAATTGGTATTATTCCCAAATAGGTTCAGAAGCACTTAAAAGGCTTGCCTAATTTTCCAGCTAAAAGGGAACAGTTTGTATCAGACCAATTCTTCTGCTTAGAACAACTAGAAAAGCTGAAATAAAATACATTTCAGGGCATCAGAACACACAAAACCAAGCAGCCAAGGCTTAAAAGGACAAAAGCCTAGAGTTAAGAGAAAAGATTGAAATGAACTCAACATTCTGTGCTACTTTTTCCTCAAAGAATTTGCTGCTGATTCATAACTGGCTCAGGGAAGAGAGGATGAGAAGGAGAGTGGTTAAGAGGCTAGGAAACAGAGTAAAGATCTGTAGTCTCAAGGGGCTAGGCTGGGAGACCAAAATTGGAGTTCAGGGCTATGAAGGTAGAGAGGGCCAAGCAAGATCCCAGATTGATGAGAAGAACAAAGAATCGAGTTTAAATTCAGAGTTTCTTTTACTCTCAAGGTATTTGCCAATTTATAAACAATAGCCAAGAGAAGGAGAAACCAAATAGAAATCCTCAAAAAGATTTCTATTAAATACTTTGAAAGTAAAACAGAGCTTTCAGCAGTCTTACAATGCTAGGAGGAACCAAAATAATAATAATAATAATAAGAGTTCCTAGAAAAACACAACTAACACAACTGGTATAAGAAGAGAAAGAAATTGAATCCATAACTTAAAACTGGTCCACAAAAAATACTCTAAGGAGAGAGAGCTTCACCAGAGCATTCTTCCCAGCATTAAAGGAGGAAAAATACCAATCTTCAATCTTACACAAACTTTTTCTAGATAATAAGAAGAGAGGTTAATATCCTACCTTGTTTTACTTTGGTATCAAGGTTTTAGGTAATCTTGATACCAAAATATGCCAAGAACATTATGAAAAATAAGAATTACAAGCCAACACTCTCTCATAAACACAGATTCAAAACTCCTAAACAAAATGTTAACAAATAGAATCTAGTGACATATATTTTTAAAAAGACAATACATCTTGATCAAATTCACTTTATTCTGGGGATGCAAAGATGGTTTAACAAATAAACAATGTAATTCACCACATTAATAGAATAAATGGAAAAAATTCAGGGATCATCTCAGTAGATGCAGAAAAATCATCCAATAAAATTTTATACCCATTCATGACTTAAAAGAGAGAAAAAATCCTTAGTAAACTAGGATTAGAATGAAAATTCCTTAATCTGACAAAGGGTGTCTACAGAAAACATTAGTGGTGATATGTTGAACATTTTCTCCCTGAATTCATGAACAAAACAAAGCTGCCCACTTGTGCCACTTCTATTCAACACTGCATTGGAGGTCCCAATGCTATTATACAATAACATGAGGAAAAGAAATGAAAAGCACAGGATTGGGGAAAAAAAATCAGTATGTCTTTATTCAGAGATAACATTACTGTATACTTAAAGACTCAATGAATCTTCAAAGAAGCTATTAGAATTAATAAGTAAATTCAGCAAGGTCCTTAGATACAAGGATGAATATATAAAAATCAACTGAATTTCTATGAATCAGTATAAATTATTAAAAACATAAAATTTTTAAAAAATGATACCTTTTATAATATCTTTGCAATATTAAAAATTAAATACCTAGGAATAAATTGAACAAAATATGTGCATAAGATGTCCACACTGAACATATTATTGAGATAAATTAAATATGACTAAAATAAGTGAAGAGATATACCATTTTTATAGATTGAAGTTTTCTCTATCATAAAGATGTAAATTCTCCCTATAAAGATGTAAATTCTCCCTATACTGATCTAAGAGTCAGTAAAATTTCAATCTAAATCCTAGCAGGATTTTTTTGCACATGGAAATTGTCGAGTTGATCCTAAATTTTATATTAAAACACAGAGAACCAAGAATGGTCAAGATAACTTTGAAGAACAAAGCTGGAGAATTTATTATACTATAAAATATAAAAATTTATTATAAAGCCACAATAATTAAAGTAGTAAATATGGTATCATTGTTTAAGGATAGACAAACCAGCCAATGGACCAGAACAGAAAGTCCTGAAACAAATCCACATACATATAGTCACTTGATTTACGACAAAGGTGACAATATAGAAAAAGAAGAAAGAATGTTTATTTTTTTCAAAATTGGAACTGGATAAGTTGGATATCCATATGGAAAAAAACGTGTCTTGTGCTATATCTCACACTATATAGAAAAATGAATTCCAGATGTATTACAGACCTAAAAATGAAAAGTAAAACAATAAAACTTCTAGGGGCTAACATGGAAGAAAATCTTCATGATCTTGGAGGTAGATAAAGTTCTTAAATAAGACACAAAAAATCACTAACCAAAGGATATGATTGATAAATTGGCACTACATTAAAATATGGAGTATTTTCCTCAAAAGATACTATAACAAGCCACCCATTTGGAGAATATTTTTCTCACTATATTAGATATATATAATACATATATCATATTTATGTATATGAATACATACATTCATGTCCAAAATACACAAAGAACTACTTACTGCTAAGTATAAGATAAAAAACTGGACAAGAGACCTGACCAGAGGATATCTGGGTAGCCAGTTAACATATAAAAAGGTCCTCAACCTGATGAGTCATCTCATCAGTGAAATGCAAATACAGTCATGCATTGATGCAGATACATTCTGAAAAATGCCTCATTAGGCAAGCCCATCACTGTGTGAACTTCACAAAGTATGCTTACACAAATATATATTTTTATTTATATTTTTTCATATAGAAAACCAAATATCCCATCACCATTACTGAATATCAATCATTTCCCCTCCTTGATCTGCAATACTAATATCAAGTGCCATATATCATATTTCTGTATTTGCTCCATTATAATTTTATGGGATCAGTGTCATAAATACGGTCTATTATTGACCAAAACATTGTCATGCAGAACATGACTACTCAAACCACAAGACACTATTACACAGCTACTGAAATGACTTAAAAGAGACACTATCAAGTGCTGGCAAGGATGTGGAACAAAAGAACTCTCATACACTGCTGATGGTTGGATAAAAATTAATATAAGCTCTTTGGAAAATCATCTGGTGATATCTACTTGAAGTAAACATATGCATGCATACACAAGCAATCTACTTCCAGATATATACCCAACAAAAAGCACAAGATTGTTCTAGCAGCATTACTTGAAGTAGCTAAAAAACTGAAAATGCAAAAAATGTTCATCTACTGTAGAATGAATAAATAAATTGTGTTATATTCATTCAATGGAATACTAAGTAGAATGAAATGAGCAGATCACTGCTATATGCAATAATATTAATCTCACAGATAAAAGTTCGAAAGAAAAGAAAACAAAATACATATGATTAATCCAATTTATATCAAATACAGACAGGAAAAACTATGTTGTAATGGCAAAAATCAGCACTGAGATAATGCTTGATAGAAGTTGATGTCTAGAAGCGGAGGATAAAGGGGCTTTTGGGGTGCTGAATTCTTTATCTGAATCATGGTCACATGTGTATTCAATTTGAGAAAATTCATCAGGTTGTACAACTGTGAGTTGTGCATTTTTATATATGAATGTTATCTTTCAATTTTTAAGAAAGGGTTATTAGAAAGGAGAGGAGAGAAAAGAAAGAACAAAGGACAGAGTTGCCTAATATCTTATGCCAGTCTGTCTGACTATGAGTCTATGCTCTTAGCTTACTGCTATTTATCTTTAGATTTTACCAGTAATTTAGACACTTTTAATTGGAAGCTGAGGATCTTGGTGAATATGAGTGATGATAAAGCCCACTATGTGAGCCAAGAAACCACCTCCTTTTAGGTCAGATGTGGCCTTCTCCTTGATCTCATCTGACTGCAATAATTATATTATTTTACTCACTAAAGTCAAGAGAATATTTTATTCTTATAAGCTCTCATGTCTATTCCAGTCACAGTTTAAAAATAATAATCAGCTATTCAAAGGGATATTCACTTCAAAAATTAGTGTTGAGCAACTAGCTAAATAAATATGATAAACAGGGCTAACAATTCTGTAATATAAATGATTTAATATTTATTAGTGTTTATCCATTATTGTGACAAAACATCAAGTTTCAAAACAGCATATGACACATAATAACACAATTTTTATAGCCTAGAATATACAAATACACATTTGTAATGGGAAAAGATCAATAAAGATATACCCCAAAAGTTAACCCAGTGAACACAGTTATTGCTTGATGTTTATGAGTGATTTTTCTTTTTTCTCCTATACTTCTATTTCCATTTTATCTGATGTAAACATAAGTAGTCACAAAAATTAATCTGAAAAATACATATTATATTATTTCATTTTTATATACAATGTTCAAAAATAAGCAAAACTAAAACTAATCACTAGAAGTCAGGATAGGGATTATCTTTGGGGATATAGGTAATGACTGAAATGGGACATAAAGGAGTCTTCTGAGATTCTGGTAATATTCTATTTCTTCATTTGGATACTAGTTACATGGGATATTTAGCTTGTAAAAATTCACTTAGTTGCATACTTTTGTGCATGTATGTTATAATTCAATAAAAAGTTTAACAAAAAACGAAAGTTGGGTGCTTTAACTTCCCTAATAAAAATATCTTGCCAACTGCTTTCCTTTGTCTCATGTATGGCCTTCAATCTACCTTTTCCCCTCTGGTAGGATCAGTGGTCTACATTAGAAAAGAAAAAAAATCTCATCCTTAATATAGAAATATTAGTTTATTCTGAGCACAAATTATACTAGTAACATTATAAAAGTAATGATTTATATAAGTTGATTTCTCATCTTTTCTTTTTCCCTTAGAATTAAATTTATTTATTTTTTTATTCTACCTCAACAAAAGTTCAAGTTAACTTAGTTCAGCTAAAGAAAATCTTATGGCACAGAAATCTTGTAAATGTAACTTTAATTTAAATGTCAATAGTTTCATTAAAGATATTAGTTATTACCGATATCACTTATATTTACCTGATAATGAGGCTTATACCAATGCTTTAAGTCCCAATCCCAAAGAATCATCTGGAAAAAAAAAATTCACTTGGTTACAAACCAGAAATAAACATTTATGTAAAGATAAAATGTAGCATCTTCAATTGTAATTACCTAAAATAGATTCAAATTTGAAAGAGGATTGCTATGGTAAGAATAAAAATGATGTCTAAACAGAATATTTCATTAATTAATGCCATCTGTAATAGAGAAATCAAAAGAAGAATTACCAGAATAAAGTTAGTAAAACAAGCTATATTGACCTTCAAGTATTTACTTATTACCATAAAAAGGAACATATAAATCCCAAATCACATCAAATCACTAAAAATGCAAGAAAAATATGTATCATCAGATACTCTCCCCCTCCCTACCATTTCCAAAGGCTCATCATCATTTTAAAACCAGTGTCAATGGGTGGTGCTATTTCCTTACCAATAAGGCACTTCTGTCAAAATCACTTTAAAAAGTATCTTGTAGGGCATTGGGCAGATGGGAGGAGTGAGGAAGGGATGGGTATATACATACATAATGAGTGTAATGTGCATCATCTGGGGGATGGACACGCTTGAAGCTCTGACTCTGGGTGGGGGAGGGGGGAAAAGGCAACACACGTAACCTAAACATTTGTAACCCCATAATATGCTGAAATATATATATATATATATATGTAAAGCATGTTGGTCTTGGGGTTAGATTAAGTATATAGGAATGAGTTTATAAAAAGCAGCACATATCCCTTTAAATATGCAGATAATGAGTGATTGTTTTCCTGTTTGTCTCCTTTATAGGCTATCAATGCTAACTTCTTAGTCCCAGACTAGATTTTGCCTGCCCTTCTTCCTAGCAGGCTTTTTGGCTGCTCCCCTATCCAATATATTGAGTAGTCACTATGTTCAAGGAGATAAAATTAACTTTTTTTCCCTCCCTAGTAATCCTTTAAAAATTAACTTTAATTTAGCAAACTTTAACTGCTACCTATCACTACTTTTAAATTTCTTTGAAGTTTACTGAGTTAATCAATAGCTCTCCACCTTTTACTTAATTGATAATAACTGCTCTTTTCTACATAGCTCTGAACCCTTGTCTTGAGTATGGGCTAATTTGTATTAAATATACAGGTAATTGGTAATATAATCATATAATTTCTATATACTGAACTATTTGTGCTGTTTCTTAGACCAGACTTTTGTGCCATTAAGTCTGAAGTCTTCTGGTTGCAAAATGCTTGAGGCTTTGCCTCGAGGGGGGAGGGGGGCATGGGCAATATACATAACCGTAATATGTTCCCCCATCATATGCTGAAATAAAAAAATAAATAAAAAAAAAAAAAGATCTTAAAGTGTTATTTATTCTATCGCTGGTCCAATATTTTATCAAGAGTTAGCAAACTTTTTCTGTAAAGGAACAGAGTATTTTAGGCTTTGCAAGCTATATAGAAACATAATGTATCTATGGCAAATCCTTTGCTTTTTGTTTTTGTTTTACAACCCTTTAAAATGCGAAAACATTCTTAGTTCAAAGGTCATACAAAAACAGGATGCTCCGCAAAAAAAACGATGGTGATATAGCACCTCTTGTATTATCCTGGATAGAGCTAGAACCCATTCTACTAAGTGAAGTATCCCAAGAACGGAAACACAAGCACCACATATACTCACCAGCAAATTGGTATTAACTGATCAACACTTAAGTGCACATATAGTAATAACATTTAACAGGCAGATGGGAGGGTGTAGGAGAGGATGGATATTTACACACACGTAATGGGAGTGGTGCACATTGTCTGGGGTATGGATATACTTGAAGCTCTGACTCGGATGGGGCAAGGGCAATATACATAACCTAAACATTTTTACCCCGGTAATATGCTGAAATAAAAAAAAATAACAACACAACAATAATAAATCATAAAAATAAAAACAATACATTAAAACAACTTTAAAAAAACAGGCTGCTGGCAGGGTTTGGTCAGTGAGTTATAGTTTGCTGACCCCTATTTTATAATACACTCACACTTCTAATCACTCAAAAAACTGTCAATTGTCATTATCACTATCTCTTTGTCAACACCTTTGCAGAAGGTAATCTTTTTCTTGCCAGTGAAATCTATTCCTTCCCAAACAAAATCCAGACATATACTATTATACAACCACTTAGAAAATTCATGGACCAGTGCCCACATAATGGCTCTGGTATAGCTACATGTAAAGTATATCATATACATAATAGACTTATTAAATTTATACAGTACTTTATATGGCCCTAATTGTGGTCCTGATATAATTATTTCAAGTTGTAATTTAACCAGCATACAAAATAGATTCTAGACACTAATTAATGCATCTTAAGATGTTAATAACTTTCTAAAAATGCTCAGTAAGATTAACATAACCTTAAATCCCAAAGTTTCTTTTATATTTGATATTGCTATGATCCATTTTCTCCATGCTATTCTTTTTGGACAATTGGCTTTTTAGACCCAACTGCAATACTTTAGTTCTGCCCTTATTTTAGCCTGTCGGCTTCTTTGGAGAGTAAGGATGTCAATCAGCCTATTCACCATTCCTCCCATCATCATGGCATCTGTAAATCTTATGTTTTCTTAAGTTCGCTAATAAATGTCTAGAATAAACAGGAATGAAAACAGAGCTGTATGACATATCATTTAAAATCACCTATGAGACAGGCGCCAATTCACTAATTTGCATACTGATTCTATAAACTTGCCTAACTGTACTAACATTTGATCTATACTTCTGTATTTCTTCCATAAGGATACCATCAAACAGAGACAGAAACCTATATATCTCATTTCCCTAATTCATTGCTCTAAGTATAAGCTGATTTTTTACTAACTCAAGCATACTTTCATTAGGATGGTTTCTTAAAACTGAGTACTCTTCCTTTCTCCCCACTTCATTGACCTACATGATCAAATAAAATATTACCTTTTTAAATATTTGCATTCTACTGCTAGGGCCATATTTGTATTCATATCATGTACTCTCAATAGGGGTGCTATCACTCCCAAGCAGATGATAATTAGTTCTTTCAGGCAAAAAAAGAAAAAATAATAAATGTAAATGGTTGGGGCCCTCCAAAAGCTACAGTATATAAATAGATATACTGTACATCTATGATATTAAAATTTCATGAAGGGGGAGGGATGATTAGGGGAGAAATGTCTAAAAAGGTTCCCACGTAGAGTTATAATGAAAATAAAGTTGAGACACACTGATATAAAGTGTCCTGCTACTTGCTTGTAAGAGCAATCCCATCTTAGCTTACATTCTGAGAAAATTCCCTAATGCATTTAGACAATTCTAAGGCTACTTACCCAGAAGCTGCTGCTAAACATGAGAGGGAATGTACAACCTATTTTAACTGTACCCTTATAAGTCTTTAAAAACCTTACTATGTACAAGAATGCTTTTTTCTCTGTGCTTACTATTTTTAGATCTCTCTAATGTAGCATTTTATATTGCAGACCATCTCTCTCAATAAATTCACTCCTCCTGGTCCTTTATCCCACTTGTTTTCTCTCACTTGTACTTGCTAGGTTGGCTTGAATCAACTCTTCAGCAGAAGCTCACCACTATTTGCAGCCACTTTTCTCTAGGATCGAAATTACATTACCAAAAACAGCAGGTCTTAGTCTGAAATCCCCTCCATATTAGGAATTAAAAGCAGATCCAGTGAAAGCCACAAAGAGCTGGCAGACTGCCTTTTGTGTAATTTGAACAACTAAAATATTAGTAATTTTGAGAAAAAAATTTTCTGCAGAAATAGTAAAAGATGAAGGAACCAGGAATTCCACAGCTAGGTATACGTCTTAGAGCAGTGTTATTCAAAGTATGGCCCATAACAAGATAAATACAAAAATTAAGAGTAAAGATTTAGAAATTTTTATAGCAATTTGACATTGGTGAAACATTTTTAGTGTATTTTACAAAAGCATCAATCCACAGAGATTGGGGGAAAACCCCAAAAGCTTGATCCTTTGCTACAGGTTAACACCAAGACACAAAAACAAGGATGCACATAGCTGTGCGGTCTGGGGTAGCAAAAAACTAGATATAACCCAAATATCCGTCAACAATAAAATGGAAAATTTTTGGTACATGCACACAATGGAATTTAGCAGTAAAAATAAAGTACCACTATATACTATATAGGCGAACCCCAGAAACATAATGTTGAAGAAAATCAAGTCACAGAGGGATACATATAGAATAATTTCATTCATATATAAGGAAATATATATTGAGATATACTTTTTTTTTTTTTTTTTTTT
>VBSM01001265.1:26146064-26159965 GCA_008086735.1 Cheirogaleus medius
AAAAAAAAAAAAAAAAAAGAATATAATTTCCACTTTCCTCTTACCTGAATAAATAAAACATTTTCTTTTTAACTTATAATAAAATTTTCAGTATAATTTTAACAAGTAAGACATTAGATTTTTAACAGCTTACATTTAAAAGACCTTACTAAAACAATTAAACAATTCAGGATTTCATGAGAAATATCCTAAGAAATATTCTAGAATTTCAAGCATGGACAAAACCAAAAGGAAAAAAAAATGCTCTCCACTTCAATAACAGGAATATTCTACAAACTTTGGCTCCAGGTCTGGAAAGATAACCTTAAAACGAGATCACAAGGCAAGGTCCTTTTGAAGAGATTTGAGATTAGCCTAAACTGGTAGTTTTATGACCAAATCTAGAGACACCCTCATCTATACATACTACAACTCAGGTTGTCTGATGCCACAGCCCAGGCTCTCAAATAGTATATACTATACTACCTTCCACTGAGTTATAACACAGAGGAGGATGGGTTGCTTTTCTCCCCCCAATCAGCTCTATAAAGCTCACAAACTAAAAGATCCACAGAAAACAATGACATTCAAGTAAAACAGAGGAACTAGTTGGTGCTAGGTGGGTATACCTTCTGACTGACAAAGCAAATAAAACCTATATTTCTTCTCTGATTTCCTTTATAATTTATCTGGGAACAGACAGATTATATTATTATATCATATATTATATATAATCTTAATAGTTTAAGATTAAGAATGATGAGAGACACCAGATTTACTGTTTAAATAGTTACATATCTGTATTGAGGAAAAATTAAAAATAACACATTCACATTCTCTGCTGGAAGTCCCTTTGTTTAGAAATTCCGCTCCTTGCCTCTTTTGATATCCATATTTCTCTAATGTGTTTAGACAAACACTGACCTTTGATTTCCCAAATAACACAATGGAGAATACTAATGGTATTTCACCATGGACAGAGATTATATTTCATCATCAATCTATAATTTATGCCCAAATAGCAGTACTAAAGAGGGCTAGAGTTCTCTTTTGGGAAAAGCTTAGAAATTCTCTACAAGGGCTCAGCTCTAGGCTGATACTCCTCTGCAGTCTGCCCACCCTACCTGACCTTTGATCATTAGAATTATCAGCGCCAGTTATGGGCCCAAGACCAATCTGTTCAAGTTTCCCATTTTTGGATACAAGGTAAAAAGCATTATAGGTAATATCTAAATGTGTTTCGCTCATGCATTTGACAGAGAATAAATTGTGAGTATAACCTTTTTGTCAGATTCTGTCTTTGAGTATCCTCAAATTTCTATCTCACTGCAATTAAACTAAGACCAAACACAAAGAAGGGAGGCACTCCCAAGTCTGGTAAACCATAAGCAACAAAAGAGAATGAAAAGTTGTGTGTTTACTATGCCAGGCACTCTATTGGGAGCTTTACATATATATTATTACATTCAACTTTCTTATTCATTCTGTTAGATCAATATTATTATTCTGATTTTATGTATCATGAAACTTAAATGGATTAAGAAACTTGTTGAATGAATAAATGATTAATTTTTAAAATTTCTCTTTCCCCATTTCAATCTAATTCAATCTAGATATTTCTGATTTTTTCTCACCACCATATTTTTCACATTTTATATCACTTTCAACATGCTCCAATTTTCCTCTCTTACAGTTCTATCCACTTCATACAATAAATCCAATCTTCAAAGCCATTTGTATCATGTTACTCCCCTGTTACACATATCAGAGTATATTTGAGCCAAAGGGAATTTAGAAGTCAACAATTCCAATCTTCTCATTTTATAGATAAAGAAAACCAGGACCAGAGTGTTGATTTCCCTTGTCTTTCTTAGCTCTGTGCCTAAACTCACTCAACTAAAAAATCTGCATGTAGGTAAACATTCAAGTGAAACAAAAGAGCTAACTGGTCTTGAGTGAGAAAAGCCTTTTACAAATAAAATATAAATTTATACTTCTACTAATTCATCTTTCCAACCAAACTCATATGTGATTATCCCCTCAAACCAACTGTGTGTGGGGGGAGAATCTAGCAACAAAAATCTGCTTACCACTTTCTTCACCTTACTGGGACCTTCCTATTTTCCTTGGTTTCTATTCTCTACTTCCTATTTCTTAATCCCAGTTAATATCTTACCTCTTAAAATAGAAGAAATAAATACAGGCCACAATGGAAATACAATAATGTTTTTGAAAGCAGCAGTTTCAAGTTTAATAAGAAAGTAACAGTCAGAAATTAAATTATTCAATTTGAACAAGCACATTGCCAATATTGTAAAAATTCAGGACCATAAAAAAAGAACTCACTGATTCTGCTAAATGGCTATATCTCCAAAGCAATAAAAGGCATTTCATACAAAAAGGACTATATAGAAAAGTATAGAAATGTTTAAGAATGTTTTATCACTTGTGTGAAATTAATAACTCTTCATGGATAAAATGTTAAATATTTAACAGAGATACATGTTAGGCCTTTACCTGACTTTATTTTAAAACTGAATATTAAATTTAGGTATATAGATATTAAAGAAAATTAACATAAAAGCATCAAAGTAGATTTAAATTAACCAAAAAAAGAAACTTAAAAATCAATTTATATTAATAAACTAATCTTTTTACATTTAAAATGAAAATTTACCATTCTTTATTTTGTATTTTTATTGGTCAGATAGAAATTATTTAAGTTGCCAGCAGTATCTATTTAACACTGTTAGGCATTAGCTGAGTAAATAAGTTTTGTCATGGTAACTGTGCTTAAAATTAAGCAAACAAAGATACTAGCCCCATAGCAACTTGATTTAAAAATGAAAACCGGGAACCTCTTGCCTATAAAAATAAAAAAGTAGATTCCTCAGAGATCATCATGGTATCCTAAACCTATAAAACAAATGTACTAAAAGTTTTATGCATAGGCAAAATGAATTTTTTCCAATAAATTTTAAACATGCAGATAAATTTAACACTACATTGTAAGAAAAACTTTGCAAAGTAGAGGACCACTAAACACTAATTTTCCATGTATAAAATAGTAAAAATCTGGGAATTATTTAACACTGAATTGACTGTTATTATAATGTAACATGGACCAGCTAAAGAAACTGACAAATCAAAATCAAACTTCAAGTAACTTCTAGAGATCCTATCTAAAACAAGAGCAACTATTAACTACTGTTCAGTGTGGAATAACTTTTTTTCCCAAATACTGAATTTTCTGGTAGCACCATACAAATAAAAAATTGCCAAATAGCATAGAAAAGGAAACCAGATAGTTATATTAAGGTCTGTCAATAATCAATGTACTAGCAGATTTTTAAAATACTTCTATTTTTAACTTAATAGTCTTTTTTTTCTAAATTAATGGCTGCTCATTTATTAGGAGGCAAATGTACAACAATCTAGTATTTTGCTGAGATTAGAGAGTCTAGCACAGTGATAAATTGTGCTAATTCTTGACCACAAAACTATTAAAAAATAAACTATCCTAGAAGGAACAAGTTCTAGTATTTGACAGTACAGCAGGGAAATTACAGTTAAGAATAATTTATTGTATATTTCAAAATAGCTAGAAGTAATGTTCCCAACACACAAAAAAAAGATAAATGTTTGAGGTGATGTATATCCCAATTACCCTGATTTTATCATTATAGATTGCATACATGTATCAAAATATCACATGTACCCCCAAAATATGTATAACTATGATACATCAAGTTAAAAAAAGATGCTCATAAAGCATACAAACACACTGAGAATGGTGGTCACCATCGTGAGATGTGGTGGGAACTGGGCAGTGGGAAGGAGATTTGTCAATCCACTTTTTGCCTTTTGAACCATGTGAATAAAGTATGTACTTCAAAGAATTAAATAAGAATCCCATTAAATTTGACTGTGACGACAAGAAAAAAATTTAAAAATAAACTATCCTACTCTTTTGGTATGCTGAATATTCTTCATTTGTCCCTTCAGCTCCACTCTCCAAATGGCAGTTTTCCCTAGGAAGCTAACCTTTTCAGACTATATCCAAAGGTTATTTGCAATGTGGCGTTTGGTGGGGTTGGGACTATGGGAGGCACCAGCAGGAGATGAAAAAGCAGGAGAAGAATGAGGTCGAGGAACATACAGGTGGGAGTATCAGCTCTTTTCTTGACAATGCAGGTTGCCAGTAGCTGGATTACTCCACTAAAAGCCACAGCTCCTGCAGGGGGCCCTCTTCTGCAGTTACCCCCTTGTCTCTTCAGGCCTCAGGTGGTAAAAAGGGCTATTTCCCATAACCCTTTTCACAGTTTTATAAATAGTCCTTCATTATATGATCCTCAATTAGTACATCTGAGTGTGTCTTTTGTTTCTTGGTGAGACCCTTGATGATACAGACACTGTTTCTCATACTTCTTTTTTATCACTCTTTAGCATCCAGCATAAACACGTGCATATAAATAAAGGACACTAGACAGAAAATCAAAGCATCTTAGTTCTATTTTCAGTTCTACCAATGACTAGCTTCCATTAAACCCTGTATTCTTAAGTAAAATAAGGAACTTGAATTAAGTTGGAGGAAATGGTCATCTAAAGTTTGTTCTAGGAATGATGCAGAATTATTTTTTCTCTACTAATAGTTGAAACCCAACCAATAGAGACTATTTTCAATATGTTTGATAGGCATGGGCTCACTTAAAAGCATGAGTAATTTTTTAGCTCAGGGTTGGCAAACTTTTTATATAAATGGCCAGATAGTAAATGTTTTAGGTTTTACAGGCCAAGAGGCAAAATCAAGCTTATTATGTAGGTACTTCTATAATGAGACAAATACATTTTCATTAAGCTTTTATTGAGAAAATTCAAAATATAATGATATGTGAGTATAGCTTTTTGTAATGTAGTTCTACCAATGAGAAGAATGGAATTCTTTTGTGGAGAGAGTATTTCATTTTAACTGGGGCTCAAAGTTCCCTATCATCAAAATCAATGTTCATCTTTAATGAGATTTTACACATTTTATCTTTGAAAATGTCTTTTCAAGCAGATAAGTACTGCCAAATATTAATACCAGTCCACAAGCATATGATTTTAATTGAACATATTCATCACTTGGTAAGTATTTATACAATTCTATTAGATTCTTCTCCTGACATTTTTCTTTTAGAGAGTCATTACATTGCAGATAATCACTTCAAACTGAAGGTTACCTGGAAGTTCCTCAATTGCACAGTTAAATGGATTATGACATGTAGAAAATCTTTAACTTACGTTGAGGTCTGAAAACCACTGCTAGAACTGTAATTTGATCTAGAATATATATCTGCAACAAATTTATGTGGGAATGGAGATCTAACTTCTTGTTTTAACTTCTGACACATGTGAAGTATATAGTGGCTTGACATTACTTGTGATTCAAACATTCATTGTCATCAAAATGAATTTTACCACAGTAAAAAATTTCACATTTAAGCCCTGTTATTCCTCATAATTTAAGGCTGAACTTGTTAAGAAACATTAATAGGTCTGCGACAAAAGTTAATTTCCAAAGTCATTCCCAGTGTTCAGTAATAGTGGTTAAGGGTGGTTCTTCTCACTCAGAAAAATTTCAATCTCAGTCCTGAGTTCAAAAAATACAGCAGATAATGGGAGAACTATTATAGAGATTGTCTTTCCAACACTGTGCAACTGCCTGGTTTGGAGAGGGCATGAAGGGGATGATAAGGATGCAAAGTCAAAGAAGCCTAGACAGTTCAAGTCTAAGCAGACACAAAAGATAATGGTGACATTCATAAAAATAATAAATAAAGGATAAAGAGATCTAGAATTTAGCAAATTTTTTAAAAGAAATGGGGTCTTGCTATGTTGCCCAGGCTAGACTCAAATCTTAGACTCAAGCAATCCTCTACCTCAGCCTTCTGAGTAGCTGGGACTACAGGCACCCGCCACCGCACCCAGCTAGAAATAGCAAATTTAACAAGAACGTTGCCATATACAAAAATCCAGATGTATAAAATAGATAAATTGAGGTGTGGGTGGTCATATTCCAAAACACTGTTCATTTTTGCAAAGGATTTACTACAGAGTTCTTTAAGTAAAGCCATCTATAAAATAGTAATAATAAAAATACCTATACACTGTAGTTATTGAGAGATCAAATGAGATAATACACATAAGTGCTCACATTATAGTACAGAGACTGATCTTCAGAAATGTTAGCATGATTTATTAGTACTATTGATGTTAATTATAATGAGTGCTCTTGATTTGTTTACAGAGACTTAAGAAACATTAAAAATTAAGGTGTCAAAGAAAATGGCTAGTAAAATTAGCTTATCAAGTTATCAAGAAAAAGATTTAATTTCCATAAATATCCATTTAACTCAGAAAAGAACAAGTAATTCATGAAAAGTGAACTATTCCTCTATGCTATGAAATACTTTCTGAAGTTTTTGCCTACCAAACTGGGTCAAGCCCCATCTCATACTCATATTACTTTGTCCAAAGTCTTAGTTGTTTGTAAAAGCTGTTATTAAATTTAAAAATGTATGTTATTTAACATAATCTAAACAAGTTTCCACATTCACTCTATCTTGTTCAAAAATAAATAAACTAATAAGATTTTGTTGGTGTGAGATAAACTATTTTTATAACAAGTCTTGTTTTTCAACTACCAAAGCAAAATACTATTTAGTCATCTAACATCAGTGGTGTTTTAAAAATCTCCAGAGTCTAGTTGAGTTTTCTCAGAAAAGAAATTATTTTTAAGGCTTTACGTACATTCTACTTAATAAAATATTTGGACACTTTGAGTGTTGAAATTGAACATGGCAGAAAATATGTTATTTATTATCATTCTAAAGAAAACAAGCAATAATGAACATAAAAACTTTTTAAGGTACTTTTATGAACCATTTACATATTTATAAACTTATTTTTAATTATAAGAAAAAATGTTTTAATCAATATGTGGTTTTGATTACCGAGAAAGTTCCTTCTCCTCTGTGATCCCCTAAAAAGGATACTTAAAAGTTTTTCATTCTCTTCTCAATTAAATTATCTTAGTTCTATGACTTAACATAAAGGCAGAAAAATAATTCTGACAGGTAGAAAATGCTGAAGATACAGCACTAGATGCTTAGCTTAACATTTACCTAAGGAAAACAAAGGATGGATTCTCAGACAATTATGATTTTCAGCATAAGGAAATAAGAATTGGCATCTGAGAATATTATGTCAACTTTATACACCCAATGATGTATAAAGGTAAGGTTCTTTGATGGTAAGGTTCCTGCTTTATTTATCCTCAGTGTCTAAAATAAAATATTAATACACGGTATATAGAAGGCACTAAAATAGATGTATACTGAATGGATAAATGAGAAAATAAAAGTTAGCTAACAAAATAAGCCTAAGAAAACTATGACCAGCTGAAATGCTTATAAAAACATTCTCTTCTTGACATAAAATTTTTGCAGACTTTAGAAAAGTCTCCCCAAAGTTCCCCAGCACAAATTATTGAATATTGAGAGATCAAGCTGGTTTGGCATTTATTTCACTACTTGATTTTTTAAAGAAAGCAGGTACACTGCTGAGAAAGTCATGTACGAGGGAAAAGTGAACAACAAACAAATTGCCATCATAGATTTTTTTCCATTAAAGCAAAATTCATGGCTATACTGGTGTTAGTAACTATTCACACTTCAGATATGTTCCATGAATATTACATCTACACATAATCATTACATCTATACTACCTTACTATAATTAATTCAATGAGCATTTACTGAAAACTATTATGTGAGACCTATACCAGGAAACAAAACACACACACACACACTCTCATTCTTTCACAGTGGTTTGCTTGAAATCACAAAATAAATCATGTCACAATCTTGGCCCTCACATAAACAGTTATTAGAACTACTACCCAGGCTGGCTCTCTCTCCCAATCCTTTATTCCAGTTTACCTTTATCAACAAAGAATTTATTCTGTCATACTTAATGTGATCCCCAAATATCATTCTCCTATTTTCCCTAATCTTCTCTTTTTCTTTAATTTTTCCTCTGTGCTGTTCTCAGTGTTTTCCTTTCTCCTTCTTTCCTTTTTACTTTTCCTTTAACTAGCCATAGAATAAAATGATTTTCAAACACATACTTAATAAAAATGTATGGACATATTCTTAATTTTAAAATCAACTGAGTTGAAACTTTTATATCTCTCCCCCAAAGAACTAAATTTTCATTTATGTTAATAGTTAATTTTTCCTATGATCCAATGGCTGAATAGGGGGGAAAAAAGGAAAAACAGGGATCCCAGGCTCCTGACAAAACACAAATATGTTATCTTACCATTCTCAAGCACTATCATTCCTTACTACCTGAATACTAAGTAGTTTATCAGATTAGCTATGGTCACTAAATAAAAGTTCCAAAGCAAAGGGATAAATGAGAGCAAAGAGGAGACAGCCCAGAAAGTAAAAATTGATAGATCATACCAAAATATGAGATAACTTTTAAAGGAAGAGGAAAAGAGGAGTGAGGCAAAAGAAAAAAACAAAGAATGGAACAGGAAGATAAAAATGACAGAATGACAGAAGCCTTTGTATTGTACAAAGTCAGTAATATTCAATGAAATCCCAGGGCTAACCAGAATCAAGGAGGAACTGCAAATAGTGACCATGTCACCTCATTGTGATGGCATAAAGAGAAAGTCTGGACATAAAAACATTCAAAGTTTTCACAGAAAAGACAGCCATGACTCCATAGCATAAAACTCCAGGGAGAAAGAAACTTTAAGAAAGCTAGGAAAAGAAATTAAAGTTGACCAGTGGACTCAAAAAGGCTAAACCTCAAAGTTACCTATGGCTTGCAAAAATGCAGGCGACAACAAAAGGGATTCTATTTATTTATTTATTTGCTAAATTAAAACAAGATAGAAAAAAAAATAGGCTTATCTCAGAAGACAGTATAATACCAATAGAGAGAAAGCAAAACTCTATAACTCCAAATTGTCCCAGTTTTCTCTGTCAGGGACTTAACAGGTTTGAACAAACATTGTAATGCTGGAATTTAAAGCCCAAGACAGGTAAACCCAAGTCCCTGGTCAGGATGAATTATAGTCGCAGGATACTGAGAGAACTAGCACATGAGTTTATTGGTTATCTTTGAAGACTTCTAGAAACAAGCAAATATAATTGATTTTTTTATTTCAAAATATTAAGGGGTACAAATGTTTTTGTTACATGGATCGCTGTATAATGCTTTAGTCAGGGATATAAGTGTGCCCTTCACCTGAATATTGTTCACTGTATCTGTTTGGTAGGTTTTTACCCTTCCTCTCCAGCCCCAGGCCCCTTCTTGATTTCCAGTGATTTTTACTACTTTCTGTGCCCATATGTGCCCATGAATTAGTTCCAAATTATAAGGGAGTACATGTGGTGTTTCTATTCTTGAGATACTTCACTTAGGATAATGGTCTCCCCAAAGGAAATGAAGTCATTTTACCAAAAAGATACATGCATTTGAATGTTTACTGCAGCACAATTCCTAATTATAATTGATTTTTAAAACAGAAGAAAAAGGTAGATTCCATAAAATACAGAAGATAAGCATAGCAGGCACCATTTGTACTCCATGTCACAGCCCCTCAGCCCACATTTAGTCACAGCTGTGGTGGACCTTCCTGGGAAGACTCACCTCACATTAACAGATTGCCACTTCAA
This sequence comes from Cheirogaleus medius, assembly GCA_008086735.1. Lineage (NCBI taxonomy): Eukaryota > Metazoa > Chordata > Mammalia > Primates > Cheirogaleidae > Cheirogaleus > Cheirogaleus medius. Next base: position 26,155,781 of record VBSM01001265.1, read on the forward strand.
ACACACATCTGCCCATCTTTACACTTTCTGCCCCAGGGCTTTCACTGGCACTACGATGTCCCACTCAGCCTGAGAGCAAGGACAGCATGGAAATATGAGTGAGTTAACTTTCCCAGGTTAAAGGAGGGAGGGAACCATCAACGAATAAAGGACAAGAGCTGAGAGATAAATATAGTCGCCTATCTTTCAGATAGAAAGCCTAGGAGGAGTTCTGAACATTTTTCTGGACATCCTCACAGAATCTGGCTTCTGCTGCCACAACACCCACTACAATAATGTATTCTTATATTGGCATTTCCTCCTTCCCTGTCTCACTCTTCCCCACTTCCTTATTCTCATTTTGTGGGACCACCTCCCAAATAAACTTCCTATACCATTGACTCAGGCTTGAATTTTAGAGAAACCAAAACCAAAACAATAAGGCTGATATCAAGTGCTCACAGACAAGATTTAAGGAATGATGTATGAGAAATTAGGAGAAGTTGTGATTGGCAGAAGTTATCAACTCACTAGAAAAATTAGTGATAATTTCCTTTTTTGCCAAGATTTATTATAAGCAGGTCAGAGAAATGAGGTACCTAGGCTCTTAATTTCTCAAAACAAACTTATTAAAAATGGAGAAGTATGAATTATAACACACCAATGATGTACATTAATAACTGTTTGAACCTAAAGGGTGCTGCAGGTCAACTTGGAGAGACAGAGCAAGTGCCATGCTATAGAATTCTAACTTCTATAACATTCTAATGAACATCATTATAAATGACATAAATGATATAAAATAATGGGGTTTCCAAATATGAATTCACAGAACAGTGCCAGACATATTGCATAATCACCAAGTGCACAGTATTCCTAACTAAATGTGAGGTAGGACCTAAAAATCTATTTTTTAAAGTTCTTCAAATGATTCTGATGAGCAGCCAGGTTTGGTAATCTGTGACACAGAGAACATGATTATTGCATCTATAAATGACATAGAACAGAAAACATACTAACAGAATGGTTCAGAAACTAAAAAGACCAGGACAGGCTATAATCAAAAGATGGACTAATTCCAACTAGTGTGATCTGGCTGCCCAGAAAAGTGAATGAGCTCTTGATTTATGTTATATAGAAGCTGGGAGATGATAATCTGCTCCTACTTAGCATTAGTGGGCCACACACTTTATAGACCAAAGGGTCTTAACCACTTCTTGAACAACAAATCCCTTTTACAGTCTGGTAAAGCCTAGGGATCCTTTCTAAAATAATATTCTTAAAAGCATAAAATAAAAACATAAGAAAATAGAGGAAACCAATTAATCAATAAAATTTCTATTCCATCTACATATCTAAATATTATTAAAGTAAACATGATTCAGTAATATATGTTCATATAATTAGGAATGTACATATAATATTAAGACCTAATGATTGTTAATATTTCAAAACATCTGTAACAACTATAATGGATATGAAATTATCTGTGATTTCTATTGCTTCAAAGCCACAGGATTTACCACAATGGTTTGTTGTACACAATCATAGCTTTTTAAATGTCAACTCTCATTCAGAAGTTAGTAAATATAAGGATAAAAATGTTCATGTCTGTGACAGTTAATTTATGTGTCAACTTAACTGGGCCATGGGATACCCAGACATTTGGCCAAACATTATTCTGGGTGTACCTATAAGGGTGTTTCTGGATGAGATTAACATTTGAATCAGGGCCAGGCGAGGTGGCTCATGCCTGTAATCCTAGCACTCTAGGAGGCTGAGGCCAGAGGATCTCTTGAGCTCAGCAGTTCAAGACCAGCCTGAGCAAGAGCGAAATCCTGTCTCTATTAAAAATAGAAAGAAATTAGCTGGACAACTAAAAATATAGAAGAAATTAGCCAGGGATGGGTGGCGCATGCCTGTAGTCCCAGCTACTCCGTAGGCTGTGGCATAAGGATTGCTTAAGCCCAGGAGTTTGAAGTTGCTGTGAGCTAGGCTGACGCCACGGCATTCTAACCTGAGCAACAGAGTGAGACTCTGTCTTAAAAAAAAACATTTGAATCACTAGACTAAGTAAAGCAGATGGTCTTCCCTAGTGTTGCTGGGCCTCATCCAATCAATTAAAGCAGTGGTCCCTCAACCATTTTGGCACCTGAGACCAGTTTTATGGAAGACAATTTTGCCACAGACATGGGCAGGGGGGTTGGGATGATTCAAGCACATTACATTTATTGTGCATCAAACCTCTCTGCTAATGATAATCTGTATTTGCAGCCATTCCCCAGCAGTAGCATCACCACCTCAGCTCCACCTCAGATCATCAGGCATTAGATTCTCATAAGGAATGTGCAACCTAGACCCCTCACATGCACAGTTTATAGTAGGGTTTGCTCTACTATGAGAATCTAATGCTGCTCCTGATCTGACAAGAAGTGGAGCTCAGGCAGTGATGCGAGCTATGGGAGTGGCTGTAAATATGGTTGAAGTGCCTCTCGCTTGCCTGCCACTCACCTAACAGGACAGGGACCTGTACTAGTCCACAGCCTAGGATTTGGGGACCGCAGCATTAAAGAATAGAACCAAAAGGCTTAGTAAGAGGAACTCTTCTTGTCTGACAACTTGAGCTACAGCATTAATCTTTTCCAGCTTTAGGGCACAGACTAAAACATGGTTATCTTCTTGGGTCTTCAGCTAGCCACCTTTCAGACTGGAATTTACATCACTTGTTCTCCTGGGTCTCCAGCTTGCCAAATGCAGATCTTGGAACTTCTCAGCTTTCATAAATAAATAAATAATAAATAAATACACAAGCATACATACATATATATATATATATATTTTTTTTTTTAAACACACACACATCCTCCTATTAGTTCTGTTTCTCTGGAGAACCCTGACTAATACAAAAACCAAATCATGGCTTCCCTGAGTTCTATTCATGGATTCTACTACTGGTAGAGACCATCTGCAAAACATTCTGAATGACAGAGAAGACCTTTGCGACATATGAAGAATGGCTAAAGGAACTGAAAATGTTTACCCTAAAGAAGAAACTTCAAAAACAAAGAGAAATGGAAGCTGTCCTCAAATATTTTATGATTTTCATAAGGAAGAGTGTTTAGGCTATTCTCTGTACCCCAGGGAATATGGCAAATGGGTTAAAAACAAAAAGAAACACAAGAAGGAAGACTTTCGTTCAATACAACTATTTGCTTTTGACTAGTCAATGCTGTCCAAAAATGGAATGTATTATCTTCGGAAGTATTCATCATTGAATCAGTACCTGCAAAAGCTAGCTTACTATTTAGTCAACGTGTTCAAGGAAATTCAAGCACAGAAAGGTCAGAATAGATGATTTTTCACTTCACCTTCAGTCTGAATATCTTATTACTTCTACTTTACATACATACCAACATAGGTAAAAAAACAAGTTTTATACAAAGATAGAAAGTTCCTAGGATCACAGGAGCTTATGAAATGAAGTTAGCTTTTTAAAATTAGGAATGTCATTTTAGTATGGATATTTCAAACAATGAAGACAAAGATCATTACCCTTTTATCTTAACTATAACGTCATCAATAAATACAGCTGCCTTGGAAACTATCTAAAACCATAATAAATTATTTTTTAAAAAAGAACTAAAAAAGATGGTGAGAATTCCATTGGAAATAATTTTTCTATTTTGAAATGATTAAAGAAAAAATATAAAACCATTCTACTTGGGTCAGAATTTAAATAATTATTTTATAAGAAGGTTAATATAAAAATAAAATCACAATTTCTTTTAACTCATTTCTATATTAAAATAAGTTATTTATTTCACAAAACTGAAAAGAATATTTTTAAATAAAAATCAGGTTAAGATATATTGATTATGTGAAAATTCAAAGAATATTATGATTGAAATTACTTCTGTACTGAAATGCCTTCAGGTTTCTGAGAAAGATTTAAAAATACACAGAAAAAGTAATAGTGTTTTAATTTATGGATGTTGCTTCTTCAGGCCACCTGCCTCAAATCAAAAGAGCTGTTAATGATAAACTGGGACCATAGCCAATGTGAAACATAAAACAACTACATATCTAGGCGAACAATTAGTAAGTCACAGAACAGCCACCCAACATGCAACCAATTCTGAGATTTGAGGCTCCAATGGAGAACTACAATAATATGATCTGAAGTAATTCTATTTTAAAACTTCACTT
>VBSM01001265.1:26168050-26203961 GCA_008086735.1 Cheirogaleus medius
AAAAAAAAAAAAGGGACAAGGCTAAATATAGCGATAAATATCATGGCATTAGAAATATTTTTCTTATTAAAAACCTGCTGAGCCAGTGTCACCAAAAACGGAGTCCCTCCTCAAAAACAATTAATGAGGTGGCACAAACTGTCAGAATAAACTCTTCTTGAACTCTGAAATCTAGTGAAAATCTTACAACCACCAGGGGAAGGCTTCAGACGGAGCAGGGACTCCTTTAAGAGCCTGGAGGTACACCCCCCCCAAAATGAAAATAAAGAAAAACCTTGAGTCCCTTCAGAGGAAGATTCAAGCACCTAGCTAGCCTTAAAAAGTTAATGGGGATAATAATGAACCTCTAGTAAAGGCAGAGTCATGAGGTGTTTTGGTTCCCTAAGGAAACTTAGCATATATTCTTGAATTGTTTTCCAGAAACACCCTCTGGATGGAAAATGAAGATAAGGGGGAACTGAGGAATTGCATTCTGATCTAAATTTCCCCGAGTGGCCTGTCACATCCATCTTAACATTCCTTCCCCCTATCCAAGCATCTCTGAATCCAACTATGCCCCCTCCCCTTCAAGACATACTGTCTTTTTGAACCAGGCCAATGTATAACCTCCATATATTGATTTGCAATGTTTTTTTGCCTGAAATGTACCCCTTCTTTTAAAAACCCTAACTTATAAGCCATCAGAGAGTCCGGGTCTTAAGCATTAGCTGCATGTACTCCTTGCTTGGTGCCCTACAATAAAAAGCTTTTTCCTCCCACTACAACTCTCAGATTCAGTGTTTGGCTTTGCTAAACTAAGCAAGCAGACTCCAGATTGGTTCAATAACAGGTTTGGTAAAGAAAGAAGCAGTTGCTTTGTGGTAAAAGAGAGCTCTGGCATTTTAAATTGCCTGCCTACCATCCCCCACACCCCAGACTAGAAGGAGCTGTAAAGAGATCAAACACCCCCCACCCAACCCCCTACTCCTAGTGCAGGTTGTAAAGGAAGGTGCAAAAATACAGACCTTATTTTAAAAGAATTGTCGTTGGGGTGGGGGGTTGACTTGTCTGGCAGTTCTGTGAAGGACAGGGTAAAGGGCTTCCCCTTGTTTCATTTGATTCAGAGCAGTCCCCACAGCTGGGCAGCTTCCTGGGTGCCTAAAAAGGCACTTAAAGGCACAGTACTGTGTGCAGCAGCCTGAGGCAACTGACAACAGTCAGAGTGAGTGACAGACAGACAGCAATGTTGGAGAAGAAAGGCCAAAAGAGACATGGGAGATAGGGGGCTTTTAAAAGCTCCCACATATGTTGGAGAATCCAGAGGGGGCACCCATACGCCCAGGGCTAGACACATGTTCAGAAAAGGCCTAAGAACACAGAGCCAATCTGAAAAGACTAAGAGAGTATTCTGTTCTTTTTCTTTTTTTCTTCCTGTTTCTTTTTCTTTTCTTCTTATACCCTCTTTATGCCTCCAGGTGTTAAAGGAAACTCTGTCAAAATGCTAGCTGACCACTAAGTGAACAGAACACAGGATTCAGTGGCCACACCAGATAAAGAATATACACTTTACAAAAATCATTAGAAAAGTCATTAAGCAAAAAGAAAAAACAAAAACCCACAACAAGTACCAACAAACCCCAGGGAGGAGAAAGAATCTGATTTCCAGAGTTGCCATATTCTGATGTTTAAAAATGTCCAGTTTTCAACCAAAAAAACAAGAGACATGAACAAAAGGAAAAGGGAACAAAAAAAATTAATAGAAAATGTCCATGAGAAAGTAGACCATTAGGCTTACTAGCCAAACACTTTAAATCAACTAGCTTAAATATGCTCAAAAGACTCAAAGAAAACCATGGACAAAATTCCAAAGAAACCAGGAAAACAATGCATCACCAAATAGGGTATATTAACAAAAAAATAGAAATTGTAAAAAAGGACCCAAATAAAAATTCTGGAGCCAAAAATTACAGTAATTGAAACAAAAAATTCACTTGTGGGAATCAATAGTGAAAAGGGCAGCCTTATAAAATTAACAGGAAAATTTCCTACTAACAGTTAAAAATGAATCCCATGAGTTATCTCACTAACAGGCACCCTGCAAGAGTTCTGCTTCCCACACCTTCTGAAAAGGGTTGAACAGAGGCAAAAGAGATGTAAATCTCTTTTTCAAAATTGCTTTGAGAATCTGCTTTTTTACAGCCTGAAAAGTTCATGAGTGAACAGCAGGGTGAGAGCTTCAGGACTCAGCCATATCTTAAGAGTCACATCTCCTGAGATAATCCCACCCCCAAGGAAAGGCAGAGGGGAGGCAGCTCTTAGACTTTCACATCCTGCCCCAGTTTCAGTTTCTGTTATCAGCTGCAGGAAAGAAGAAAGAATGGAGCAGATGCAGCAGTACCCTGTTAATTTGGCTACAACCATAAACCTTCTTTGCCCCCTAAATAAAAAGCTTGAATACTTGGTTCTCTCTGCCAACCTTCTCTACCTCCTTCACTTCTGTGTTGGCCCTTTTTCGCCCAGAAAAAAGTAAATAAACTTCTTTCTATCCTGATCTTAGTCTGGATAAATCTTTCTCAACAGGATGCAAAATTCTTGGCTGGCCGCTGTTTTGTTTAAGAAGACTAAAAATGGGACCCCAATTCCTTCTAGCTTGTAAAGTCTCAGCTGAGAAGTCTGCTGTTAGCCTGACAGGTTTTCCTTTGTAAGTAGGTGTTGCTTTCATCTCACAGCTTATAAGATTTTCTCCTTAACTTTGACTTTGGCCAGACTAATGAGTATGTGCCTTGATGATGTCCTATTTGCTATGAATCTTCCAGGTGTTCGATGACCATCTCCTATCTGGATATCTAAATCTCTAGCGATACCAGGAAAGTTTTCCTCGATTAATTCCCTCGAATAGGCATTCCACGCTGTTTGCTTTTTCTTCTCCCTCAGGGATACCTATGATTCTGATAGTAGCTCACTTTACATAGTCCCATATTGCTCAGAGTGATTGTTCATTCTTCTTTATTCTTTTTTCTACATTTTTGACTGGGCTAATTCAAAAGCCTTCTCTCCAAGCTCTGAAATTTTTTCTTCTACTTGGTCTAGTCTGTTGTTAAAACTTTCTGCTGTATTTTAAAATTCTCTAAATGACTCTTTCATTTCTATAAGTTCTGCTATATCTTTTCCTATGTTATTTGCCTCTTTAGTAAATTTATCATTCATGTCCTGAATTATTTTTTGGTTTCTTTGTGTTGGTTTTCAACTTTCTCATCAATCTCATTGATCTTACTTCCCATCCATATTTTGAATTCCATATCTGACATTCAACAATTTCCTTTTGGTTGGAGCCTGTTGCTAAAGAACTATTGTGATCCTTTGAGGGGTTTAAAAAGAGCTTGTTTTTCATATTTCCAGAGTTCTAATGCTAGTTCCTTCTCATCTGGAATCTCTTCTCTCAGCTCAAGACAGATAGGTGTTTGCAGTGCACCTCTCCTCCTCTGCCTGGAACTTTCCTATTCAGTGAAGAGAGGGAGAGGTCCCTGGATGGCACACATAAGTTCTACTCTGGAAGACTGACACAGCAGGAGAGGAGTGGATGCACTGTGAGCATTTAACACTGTTGCTCTCCTGTGTCTCACATCTCTCTCACTATTCCCCGGTGGTTGTCACGGGCAGTTGGCACACTACAGCCATGAATGATCTTGAGGGCTGCCCCACCCACATCCATGAGGCAGTGGAGTTTGTTGGCCTACAGTGGTATGAACACTGCCCCACCTACCTCCACAGCTGGCATCCATTGTTGGCCTGTCTTGGCTTGAGCACTGCCCCATTAGATCCGTAAGCGGTGGCATTTGTCAGCCCACAGTGGCTTGAGCTCAGCTCTGTCCATCTGCCCAGGTCCACAGGTGGCAGTGTTTGTCAGCCCGCAGTGTCTGAGCTTTTGCCCAGCCACAAGCCACGCAGGAGCAGTCGGGGTGCATGACTCCTCTCCACGGGAAGCTCAAGAGTGCTCAGCCTCCCTCATCCCTCCCCAGCCCAGCAGGGGTTATGGGGGGGCAGTAGCAACAGATCTGGTGCCGCAGCATCTAAAATTCATAGCACCTAAAATTCACAATTGTGCTTTCTCTCTGGAGCAACATCACTTCTCAGTCCCCAGTCTGATCCCTATGTCAGTCCTGCAGCCTGCTGCAGAGGAGGGTCCCTCTTGCAGCTCAGATAGCAATGTCCCAAGGGAGGTATGGAGCCCTGGGACTCTCTCCTCTGACCCTTCCCATGTGCAGGCGCCTTCCCCTGTACCTCCAATCCCACAGAGTAGGTTGCGTCTCTTCCCTTTCCTTCACTTTGGGAGCCTCTTGTCATCTCTCTGTTGATCCACAATGCTTTCTCTTAAGACAAGTGATCTGAAGGTGAATATCCACTTTCCACTTTCAATCTTCTCTATGAGAGCAACGTGTGCAGGCTGCTTCTACTCCTCCATCTTGGCCCCCCTCCTAGTCATTACTTTAAATCTAAATGGATTCCAATTAACAAACAGAGATTGGAAGAATGGATTAAAAGAACATGATGCAATTATGCTCTCTACAAGAGACTTATTCTAGATCCAAAGATACAAATAGATTGAAATTTGAGGATATAAAAAGATATTCCATGCAAATAGTAAGCAAAAGAAAACTTAGGTGGCTATACTAACATCAGACAAAATAGACTTTTATTATAAGAGACAAATAAGGATATTATATATTCATAAAGTGTCAACCCATCAAGAAACTACAACAATGATAAGGACTTTTTTTTTTTTTTTTAGAGACAAAGTCTTGCTCTGTAACCCAGGTTGGAGTACAATGGTGTGACTGCAGTTCATTGCAGCATCAAACTCCTGGGCTCAAGTGATCCTTCTACCTCAGCCTCCCAATTACCTAGGTCTACAGGCATATGTCATACAACTAAGATTTTATTTTTTTGTAGAGATGAGGTCTCACTATGTTGCCCACGCTGTTCTCAAACTCCTGGCCTAAAACTCTTGGGTTCACATGATCCTACCACCTCGGCCTCCCAAAGTGCTGGGATTACAGGCATGAGTCACTGTGCCTGGCCAATAGTTTACTATTTAGTTATTAACTAATAGTCAAAGCCTTTACTACCAAGATTAATTAAATACTGTATATTATATTGTGGCTATTAAACTAAAGTATGTATGAAATACACTTCCTAAAAGTTTTTTTAACAGAAATCTTAAAACAAATTTGCAATACTTAATTATTCTATATGTTTTTTAAAACTGAGTAACTAAAACCTATGAACTATGTCACATAGACTGAAATGATTATTTAATTTTAAGATTGAAAACAATTCACTGTTGCAAATTTAAGGGTTCATGAATTTAAGAACCCAGTTAGGTGCGAGTAGTAGATTTTAAAATCTAATCAAAGAAAACTTACACTATAACAAATAAAGAATATAAATTCTGACCCCTGCAAGAAATACTAAGAATATTAGAGTCAAACATTGGTTCTAATTGTCTGAAGAATAAATGCTTATGTCTAAGTTACTTACAAAAGGATAGAACTAAAATTTTAGAAAAAATAATGAGTTTCATAATAATAAAATCTACTATATGTATTCTCCCCTAAAATTTTCTAATTCAAACTGCAATTAAAGAAAAAAAAAGATATCCCAGGATACAGTTACAAAAGTCAGTATTTTTCATCCTAGGCAATAATATAGATTCATTTGGTTGCCATTAGTTTCTTTTCCTGGATGAATGCCTACAGACTTCCTAAAAGACAAAGTAATGACAAACACGTGTTTCAAGAAAACAGAAATGCCACAAGCTAAGGAAGATCAGATATATTACGTCAGAAATGAACTTTATTCCACAATGGCACATTTCAAGCATGAACACAATATTTCAAAAAACAATAGATTTTAGGTATATTTGTCACGTCATTTTTCACAGCAGGAGGCTAGAACAAAATATGACTTGGTTTCTACAACTTTTATAATTTTTAACCAAGAATATCCCCAAACAGCATGAAAGACATTTTCTTGGTGATGCACTATATTGTCAAATATTTTTTCACTCCTATTTTTCTTTCTTTCCATGTTTCTTTCTCAGCTTTTCTTATTATTTTCCTTCAGTTTGTAGTACCCCAGCCTATTCCATAGACCTCCCAGTGATACCCTTAGGTATTGCTTTATTCAACCAGTATATTCAAAACCAAACACATTTTTAAATTCTTCTCTGCAATAACAATTCCTCTGAATTACACTTTAAATTTTTTGCCATAATTATCATGAATTTAACTTTAATTACGATGAAAGGAAAGAGACAAAGGAGAATTTATAAATTTATAAATACTTTCTTCCTATCTTCCTCATTCTCCTGCAATCAGACTATTATAATTTTTTTAACAAATACATATAACACGTTAAGTGGCTGGCAAACTTTGTAAAAGGCAAGATAGTAATACTTTAGGCTTTATGTCATGCATATTATCTTTTTTAAAAACAATCCTTTTAACGCATAAGAACCAATCTTAGCTCATAGGCAGTACAAAAACAGGTCATATGCTAGATTTGACTCATGAGTTGCAGCTTGTCAACTCCCATGTTACTAAGTACCTGATACAATACAATTCTAAGTATCCATAAATATTAACTCATTCTAGCAATCTGAAGAGGTAGGTGCTAATATTACCATCATCCCCATTTTTAAAGCTCAAAAAACAAAGGTACAAAAACATTAAGTAACTTGTCTAAGGTCATAAAACAAGTAAATGGTGGAGTTGGGATTCAAATCTGGGCAATTTGGCTCCAGAATCTGTGCTCTTAACTACTAGTCTATGCTACCCATCTATTATAAAGGATTTAAAAGAGTATCAAATGTAAAGGAATCAACACTCTTTCAGAAACCTTCCTATCAATAAAGAAGGGAATTATGGTACCTATCATCCCTTCTAATTTGAAAGAGAGACAAAACATATCACCTACTAAGAATCAGAATGGCAATCAACTTCCAGCAATACTGGATGAGAAAAGACAAAAGAGTCTTCACATTTCTGAAGAAAATAATGATAAAGCTCTTGAAACTATAAATAAACTATATAATCAAGTCTGAGGGTGAATAAAGTCATGTTCAGGTATGCAAGAACTCAGAAAGCATATTTTCCACATATTTTTTCTTTAAAGGTTACTTGAGGATATACTCTAGCAAAACAAATGAGTACACCAAGTAGGAGAAAAACAGTTAAATCTTCAATCATTAGGGAAGTTCAAAGGAGGAAGACTCTATATCCAAGGGGGCCAGAGAAAGAAAGTAGAGGTGATTCGACTGCTTTAAAATAGAAGGAGGAAGGAGACGTTAGAATAGGGAGGACATCAGCATTTGTTCATTTCAGACAAAGAGAACAGCATAAGCAGGGACCATCTTTTAGTTATCCCTGTAATTGCTCTTTGGTTAAAAAGGACCAAAATTAGCATCTGAGCAAAGTCATTCTCATATTGTAGTTCCAAAAGAATAGTGACTTTTGGTAAGATCTTCTATGTGGATTCTTAAGTTTTCATGCTTTAAACACAGCATGTTTACTTTTGTATGTGAAATATATAAAACTGGCCAGGAGTGGTGGCCTGTAATCCTAGCACTTTGGGAGGCTGAAGAGAGAGGATCACTTGATGCCAAGAGTTCGAGACCATCCTGAGAAACATAGGAAGACCCTATCTCTACAAAAAAAAAAAAGAAAGAAAGAAAATAAAATTAGTCCGGCATAGTGGTGCATGCCTGTAGTCCTAACTACTTGAGAGGCTGAGATAAGAGGATTGCCTGAGCCCAGGACTTTGAGGCTGTACAGAGCTATGATTATGCCACTGCACTTCAGCCTGGGCAACAGAGTAAGACCCTGTCTCAAAAACAGAAACAAAAAGAAATGTATTAAACTAATCAAATTTTGTTAACAGTTGTAACTTTATCAGAATCATGAAAAGCAGCACATTCTTTGCATTAATTCTAGATAAATAATATATCAAAAAATTATTGGGGAGGCCAAGTAATCAATAAAGTCCTTTGAAGGCAAATTTCTTAGCTTCTCTGTAGCTTAGTTTTCTCATCTGTAGAATACAGTTGTACAGGCAGTAGTAGCAGCATTGCTACCTTTCCAAACACAGTCGAGTTCAAATCAAGGCTCTGCTACTTAACAGTTCGATAATACTGGCCAAGTTTTAATTTTGTCTACTACCCATAAAAGTAGAGTTAATAATGGTACCTATCTCAAAAGACTGAATATTAACCAGTAAGTTTCAATTTTCAGTAAAGTGTTCTCCTTCTCAAATTGTTTTTAACACAGCAAGAACACTTTCTGAAACTGTCGGAATCCCTTTTTCTCCACCTTGTAGAGTAATGGTGGCTATGTTAATGGCTAAATTCAAACTCCTAAAAACTGACATTCCACTCTTCGATGTCTCTTAAACTTACATTTTTTTGGCTAAAAGTAATATCTTTCTCAACTTTTTTTTTATTTTCTCTCCATTACCAAGGGCTTCCTTTTCAGGCCCATTTCTCACAAAATGATCCTATACAAAAGCCTGTATCACTTCATGAAAATTATTGTAAGAAGGAAAAATAGCAGCAAATGTTAAAGTAGGACAATCAACTAAGCTCACCTACTGGCTGACTTCCACACTCTAGCTTGAAGAATGTGTAAGTACATTATACCTTAACAAAATTACTATAGTTGCATTGGTGAATTTGAGAATTCCCAAACATTTCAGAACTCATAACACATTAGAAATAGTGTTCAGTTTCCAACTTGGATAGATCTAAAGAAACAAACAGGAGAGATGTGAGTAAAAGAAAGAATATACAGGAAAAGACAAAAGACAGAGAAACACAGATAAAATAAGGAATTAAAATATACAGAATTGGAGCTTACTGTCTCTTTTTTTTGACCATCCAAGGGGCTGAGATAATTTCATATGAGATAAAACATTCACCCCTGATCTTTCAACACACCTGACGCTCTATAGAATCCTCTACAAGTTCCTTGTTGTTACTTCTTGTCAAAAAATACTAATGAAATTTATAACCTAATGAATAAAAATTTAGATGTTTAAGCATTTGAGAAAGGGAAATCTGAATGTCATATTCTATACTGTTATTTTGTAAAGCGATATGCATACTACTTACTATTCAAAAATAAGTAGAGCAATTTCTAAAAATGAATTTTTAATAATATGCATTTTAAAAATATTAAGAATTTAAGTGTGCCTTAACAATAGGAATTAAAATAACAATTTCATTAGATCTATATGAAACAATGCACAAAACAAAATTGGTGTTTTATGTTAGGCAAAAAACAAATTTAGAATGCTAACTTAATATATAGTTGACCCTTGAACAACACAAGTTTGAACTGCATGCATCCACTTATAAGCAGCTTTTTTTCAACCAAACATCAGTTGAAAATATAATATTCGCAGGATGCAAAACACATGTATATGCAGGACTTTATTCATGGGTTCCACAAGGTCAAATGTGGGACTTGAGTATGCACAGATTTAGGTATATGCAGGGATCCTGGAACCAATCCCCCAGGTATACCAAGAGATGACTATATTTTAAATTACCCTATTTAATTTGGAAAACACAGATGATCCATTCTAATAAGTTATCTTAAACAATTCTATTTTATAAGATCATTACTTTCCTCTTAATATTGGATAACCATGGGAAAAAATGACACTAAAAAGGACCTCCAAAATCTATATTTAAAAAGCATTTTCTCAGAGTATATTTAATCTAATCTGTTCTTCATATTGAACTAGACTAGAGCCATGGTTCTCTAGTTGCCCCATTAAAATATGGTTGTCCAAACCCCATCCTCTGACATGTTGAATGAGCATTAGAAATTATGGTGTACTCCAAATTGTTTCACTCTCCTCTTTTAACTAAGGCTATAAATAAGCCAAGTTCATTATACTTGGCTCATTCTTTGCTTAGAATAAATTCTCCCCCAAAAGACCCCTTAAAATAAGTTCTAGTATGTCTAACTCACTATTTCAGCAAGTACAGAAAACATGTCATATTTGAGGTTCAAGTTCTCCCTGTATCTAAAAAAATACTTACATACTTATATATATTTATGATAGGACTTCACTAATGCCTCAGTCCATTTTGTGTTGCTCTAAAGGAATATCTGAGGTTGGGTAATTTATAAAGAAAAAAGGTTTATTTGGCTTATGATTCTGATGATGAGAAAGTTCTAGATTGGGCCTCAGGCTGCTTCCACTCATGGGAAAAGGTGAAGGGAAAGCAAAGGGAAGCCAGAGCACAGAGATCACATGGCAAAAGAGGAATCAAGAGAGAAGGGAGAGTGCTGGCTCTTTTTAACAATCAGCTCTTGCAGGAACTAACAGAAGGAAAACTCATTCACCCCCAGGGAGGTCATTAATCTCAGGGGATCAGTCCCCCAAACTCAAAAACCTCCCATTAGGCCTCACCTCCAACACTGAGGATCAAATTTCAACTTGAGGTTTAGAGGGGACAAACATCCAAACCATAGCAATCAAGAGGATTAAATAAAATAGCCTACTCTTATCTTCCAAGAGATGGTTCTCAGTAGGTATACTTTTCTAATCTACTTAAATAAGTGCTCTTAACCAAACCAGCTCTCCCTAGTCCCTCTTCTTGTATGTTACTGTAATATATCCAAATGCTACTTATATTTTCCCCAAAGTGTAAGGAAAGAGTGTTTAACTCTAGCTAAATTACTTGCTCCTCATCTCAAATACCATATATATTCAAAACAAAAGAAAACAAAACAAAAACTTGTGCCACACTCTCAGTAAAATACCAAGGAAAAAGTCTAAAGAATTAATAGGAGGGAAAGGGTAGTGTGCACATTACCTCCTCTGCTGCTTTCAAAACACATTTTTACAACTTGATGTTTCACTAACGAGAAGTCAGGAATCAGGCCTGCTTTATCCCCAGGGACTACAAAATTAATATTTATTTCTTTTATTATACTTCCAAATTCCCAATAAAAAACTTCTTGGATATTTTGTTTCCTAAAAGCTACACTGTTAATACTAACCACATATTTTCCAAAATTCTCTTTGCTTGTAGCATCAGGCTTCACAGACTTAGTAAGAAATGATTCTCAAGGCTATATGTAAAAGATAGGTCCCTGCCTATCTTTCTGCCCTTCTCTCCTTTATTACTCTTCCACTCAATCACCACCCTTTAGCAATACTCATCCTTTTAAGTATTCAAACATGCCAAGCTCCTCAGATCTAATATGCAGTTGCATTTTTGTTCCCACTGACTGGAAAATCCATCCCCATATCTTTAGGAGACTGACTCCTCATCATAGAGGTCTCTGCTCAAATGTCATCTTCTCACAAGGTCCTTCTATAACTACACAATCTAAAGTAGTCCTTCCAGGCACAGTCTATCCCATCATCCTGTTTTTTCTTCTCAGCATTTATGACTATCTGAAGTTACCTTCTTCTTTTACATGTTGTCTTATCCAATCTCCTCTCCCCAGTATCTCCCCCAACAATAAAATTTTAGATTTTGACTGTCTTGTTCACTATTATATCCCCAACACCTGATATAAAGCAGGTACTCAATATTTGCTAGGTGACTGAATAAGGGGGAAATCAATCTTGTCAGATGTTTGAAATATATTCTAATACAACATGTACCAAAATGCTCAAGTATAAAATAATATGCAAACTGCAACTATGTCTTTATTACACCCATTTTAAAATGTATTAAAGTGGCCAAAAACTCTAAAAATGAATGAACATTGCTCCTATCTAAATGTTTATTACATGTACCTAATGAATTGACAAGTACAGTTTTAAAAATTCAACTGCATATATGACCTAAATAAAATTTACAATACACATTTTTGTTTCTTTGAAAGTGGCATATCTCCAGTATTTAAAAATACATTATATTGCTTAGTAACACATACATTAAAATAGCTACAGTCAGGTGTGGAATAAATTTCACTTTGAATATGACTACGATGATGATATGCAAACACTTAATGAGTAGTTACTATGCACCAGCACTTTAAATACATTAGCTCATTTAATCCTTATACCACCAATAAAAGTTGTATAATTATTATTGTCATTTTACAAATGAAAGAGCTGGGGAACACAGAGCTCAAGTAATTTACCCAAGGCTACCCAGTAAATTGCAAATTTTAGTCTATCTTCTTAAATGAATAATAGGTACTAAGAAAATGTAAATGGATTTAAAGATAAATCCATTTATTTAAACTTTTTAGTTTCAGATACTATATAATATACCCAAATCAATGCAATAGTTTTATTTTTCCATCTTCATTCAACTTAACGTTTTTAAAATTTTATTTACACAAGCCTGAGCCTAGATCAGTGTACAAATTTAACTTGCACTGCCACCATCAAAGGGAAAGAAAGGGAGGGAAGGGAAGGAGGGAGAAAGAAAGGTTGATTATTGGGTTATTGCTAGCAAGAAAGACAAACTGTTTCCAGGACAACAGCCAATGCCCTGGAGTGCCTGATTCAGCACTTTTTCATCTGTTTACACTCACTCCAATAATCCAACAAGATGGTCACTTCATCCTATTTTGTTCAGCAGTTAAATGAACTATACAAAACAATATTTAACCTTTTGTTGGCTTTAAGAGGCTCACATGAAAGATTTGAAGAAGAATAGAAGACAACAGCAATAAACTGTTATTAATAATCTCACAAAGATAAGAATAGATGTTATAAACATGAATCAAAAACATAATATTAAAATGGGAACAGAGAATAAGAAAGCCGTTTGAGAAACTAAAACTAGGGAAACAAAAATTTTATAATTCAGAGGAAGACAGAAGATGAAGTGAAAGACAACTAGAAAAATGAGACAAAAAGACTAAGAGATGGACTATCGGAGGGGAGAGGATTTTAAAAATTCTATCTAGGAGATAGAATGTCCAACTAATATGAAGCCCAGAAAGAAAATAATTGAAAAAAAGGAAGAGGAATTTATCAAAAACCAGGAAAGATTCCAAAAATTAAAAGATATGAATCTCCTAAATAAAAACACCCACAAAATATCAGCACAAAGACTGACAAAAGGCACATCTCAAGGTACAGCACCACAAAATTTGTGAGCCACCAGGGTTAACGGAAATCCTAAAAGCTCCAGAGAGAAATCAGAATGGCTTTTGACTTGTTAATATTATAGTAACACTGGATGCTAAAAAAAAAATAAGAAAAGTGGACTGCTTAGTTGATAAGTAAACATTACTTCCATAAACAAAGAATATAAATATCAAAAATAGATTTTAAAATTGTGACATAAATACAGTAAAAGAATGAAAAGAGTGGAGGGAGGAGGGAGGGATACTAAGAGAGCTACCTCAATTATCATAAGAGAACTGCTTAAGTCAAAAAATTAGTAGAAGAGCCATATTATTTTAAATTATGTAGGTAGATAACCTTAAAAAACAAAGAAAAGAATTAGGAATGATTTCATTTGGGGACGTGGATGGGAGAGTAGGGAGAACTAGAAAGAGACTACTATTTTTCATCTTAAGTCTTAGTACTATTTGATTGTTGACTATATGCATGTATTACTTTGAAAGAAATAAAAACAAATTATAAAAATAGAACAGAAATTTTATGTTAAAAATATTCAAGCTTTGAAACTACTTTTTATTATCAGTTGTAAAATGATGATGTAGGTAATTGAAATTTAAAGATAATCACAATACAGATAATATTTACTACTCATTTTGGCCATCTTACTCAATAAAACTTAAGAAAATGTTAACAGGAAGAATA
This sequence comes from Cheirogaleus medius, assembly GCA_008086735.1. Lineage (NCBI taxonomy): Eukaryota > Metazoa > Chordata > Mammalia > Primates > Cheirogaleidae > Cheirogaleus > Cheirogaleus medius. The sequence goes on from VBSM01001265.1 coordinate 26,181,839, forward strand.
GTTAAAACTATTCATTCATACAAATGGAAAGGAGCTACAAATCCATTTATTTTTGCCACCACAATACACAAAATAAAATCTGTGGGGAAGATTAAGCTCCATATGTAAGAAAGATTAAGCTCTCTGTTTCACAAAACTAGTATTAAAATTAATTATTATCACCTGAGTACAATCATTGAATTGGATAGTCACAAAAATGTTATGCACGTAATAAGCACTCAGGTCTGTTAACTAAAATGATCAAAATCAATAATACAAGCAGGGCACCTAAAGCAAGGAGAAGTCAGTACAAATTGAAAGTTTACCATAGATAATATACAAGCAGTAATTGATAGCTGACTAATATATGTTAACCACTTTTAGTTTCAGTTTCATAACTTTTCCAGCTGACCTTTTTTGCCCTTTCACTCTCTCAGGTTCCCATAAAATAATTAAACCATGATAAAATACAGAAAAGGAAAGCAATGATATCCAGATACATCTAGAATAGGAGAAAAAACTCTTAGGAGATCTTGCCAGCAACAGCTTCCCACACCTACTGTCACTTGAATGTTGGAAGTAAGAACACCAAAAGAAAAAAGAGAAAACTTCATTTGGAGGAAAACTGCATTTGAAATTTTAGTAATCTTTTTTTATTCAGCAAATGTTTTTAGAAATAATACCCTAAATATGGGGGAAACTGGTAACCCTTTTCTATGCTATTTTTTAATAGCGTTATACTTTGATTTTAATCTTAAGCAAAGAATTAAAGTTGCCAGTTCATCAGTAATTTAACATTTAAATATTCTTTTCTAACTACTTATTTTTGACAGATTATCTTGTTTTTTACATTTTTTTCCTGTTTTACAGCATTATTATAATGAAATCAATCAACTTCCTCTTTTTCTATCTCAGAATTTTAAAACAACTTCTATAGCAAGTACCCCAATTCCATTAATATATTGAGCCTCCAAATATTTTATTATTCAGCACAAATAATTAACTGCTAAGTCTATTCATACCTAGCTTTATATAAAAACTCAAACAAAATTCTTAATTCTTATACTAATATCTAACCTTACTGAATATTAGAGTCCACATGTTAACCAATTAAACCTACACAACAGCAAATAAAGATCTACTACTACTAGCAAAACCAAAGAGGAAACAAAAAACCCAGCAAGCCAATATTTTAACTTTTAAGGTGTTCATGGCTAAAAATCATATCTATTCCTTTACACTAAACTTGAATCTCCATTGTTGGAGCTAACCATAATTATTAAAAGATTTTAAAAAGCATTAAATACTATATTTGTCAAGAAAATAATCCCATTGAGATAGGAATATCACAAGTACCAGAAGGATTAAATGATCTCTTGGAAAAGTTTCTAGCTCTAACATCCTGAGACTTTATTAACACAGAACATTTTTCAGCTAGAAAGCACTACCTTCTCTAACATTATCCTTTCGTAAGTTTCACTAAATAACACTTTATGCTTTAAAAATGAGAAGCTGTTTCAAAGGGTGCCAGACTTTCTAATTACATTAACTGGAAATGAGACAAACTTATTGAGGTTTTTATATGAAGCAAATAAAATAATATCATTGGCACAGTATAAATTTTAGTGATTAAACAACATTAAAACTTGCTGAAAACTCATAAAGGAGCCAAACATTCCCAATACATCCTCAAGAAAAAAAATTGAAATAGCTATAGAATGAGAAGTCATTAGTACATAATTGTTAGAAAACCTGAATTCTTTGGTAATGAACAAATAAGGAACAGCTTTTCAAGTATTCTGTGTCATTTAACAGATGGAAAAGATGCTTCCACATGAGATAAAAGTTTAACTTTTTGTATTATAAGAAGAGTTCTCTTACGAGAATGATTGAACTTGGAAGAAAATAAGGTACTAGATTCTTCTTTAAAATCATCTTATATTTTCCTTGTATAAGGCTTTTTCCCTTCTCCTTGAACCTATCAGTATAAGATGAATTGACTCCCTTAACCTATCATATACTGGAAACAGTCAAGGTTGAAAAGAAGTATCTTAGCTTTTACAAAGCCAAAGAATTTTTGCCAGAACTATGTGGATTTAGAAAAGGAGGAATCCTAGTAAATTCCAAGTAACCATTTGTTCCCACAGAGAAATAAAACTGATTTATTCAGTTTGGGAATGGACGGACTTTTCATTTGACAGAGCCAACAGAATTATGAAGCTTAGCTACTTTTAAGCCACAACTCTCACAAACAGCTAAGAAACATTCATCAAGAGTGTGCTTCTTTGACTGACAGGAAGTATGTTTTCAAAAGAAGTTTTCTAAGTTTTCAAAAGAAAACTAGTATTTCTTAAGACCCCCATATGACCACCTGGTCAGTCATTTTCCTCCAGGTACCCTATGCAGCAAAGGCTTTGAAGTAAGACAGAACTGGTTTTTAATACAGATCAGTAACCACCAGCTACCTAATAATGATGCTTAACTTCTCTAAGCTTCAGTTTCCTCAACTGTAAAAGAAGATAACCATACTCTGTTTTGATGAGTACTTCAGAAACTAAAAAAAGAGATGATCATACAGATTAAAAGTAGCAGAAACCAATCATTACAGTTTTTTCAGTAAATAGTGAAAAGAGGAAGGAAACACTTCCTTAGTCATTGTATGAGGCCAGCATAAACCTAATACCAGTACCTGCCATGGATACAAGAAGGAAAGAAAATTACAAACTAATATCTCTCATGAACACAGATGAAAACTTCTAAAGTTAAAATAATAATTTAGTAAGGCAAACACAATATATAAAAAGAGTAATATACATAATCAAATACGGTTTATTCTAAAAATACAATGATAATTCAACATTCAAAAATAAACCAAAGTAATAGCCAGGTGCAGTGTTGTACCCCTATAGTCCCAGCTAGCTGCTCAAGAGCTGAGGCAGAAGATCACTGGAGCCCAGCAGTTCCAAGCTGTAGGGCACAATAATCGCACCTGTGAATAGACACTGTACTCCAGGCTGCACAACATAGCTAAACTTCATCTCCAAAAAAAATAAAAATAAAAAACCAAACTAACTCACCAAATTAACAAAATAAAGGACAGAAATCCTAGGATTATCTCAATAGATGCAGAAAAAATATTTGATAAAATTTAACACTCATTCACTGTTTAAAAAAAACAAACTCTCAGTAACCTACAAATAGAAGGGAGCTTTTTTAATTTGATAAAAGTTATCTATTACCAATAATAATAATAATAATGATACACCACATACAAACCACCTATAGCTAACAACAATCTAAATGGTAAAATACTGAACACTTTTCCCCTGAAAAGAAAAGAAAATTGTCCACTACCACCACTTTTATTCAACATTACATAGGAGATTCTAGACAGGAAAACAGGCAATAAAATGGTGGGAAAGCATAAAATCAAAAAGAAGTAAAACCGTCTTTATTCACAGATAACATGATTATACGCACAGAAAAAGGATCTACAAATAACCAACTACAATGAATAAGCAAATTTAGTAAGGTTATTTGAAACAAGCCCAAGATTTTTGTATTATATTTCTATATACTAATAACAAACAAATGGAAAATAAAATTTATTAAACACCACTTATACCATAAGAAAATAAAAAACAATGAATAAATCTTATATAAGGTGAGTAAGACATCTACAACTTAAAACTAAAAAATGAGAAAAAAATTTAAAGATGCAAATAAATGGAAAATTATACCATGTTCATGGTTCAAAATACTCAATATTGTTATGTCAATTCTCCTGAAATCAATCTATAGATACAATGCACACCAAATCAAAGTTCTATTAAGTCTTTTTTGTAGAAATTGACAAGCTAAAAATTACATAGAAATACAAAGGTCCTAGAGTAGCCAAGGCATAACAAAAACAAAGTTGAACAACTTACACTACCAAATTTCAACATTTATTGCACCTTTTCTATGTTTAGATATGTTTATATATACAAATACTTTCAGTGTGTTACACTTGCCTACAATAACATGCTGTACAGGTTTGTAGTCTAGGAGCAATAGGCTATGCCATATAGCCTAAGTGTGTTGTTGGCTATGCCACCTAGGTTTGTGTAAGAACACTCTACGGTGTTCATACAAAGACAAAATCTAAAATGTATTTCTCAGAACATATCCCTGTCATTAAGTGACACATGACTAGCATAAAGAACTCCTCCAAACCAATAATTTTTAAAACCCAACAATCCAATTTTAAAATTAGCAAAAGACTTGAACTGACACTTCACAAAAGATATGCAATGTCCAATAAGCACACAAAAAGGCATTCAATATCACAGATACTAATAGCTAAAATAAAAAAGACTGGCAACACCAAATGTTGGTGAGGATGTAGAGCAACTGGAACTCTCATACATTGCTGTTGGGAGTGTAAACTGGTATAACCACTTTGAAAAAGTATCTGTTAGTTTCTTATATAGTTAAATACACATTTACTCCAAGACTTAGCAATTTCACTCTTGCGTATTTAACCTAGAGATATGGAAATACATCTCCACAAAAAAGACATACAAGATTTATACAAGAATGCTCAGGTAGCCTACCTAATTCATAAGCCAAAAACTGGAAACAATCTAAATATTCACCAACATAGAATGTATAAACAAACTGTGACAGAATAATAATAATTGTGATTATTAATAATAAAATAAAAATATACTATTGTATAATATATAATTGTGATATATTCATAAAATATATTCACTGAATATATTCCCTGAATGAATATATTTTGATATATTAATATGTATCATTTATATATATCATTTATATATCATTTATATATATCATTTATAAATCATTTATATATCATTTAATATATATGATAAATGATATAAATGATATATATATCATTTATATGTATCATTTAATATATATGATAAATGATATATAAATGATATATATAAATGATTTATAAATGATATATATAAATGATATATATTAATATATCAAAATATATTCATTCAGGGAATATATTCAGTGAATATATTTTATGAATATATCACAATTATTATATATTATTATACAATAGTATATTTTTATTTTATTATTAATAATCACAATTATTATTCTGTCACAGTTTATACATTCTATGTTGGTGAATATATAAATGATATATATATAAATGATACATACAATATGGATAAATCTCAGGATAGTATGCAGAGTTAAAGAAGTCCAACTTAAAAGGATGCATACTGTATGATTCCACTTATAGGAAGTTAAAAAACAGTTAAAACAAATCTACAGTAATAGAAACTAGTAAATGCCTGTATCTGAAAGGCTAAAAAGAATTGACTGGAAAGGAGTCCAAGGAAATTTACTAGTGTGGAAAAATTTTCTGTATCTTGTTTGGTCCATGACTACAGAGTGTATACAACCATCAAAACTTATTGAACTGAACACTTAAGCCCATGCATTTTATTGTATGTAAATTATCTGAATGTTTTTTAAAAAGCAAAAAAGAAAATGAACAGCAAACAACATTAATAAGAAAAGAAAGAAAAAATCTTTAATTAAGACTATAACAGAACAACTTCAAAGATTATGACTGCTCTTAAGACACAGAGAAGTAGGTGATAATTTACCATCCATCAGAAAGGGGAAAAAAAGACTGCTTTTCTTAAGGAGGCAGTTCTGGAAACAGAAACAAAGACTTAAGGCCTAAAAGGTTCTAAAGCAGCTTTTCATCCTCAATTCCAACTCTGAGAATTCAGTTCTATCTGATGAAGCATTATATTAACCTAATATATGATAACAAGCAAGAGCTGTATTAAGAGCTATGGGAAATTCCTTATCCCCAACTGCTTTAATAGAAATATTACACATCTGCCTCCTTCATTTCTGCCCTTAGGGCAACAGGCCTACCATTTCTACATACTCTCTTTCATTTGAACATAAGTATTCATTTTTAATAAAAATATAAACAAAAATTTCTCATAGAATATTAAATTGGCTTTCCATCTCAGTTGAAATCAGGATCGAGATGTCTCCCCCTAACTCAAGGTACTATATACAAATTCAATTTTTTCCTATGCAGGTAAAAAGCAGAGACTAATTTTTTACCCTGAAATTCACTTCGAGTAGTCCAAATAACAGCAACTACAGTCCATTGCAAGTACAGACTGCTAGCTGAATATGAAAATAGTAGAGTTTTTGCTGTGACTGAGCAGCTAGAAACTACATTTCTCAGCCTCTCTTACCGCCAGGTGAGACCATATGACTAATTACCAGTGGAAAGTGAGCAAAACACAACTTTCACGTCATTTGTTTAAAATTAAATTCTTACTCTGTACTCTCTCTTTTCCCTTTCCCACTGACTGGAAGATGAGTGTAACAAAGTCCTAGCTTCAACCATGTAGATGAGGACAAGACTCTAGGAGATGGCAAAGCAACATGAAGCAACAAATCTCTACTATTTTGATTTTCAGCTAGCAGTCTATACTTGTAGCGGACTGCAGTTGCTGTTATTTGGACTACTTAAAGTGAATTTAAGGGTGAAAAATTAGTCTCTGATTTTTACCCCACAGGAAAAATTGAATTTGTATATAGTACCTTCAGTTAGGGGGAGAACTATAAAAGACCAACCAGCCTGTATGTGTGACCTGTTGTTATGTGAGAAATAAACTTCTGTCTTAACTTGAGCCACTGTATTCCTGTCTCTTGTTACAACAGTTTAGCCTTTATCATAACTAATAGAGCAACTACTTCTTGGTTTCATTTCCCTAAATCTTTCTGATTTGTGTTTTATCTCTAACAAAATATTGTAGGCTTTCCCCTTTTAGAGGGTTTTCCTTAATTATATACGGATATATTGATTCTCCGTGTAAACTATGGGGAAGTATGTTTTTTAATTCCATCTCAAATCTAGTTTTTATTAGTTACATAATTTACCTGTGTCAGTTATAATAAGTATACAAACACCTGAGTCCAGATAAAAGTAACTCGTGAATTCATTTAATAGGAATTTCCTAAGTGCAAAGTTAATAACTTAGTACTACAGTGCTCTCTACAACATTAAGAGTAAGGTATACAGAAGAGGGATAAGACATTGTCCTCATGCTTAAGAAACTCAGAATCTAACAAAGAAGGTAACTGTATACCTAACTAAAATACAATGTAAAGATACTTTAACAGTAGTATTTGTTAAACACTATAAAATATTTTTTAAAGGACATTCCATCCAGGGAACATTCCATTCCAGGAGGGGCAGGGGGAGAAAGTCACCTGAGATAGTCCAAGCCACTATTATCTCACTTTGACAACTGCATCTTCCTGCTTCTACTCTAGCTACTCCCTGCCCATAGCCCATAAACAAGTCAGAATAATATTTTTAAAACATAAACTATATCATAAAATTGTCTCATGACTTCCCATTAGAATGCAATTAGAATGAAATGCAAATGTAAACAGGTTTACAAGGCCCTGCGTGATCCATGCTCTACTTATCTCTTCTACCATGCTCCAGCCACCCAGGTTTTTTCTAACCACCAAGCATGCCGAGCTCTTTCCTACCACAGGGCCTTTGCCTTTACTAGCTCTTACAGGCGTCCTCAAACTACAGCCCGCAGGCCACATGCGGGTGTTTTTGCCCATTTGTATTTTTACTTCAAAATAAGATATGTGCAGTGTACATAGGAATTTGTTCATAGTTTTTTTTAAACTATAGTCCGGCCCTCCAACAGTCTGAGGGACAGTGAACTGGCCCCCTGTTTAAAAAGTCTGAGGACCCCTGGCCCTAGAATGTGCTTCCCCCAGCATGACCACCTCCTTTTTAACACTGATGTGCCAGCTAAAATGTCACCTCTTCACACAGGCTTTCCCTGACCACTGTACCTGAAACACCTTCTCCACCTCCACCACTCAAGGCCCTAGTATCCTTTCATACGAGGGAGACTAGTATCCCTTCTTTCTGTTTTATTTTCTTCATACATCCAATTATACAAGTTACTTTACTGTGCTTTTATTTTGTATTTCCCTCTGCTAAAATTTTTTAAGCCTCCATTAGGGCAGAAAACTGATGTGTCTTGTTCACAGTACTAATCACAGTACCTAGAACAACAGCTGGCACATTCGTTTGTGCTCAATAATTATTGTTAAATACACCAGGCATGGTGGCGACAGCCTGTAGTCCCAGCTACTCTGGAGGTGTGCCATAAGCATTACTTGTGCCTAGGAGTTTAGGTCCAGCCTGGGCAAATGAGACCCTGTTGCTGAAAAATACATATATTTTTTTCTTTATTTAACTAGATAGATAGATAGATAGATAGGAATGACATATAATCTGGATTATTAGGAGTTAGGAAAAAGGAAATCAAATACATTTCATCTTTCCCAGAGCTTCTAATTTTACAGATTTGTAGTTTAAACCAATAGACTATTATATTTGGAAGGTATCCTAAAGATTTTATCTAATTTTTGTCATTCTGAGCATGAATATACTTTAAAACATCCATCTTTTCTTAAACACTTCCCTTGATATGTAAATCATTATCTAACCTATTCTGATTCAAGCAACTTCAAACAATTAAACAATTTTTTCATATTAATTCCAAACCAGTCTACCTGTTATTTACACACATTAGTCTTAGTCCTGACACTAGAGGTTCTCATGAAGATAGGAAGTTTAATCCTATTTCATGTGTCAGCCTTTTAAACATTGAAAAACATCTGCACTATCCTCCTCAAAGTAATAAAAAACAGGTAACATTTATTGACACTGTCTACTAGGCTCTGGGCTCAATATATGAATCACTCATTTAATCCTCACAACTATTGAATGATAAAGTTATGATTGTGCCTATTCTGGAAATGAGAAAACTGAGGCCTATATTGGGTAACTTTCCTAAGGTCATCAAGCTAGAAAGTGCTGAAGCCAGAATTCAAGTGCAGGTGATCCAAATCTAGAGCCTATATTCTTAAGGGTAAGCCTCACTTTCTAAATCACTCCTGCTCTCTGTACTGTTTGTACTAGGCCACTATGTACAAATCACTCAGATAACGATTCTAAGGCACAGAACTTGACCCACTGCCTTCAACCTAACGATAGGCAATACTGATTCTCATGCATTTATAAAAACCATGATATAATACAAGACTTAACAAATAAGAGAATAAGCAACATAAATGTTAACATTTCTCTGCAAATACTAACCAATCTTTTCATTTTTATGCCTAAAATTCCCCTTTGTTCAGCATACACCCAAACTATCTGAAATACTTTCTATCTTCTGAATATACTCTTTATTTCAATATTCCTCTACCTTTGTTTACATGCTTCTCTCTTCTTAAAAGGCCTTTCCTTGGGAGGCCGAGGCGGGTGGATAGCTCAAGGTCAGGAGTTCGAAACCAGCCTGACCAAGAGCGAGACCCCGTCTCTAAAAAAAAAAAAAAAAAAAAAAAAAAAAAAAAAAAAAAAAAAGGCCTTTCCTCCACTTCTGCAGAGATTAGTATCTTCTGTGTCCTTAAAAAACAAATTGTGGAGCCAGACACAGTGGCTCACACCTGTAATCCTAGCACTCTGGGAGACTGAGGCAGGAGAATCACTTGAGGTCAGGAATTTGAGACCAGCCTGAGCAAAAGCAAGACCCCATCCCTACCAAAAATAGAAAAAATTAGCCAGGCATGGTGGCATGCACCTGTAGTCCTAGCTACTCGGCAGGCAGAGACACGAGGATAGCCGGAGCCCAGGAGTCTGAAGCTGCAGTGAGCTAGATGACGCCACTACACTCTACCCCGGGTGGCAGAACAAGACCCTGTCTCCAGAAAACAAACAAACAACAACAACGAAAAAAAACAATTGTGCTACATAGATTTCATTTCCCTCCAGATCCACTCTCCACTCTGCTCTGTGCCCCAGGAGGCTCTGCAGGTATAAAAAGCCTTCCCCTTACTCTCTATCTTCTGGGTTGATTCAGCCAGTGGAAGACTATGGCAGAAGATTGAAAGACAGGAACAGAGTGAGCCTGGGGTATTTATTCCCCCGCTCTCATGTAAAATCACCTCTGGTTAGCAATGACAACGTCTGTCAAATGGACCTCTATATAGCAACTCTCTGAGTCTTGATAACTCTCTATTCTGCCCTTATATGTTTAAGGGTGGTAATGGCTATTCATTGTTGCTCACCAGATACTCATCATACCATGTTGGTTTCCCTTAATCTTTCACACTCTTTTGTAAATCATCCCTTCATAAATTCTCCCAAGTTTACCCATTTAAGTGTGCTATCTACTTTCTGTCAGGGCCCTCCCTGAAACAGTACCACTATTCCCCTAAGCCTTCTCTGTTGTTTGTTAATACCTCTTTTATGGTACTTTTTTTTCTTGTACTAGACCCCAAGCTTCTTGATGGCAAGGTATATTTTATTTACCTTTGAATCTCCAAAAGCATTCATTTCTTGCCCACAGTAGGTGTTAAATAAATGTTTCAAGAATAAATGGGAAAAATAAAATAAAAATAAAAACAAAAGATTAATATTTCATGGCACAAGAAAATGATATGAAACTCAAATTTCAGTTTCCAAGAAGGTTCAAAAGGAGGTAAAACTAATTAGAAAAAAGGTCAGAATTGTGGATATCTTGTGGGGCAGGCTATTAACTGGAAGAGAACATGAAGAAGCCAACTAGGATATTAGAAATGTTCTATATTTTGATCTGAGTGATCTATGTAGGTGTATACCTATGTAAAAATTTGTTGAGCTATATACTTTTGTTTACTTTATAGTGTGTACAGTATACCTCACAAGAGAAGAAAAAACGAGATCTACATTTAGCTGTTTGAGTTGAAACAATATGGCTAACTCCTCATTTATCCAGAGGTTCTTTATCAAAACAAACCAAAGCAAAGGTCTGTGCAAAGTCAAAACAGAAGTTACAAAGTCCAAACACTATATTCATGAGAAAGACTTTCAGGCTTTTTCATCCTTATTTTTACAGCCAATTCCAATTAGTTTGGTTAACCAGTTTCCTAACCCACTGTTGATAATCAGTAACTATAATAATTGAGAAATGGGAGGTCTGTTAAAGAATGATAGCAGCAGGCAGCAAGTGGCAAGCAAAATAACTACTAAAGAGCAGATAAAAATTTAAGATGCATCATGAAGCATATGGTAAAGAGACTGTATAAACCACTTAGGCATCCTTGTATCATGGCAGAGTAAGACAGTGTTAAAAATGACAATCATGGCTGCAGGAGTGAGATGGAGGTGGGCAAGGTGGAAATAGATGGTCAGGATGGTCCCCAGGAGCAGGGAGGTTTGTGTGAGGCTGGGAAGCAGCAGCAGAATTTAATGTGTGGCCCCAGCCCAGAGCAAATGGGCTTCTAAAACACTACTACTGGTCTGATCTCTGGCTCTTCATCCTTTTCAATGTGGTATTGTTTATTTTCATGTATCTTTTGCCATGACTGGTTTGCTAATATCTAAATTAAGAAGTTGGCCTCTGGAGTAAATTCTGAAAATGACGACAAACTTCTTGAATAAAGGAGACAGACAGGATTGTGCAGTAGCAGAATTTCAAACCTCTAGGGGATCTTTCCCCTTCATTTTATATTTTCTATTACTCATTTGGAAAACTCTATTAAATGGGGAGGATCTCACTCATTCACAGCTAAGTTCTTAAAACTAGATGCTTTGGTTCATGTTTAAAAACTTTCTTCAAACATCTGATGGCTTTACAGGGACTGATTGTAAAAGTATTTATACTTAAAGGTTTAGTGTATTGATTAAGAAATGCAGTAATATCTTTCCTTTAACATTTTAAGGGTTGATCAGGGTTTAATATGATGCAAATAACATGATGAACCATAAGGTGAGAAATCTATATATTCAAAGGTAAATTACTAAAAAGCAAAGGAAGGATTTTTCAGAGACGAAACAAAGTGTTCTTAGATTGCACAGAAGCCATACCACAAAAGATACACAGAAAATGTAAGCCCATAATGTATTTATTGGCTATAGGTACCAGTTAAATTTTTAGATTAATTGGGACTGTTATGAAAAGATATGTCATGGTTGACAGGTTGATATGGTCTAAGAAAAAGTAGATAACATCCAATATTGGAAAGCAAGCATGCATGTCCTCTTACCTGGATGTTTCCCCCTTCTTCCTTTTAAAACTCTTGACCCCCTAAAATAGGATTGTGTGCTTCAAATCTATTTTTATTACTGTTGCATTCATTATGCTTGTGGTCAAAACATAATTGTTTTTATAATGTCTATAACTTACTTAAATACTTCAGCAAAGTCAGTGTGATATTTACTCATTCAACAGTTATTTGAGCTCTCACTATGGGTTAAGGCATTATTTTAGACACGGCAATGAACAATGAACAAAACAGACAAAAATTCTTGCCATCATGGAGCTTACATTCTCATTTCTTTGTTTTTAAATCTAAATATGTTATTTAACAAGAATTTATATTCTAGGGGTGACTAGCTAGCATGTAATCAGAAAGGCCACACTCCCAAAGCAACTACTATAATCACTTCAGAAGCTATTCCTATTAGCCCTACAGGCTTTATATAAGGAATGTCAGAAATGGGCCTTTGTCACTGAAATCAGTGGCATTCAATATACAAGAACTGTCTTGAATATTTTGGAAATATTCCTCTCCCTTATAAGCAGGGAATATGATCTGAAAAACTCTACATCCTCTACCTTTCAACATGGTTCTTAGGGTTTGAGTTCAGTCAATAATTGATTTTGGAGTATTTTAATTGCCTAATGCTGACTACAAAGTCAACAATTAATGCCTTCGGGGTATTGTCTCATCTATCTAAAGAGAACCTTTTATGGAAGATGTGGCTGAATTATCTAGCTGGAGGAACAAAGAACTAGGATTTCACTTAGTTTACCAAATAGACTGTATGAACTGTTTTTGCACTACTTGCTAATAATTTTGTCTAATAAATGTTTATATATAAAAGCTGTCAACCCTTATCAGGGAAATAATAAATTATTTTCATTAAGACCTGTTCAATAAGCAGAAACAGGGGTAAACATGTAAGAAACACACAACAAAATGTATTTAAACTAAAAAGATATTACTTATAAAAAGATAAACTTCAGTTACCTGATAAAAAATGCACTTAATTTAAAATAATCACATTATTCCTGGAGTTTGCCAGATAATTATGACTAGTAATTTACCATTGTCTTCCTCCTTTGGTAAATCATAAAAACTAATAAATTTGTGTTTAAAATGCTAAGTTAGGCTCATGCCTGTAATCCTAGCACTTTTGGAGGCTGAGGCAGGAGGATTGCTTGAGACCAGCCTGAACAAAGAAAATATTGGCCAGATGTGGTGGTGAACATCTGTAGTCCCACCTACTTGAGAGGCTAAGCCAGGAGGATTGCTTGAGCTCAGCAACTTGAGGTTGCAGTGAGCAATGATGATACCACTGCACTCTAACATGAGCAACAGAGCAAGAGCCTGGCTCAAAAAAAAAAAAAAATAGCAAAGTTCTCCCTAGAAATAAAAAGTGCAATCTAAGTACTGAAAATGTTCTATGTGCGTGTTGAGAGGCAACTCCCTTTCCAAATCCTATGGCTTTTATGAGGAAGAATTTTCCCCAAATACTTCTAGGGTCTCTCTACTCCTCACTTATGTTTCTCCTAAAAGGTAATAGTGACTTACCTGATTGGTAAATTTAGACTAAAGAATTACATAAGCATAATTCTACCCCTTGCTTTTTGCTCTTGGAAGCCTACCCACTAGCTGAAAGCATTAGTTTTCCAATGCTTCCTCATGGACAGGCTCTCACAGGGAGGATGTTCCTGACCCTGTCCTGCCTCAGACCAGGTAAGTTTATTTAACTTTGGGTTCAGTATCAGAAAGCATAACTATCTGCATATATAAGCCATGTCCTCCAATATCAGCTTTATCAGAAATAAAGGTGGTATTCTGATCTCCCATCTGTCACTCTCTTCCCAGTTTGTTCAGAATTTGGGCAGGGAATATGGGTGTTATTGAGACCTCTCAGATACTCTAATATTATATGGCCTTCTTTTTGTAATTTAAAATAAAATCTTTATTTTTTAATCTTATATTCTATTAAACTCCTGAGAGTAGTATTCTTACATGATTCTTCTTCACAGCCCTCATAACTCCTAGCAGAATGCCTCGTAATGTTTGCTGAAGGCATGAATTTTTAGATATTAAAGGTACTTCTATATGGTGCTTATTTTTACAACAAAAGCACACAAAAAACTTACATAATAGTAAGTATTAGTGTCTACTAATGTGTATGTAGGTATTTTTTCCCTAAAGAAAAATTTTTCCTTATTATTAGTAAAAATTTATATTCATATTTATCTTTATCTGCTTTGAACCATTACCATTTAAATGGTTGAAGCTCTTCAGGGGACTTTTTCTGAAAAGTAGAATAAAGCGTTAAATTGAGGTAGTAAAGCAAAGTAACCAATACCAGAATGAGGAAGAAGGCTGGAGGAGTCACTTTTTTACAAGGTTTCTCTTCCCTCTGTTTCCTTTTCTCTTATCTTTCTCTCACTATTCCTGGGGAAGGGTTGCGTAGCTATCAATACGCTTAACAGACAGTGAACTGTGAAGGAAGAATTACAGGTAAAGGCATTTGTCTGAATTACAGGTGCACCTCCAACTCCAAAGTGACAAACTGGAACAAAAAGCATATGGGACAGTAAACTGTGATTGCAGCAACTGACAAATTTTTCTTCTGGAAGACCAAAGGTTCTTATCTAACCTTTAATTCTGAAACTTCAAAAGATAAGAAATCCAAATTATCCCTTTTAATCACTTTTGAAATCATCACTTGTATCTTTTCTTTGTTGTCCTAATATACTGACAACTGCTGACAAATTTCCCCTATATAATCCTGTATGGAAAGAATTTACTTTTTTACTAAATAGTGGTTCCAAGAGAAGTTTCAGGACGATAAAAAGAGATTGTTTCAAAGTTCTATATTTCAATTAACTTTACGACTGATTTTAGGGTAATTTGGCATAAACTACCAAAAATTTTCCTCCCCTTCAGATGATTTATCAGTCCCAATGCCTGCCTGTACTTAATTAAATCCTATATATCTTTCAAATGCCTCTTCTATGATGACTTCTAATACACTCCCCCTAAAAAACTGATCATTCTTTTTGCCTCCCACAATAAAGTGCTCAGACTACAAACACAGCATTACTGTAACTCTTTCTCATAGTGAGCTTCTTTATACACCTGTCTCTACTGGATATAAACTCCCTAAAGACAGAACCATGTCTTATTCATTATATTTCCCTCACAGCACCTAGCGTGCTACAATGCTCAAAAAAGAGAGTTAGTGAGGGTAATTAACTGTGGGGATAATTAAGACAGTATAAGCAAAGTATAATATACGAATGTGATAGGAATGAACTAAAGGTATAAATAAAATAGTATACAAAAGGAACACTTTCTATCATAGGTTGAATTTGGACACAGTTATTGATTATATGTGTGTCTGTATATAGAGACATAGACATGTTATTAGGTACCTACTTAGAATTTTATCTTCATGGCAAATTAAATCTTTTATAATTATAAAAGGATCATCTGTTTCTCTAGTAAAGGTTTTTCCTAGTTTGATGTTAATATTTTACCAACTTTGTTGTAGTATTTGTCTTGTATACTTTCTCCATTCTTATATTTTCAACCTTTATAAATCCTTAGGTTTATAAAGAGTTGTCAGATTTTTTTAAAAATCCAAGTGAATAATCTTTATCTTCTTTTGACTATAGCTTTGCTTCTCTGTTTATTGTGAATACTGATAAATAGTATTTGGATTTATTAATATTTCTACCATCTTTTTACATGCTTTCTATATTTGTCTTGTTTTCTAGGTTTCCCTTTTTTTTTTTTCCTTTTTTATATTGTATTGATTTTTCTTTTTTCCCTCACTCCACTTTCCCCCTCTATTTGTTTGGAAGTTATACATTCAATATCTATTCTTTCAGCAGTTGCACTTGCTGTCTATATATGTAACAAAATCTAAAGTCGGACTTTTAACCCTCCTCTTGAAATAAGACTTTTTAGCACACTATTCTAATTTTTCCTTCCAAAGTAAATGCTATTGTTTTCTAGTATTTTCATTGTAGCCTATTCTCCCCTCACAAATTAGGCATTATTAGTAATGTCTTATAACATCAATGTTTGCTTAGTTTTACCTACCTATTTGTCATTAGCATTCTTTCTTGATCTCAGTTCTACTTGTGTACTTTTGGTGATTAAAAACTCTCAATTTTTGCTTGTCTGAAATGCTTTTATTTTGCCCTCCTTGTAGAGAGATACTTTTGTTGGGCATTGATTTCTAGTTTGACAGTTAATTTTTTCTCAGCACATGAGGGATGATATTCACTGCTTTACAACTTCTACTGTTGCTATTGATAAGTCACCTTTCAGTATAATAACCATTTGTTCTTTTGCAGGCAATTTCTCTTTTCTCTCTGACTTCTTTTAGTACTTCTCTTTTTCTTTGGGGATATGCAGTTTTGCAATGATGTATCTAAGGATGAGTTTATTTTTACTTATTCTACTTGGAATTCAGTTATCTTACTACAGAAAAAAAAGTTGGAAAAAAAAGGAGCCAGGCATAGTGGTGCATAGCTGTAGTCTCAGCTACTTGGGAGGCTGAGGCAAGAGTTTGAGGTTGCAGTGAGCTATGATGACGCCACTGCATTCTAGCCTGGGCAACAAAATGAGACGCTGTCTCAAAAAATAAAACAGTAAAAAACCTAATTTTAAAAAAGTTGGCATTTTTCATCAGCTCTATGAAATGCTATTTTACAGCCATTATCTCTTCAAATATTGCCTGTTCACCATTTTATTATCCCCTTTTGGAACTTCAGTTAAATTCATGTTCAACTTTACTCCTTATTCTCCAACTCTTTCAACCTCTTTCTTAGTTTCCATCTTTTCTTCCTTGCATATTATGGGCAATTTCTTTGGACCTATCTTCCAGTTAACAAAGTCTGTCTCTCAACTGCTATTGAATAAATGCAAAAGTTTTTCATTTGTGATTATTTTCATCTTTAGAAGTTCCAGTTTTTTAAATCTGTATGATTGTTCTTTTAATCCCCTGTTCCCCAACCATTTTTTTAGGCTTTTATTTTACTTCTTTAAGTATATTAAACATTTGTTTTTATATTTTGTATATGATAATTCCAATATGTGAAGCTTCTGTGTGTGTGTTTTGCTGTGTACTTTTTCTGTAGGTTCTTACTCACAGTGCCTTATTTCCTTGCATGTTTTGTGGATTTTTGGCCATGCACTGCTCAATTTCCTTGGGATTTTATCTTAGGAAATCATTTAAAGCATTAGAGAATCTGAATTTCTTTTACAGTTGCCTGGGAACATGATCAACCTGGAATCACTTTACATTTTTCTCTTGAGGTTTCTCAGTCTACGTATGCAGCATTAATTCAGATCAAAAACTAAATAAGGACCCCAAAGATTGCACAAAAAAACTAATAGAATAAAAAAATTCAGCAAAGCTCCAGGATACAAAATCAACACATATAAATCAGTTCCATTCTGTACACTAAAAATGAACAATTCAAAAAGGAAATTAAGAAAAGAGTTCCATTTACAACAGCATCAAAAAGAATAAAATACTTAGGAATAAACTTAACCAAGGAGGCAAAAGACTTGTACACTGAAAACTATAAAATGTTGTTGAAGGAAATTAAGACAAAAATAAATGGGAAGACATCCTAGGTTCATAGACTGGAAGACTTAATATTATGATTGTAACATGCCAATACTACAAGCTATGGATTCAGTGCAATCCCTATCAAAAGCCCAATGATGATTACACTAAGTGAAATAAGCCACTCACAAAAGATAAATACTGTATGATTCCACTTATATGAAGTATCTTAAGTAGTCGAATTCATTGAAACAGAAAGCAGAATAGTAGTTATGGGCTGGGGGCAGAGGAAAAAGAGAGTTGTTATTTAAGGGGTATAGTTTTAGTTCTGCAAGATGGAAAAGATCTGGAAAACTACTTCAGAATGATGTAAATATACTTAACACTACTGAACTATACACTTAAAAATGGTAAAGATGGTATGTTTTATGTTATGTACTTTTTACCATGACAAAAAAAAAATAATAAAAATAAACACCAATGACTTTTTTTGCAGTAGTAGAAAAATCCATCCTAAAATTCATATGGAATCTCAAGGGACACCCAAATAGCCAAAACAATCTTGAAAAAGAATAAAGTTTGAAGTCTCACACTTCTGATTTCAGAACTTACTACAAAGCTACAGTAATCAAAAGTGTTGCATTGACATAAAAACAGACATATAGACCAATGAAATATAACAGATAGCCCAGAAATAAACCCTCACATATAAAGTCAAATAATTTTCAACACGGGAGCTAATACTATTGAATGGGGAAAGAACAGTCTTTTCAACAAATGGTTTAAGGAAAACTGGATATTCACATGCAAAAGAATTAAGTTAGACAATTACCTTATACTGCATGCAAAAATTAACTCAAAAATGGATCAAAGACCTAAACATTGGAAGTAAAAGTTTTCTAAAACTGTTAGAAGAAAACATAGGGGAAAAGCTTCATAACATTGAGTTTGGCAATGATTTATTTAATATGACGCCAAAACCATAGACAACAAAAGAAAAAATAGATAAATTAAACTTCATCAAAATTAAAAACTTTTGCACATCAAAGGACACTAATCAATAGAATGAAAGACAACCCACAAAATGGAAGAAAATATTTGTAAATCATCTGGTAAGAAATTAATATCTAAAATATATAAATAACTCCTATAACAATAAAACTCAACAGTAAAAAAACCTAATTAAAAAATGGGCAAAAGACCTAAATAGAGATTTCTCCAAAGAAGATATACAAATGGCCAATAAGAACATGAAAAGATGCTCAACATCACTAATCATTAGGGAAATGCAAATCAAAACCACAATGAGATATCACCTTCATACCCACTAGGATGGCTACTACCACAAAAAAAAACAAAACAAAAAACGAGTGTTGATGAGGATGTTAAGAAATTGAACCTTTGTGCATTACTGGTAGGAATATAAAATAGTGCAGCCACTTGTAGAAAACAGTATGGTGGATCCTCAAAACATTAAAAATAGAATTATCATATTATTCAAGTATTCCATTTCCAGGTATATACCCAAAAGAACTAAAAGCAGAGACTCAAACACCCATGTTCATAGCAGCATATTATTCACAATGGCCAAAAGAGAGCAACCCAGATGTCCCAGAAAACTGCAACTTAAAAATTTCAATCAAAAGCAATTCTTCTCTAAATTGTTCAAAAGATTTAAGGGCAATCAAAATCCCAACAGAATTTTTTTGTGAAACTTCACAAGCTTATTCTAAAAGTTATACTGAAAACAAAGGTCCAAAAATAACCAATACACTCCTGAAAAAGAAGAACAAGATGAGGGGACTTACTGGATATTAAGTCTTCTTAGAAAGCTATTATAATTAAATGGTGTGGTATTAACATAGGATGCATAAACTAAATAATGAAACATAAAAACCCAGACACAGACTCGTCCATATATTGAAATGTGATATATGACAGAGGTAGCACTGCTGATGTAAAACAAATAAACTTCTCAATAAATTGTGTTGGCATAATTGGATATCCATATGGATAAAAAATGAGATTGAATCTCTACATCACATCATACATATAAATCAATTCTAGGTGAATGAAAACCATGTGAAAGGCAAAACTTTAAAAGGACAATAAACAAGTATATTTTACAACTTCCATTAGGGAAGGGTTTTCTAAACAAGTCACAAAGAGTCTTATCATTAGAGGAAAAGATTGGTAAATGTGACAACATTAAAATTAAGAACTTCTACTATTGAAAAATGATATAAAAACTGGAACAAGATATTTGCAATCCAAACAACCAATGAAGGATATGCATCTGCACATATAAAGAACTCATGCATTATCAAGAAAAAACAAACCATCCAATTTTAAAAACGGCAAAAGACATGAACAAGTAATCCCTGAACAAGAAATATAGCCCATAAAATTTTTAAAAATATTCAACCTTATTAGTAATTAGAAAAATGCAAATTAAAATCACAAAGAAATAGCATTTCATACCCAGAAGACTAGCAAAAATTAAAGTCAGTAAATAGGAAACATTGGTTGGTGAGAAGGTGAACCCAAAGGCATTCCTACTCACTGCTAGCAAAAATATAAATGGTATGTCCACTTTGAAAAACAATTCAACTTTAGGTAGAGTTGTAGTTTTCTATTGCTACTTGTATGGTTGAATTGTATCCCCAGAAAAAGATATGTTGAGTCCTAATCCTCAGTACCTCAGAATGTAACACTATTTGGAAATAGGATCTTTCCATGGCTGATCAAGTTAAAATGAGGTCATTAGTGTAGACCCTAATCCCATGTGACTTGGGTCTTTATTAAAATGGAAAATTTGAACACAAAGACAGACAAGCACAGAGGGAAGACTATGTGAATAGACACAGGGAGAATGCTATGATGAAGGCAGAAGTTAGGATGACACATCTACAAGCGAAAGATTACCAGCAAGCCACCAAAAGCTAGGAGAAAGGCAGGGAAAAGATTTTCCCTCACAGCCTTCAGAGAACCAACCCTGGTGACACCCTGATCTTGGACATGCAACCTCCAGAACTGTAAGACAAGTAATTTCTGTTTAAGCCACCCAGTTTGTGGTACTTTGTTACAGCAGCCCTAACAAACTAATACATTCCTGTAACAAATAACCACAAACTAAACAGCATAAAACAACACAAATTTATTAGCTTATAGTTCTGTAGGTCAGAAGTCTGACACAGGTCTCACTAAGCTAAATCAAGGTGTTGGCTGGACTTTCTGGGAACTCTAAGGAAAAATCTACTTCCTTGACATTTTTAGCTTCTAGAGGCTGCTTGCTTTCCTTTGCTCATGGTCCCCCTTGTTCCATCGCCAAAGCTAGCAAAGGTGGGCTGAGTGAGTCCTTCTCACATTGTATTACTCCAACCCTGCTTTCACTGTCCCATCTCTTTCTCCCATCTCTTCTGCCTCTCTCTTCCACTTTTTAAGGACCGTTGTGATTACACTGCACCCACTCAGATAATCCTGAATAATCTCATCTCAAAATCCTAAACTTAATCCCATCTGCAAAATCTGTTTTGCTATGTAAGGTAACATATTCACAAATTCCAAGGATGAGAATATGGACATCTTTGAGGTGCCATTATCCTAACTACCATACATAGTAAAGTCGAATATGAGCATAAATTACAACCCAGTAATTCCACTTCTACACACACACATGCACCAGGAGATAGTAGGTTATTAATATGAAATGTCCGATTTCCTTAAGTACTAAGTATTAAGTACTTGACAGTTGTTATCTCTAACATTTCACTTTGACCCTTCTCATTTTATTTTTATTGTGAGGGTACATCCTTAGTCTTTCAAATGCATGGTTTGGCTTGTGATTATCTTTCAAATTTTTTTAGAGCAATTTTTGTGAAATCATGGGTCAAAAATCCATGTTATTTTCGAATACAAGCTCTATCATGGAACCAACGCAGAGCAGACAACTCGAAATATCAACAAAGTACTTGGGAAGGATGTGGCTAATGAACACAGAGTATGTCAATGGTTTGCGAAGTTCCGTTCTGGTGAGTTTAATCTTGAACATGAGCTACGTGAGTGACCTGAGACCAAAGTGGATAATGATGAGCCGAAAGCTGTAGTGGAAGCAAATCCATCTCAACCTACGCGCGAATTAACAGGAAGGTTTGACATTACTATTCCAACAACACTGGACCATTTGAAACAAATTGGCAAGGTAAAGAAGCTGGATAGATGAGTTCCAAATGAATTAAACGAGCATCAGAAGAGAAATGAGCATCAGAAATCATCTCAAAGCTTGCCTTTCTTTGCTGTCACAATATAAAGGCGAACCATTTCTACACTGTATTGTGATGTGTAATGAAAAATGGATTCTTTTTGACAATCCCAAGCATTCAGCACAATGGCTGGATAAAGATGAAGTGCCAAAACACAGACCAAAACCGAATATTCATCAAAAAA
>VBSM01001265.1:26221229-26270166 GCA_008086735.1 Cheirogaleus medius
TGATATCTCATTGTGGTTTTGATTTGCATTTCCCTGATGATTAGAGATGTTGATTTTTTCATATGTTTTTTTTAGCAATTATTAAACTTTGGTACATAAGAGTCATCCCGATAGCTTTTACCCAGATGATAAAAATGCAGATTGCTGGACCTTAACCCCAGCGATCCTAACTCAGTAAATCCAAGATGGAACTGAACCATCTGCATTTCTATCAAACTTCTTAGGTAATCCTGATGCAGAAGAACTAGGAACCACATTATCCTGAGGTAAATCAGCACAGTTTTGAATAAGACCTAGAATGGACTTAAACATACATAATGGTGAGTGTCATGGACTGAACTGTGTTCTTTCAAAATTCATATGTTGAAGCCCTAACCCCCAATCCCAATGTGACTGTATTTGGAAATAGGGCCTTTGGAGAAGTAATTAAGATTAAATGAGGTCATAAGGGTGGGGCCTTAATCCAATATGACTGATGTCTTTATAAGAAGAGGAAGAGCTGGGTCTGGTGACTTATACCTGTAATCCTAGCACATTGGGAGGCATAGGTAGAAGGATGGCTTGAGGCCAGGACTTCAAAACCAACCTGAGCAACATAGCAAGACCCCATTTTTACCAAAAAAAAATTAACAGTTAGCAGGGTGTGGTGGGGAACATCTGTAGTCTCAGCTACTTGGGAGGCTGAGGCAGGAAGATCACTTGAGCTCAGGAGTTTGAGGTTGCTCTGTGCTATGATGACACCACTGCACTCCAGCCCAGGCAACAGAGCAACACTCTGTCTCCAAAAAAAAAAAGAGGAGGAAGAGACACCAGGGATGTCTTAGGGATAGAAAAAAAGGCCTTTTGAAGCACAGGGAGAAGGCAGCCATCCAAAAGCTAAGGAGAGAGGCTTTAGGAGAAACCAACCCTGCTAGCACTTTGATCTTGGACTTCCAGCCCCCAGAACTGTGAGAAAATAAATTTCTGTTGTTTAAGCCACCCAGTCTGTGGTATTTTGTTATGGCAGCCCTATTATACTAACCCAATGAGCTAAATTAACTTCCTGCTTCTCTTAAGCTATATACATCTGTCATATATCATGAGCTGTCCCAAAGAAGATCCCTAATTACCATTACTATGATAAAAATTCATATCTACATGGTGTTTTATAATTTGCAAAGCTTTTTCACATGCTCTGTTGCAACAGCTTATGGGGTAACCTCAAAAAGGCAATAGGACTTGCCCAGGTTTCTTACAAATTGTAGAGCAGAGTTCAGGTCTCCTGACCCCAAATCTGAAGCTTATTTTTCCTATATCACACACACATGTGCACATGCATATATGCATACACACACATCATGAAGTATGATTATTATATAGAAGGCCCATCAGAGGACATGCCTTTCTTTAGCTCTAGGAATAAATACTTTTACCCTGTTTTCTAGTTAAGTAAGATATGGTTTCAGGAATTTAAGAGATGTGCCCAAACATTAATAGCAAAGATGGTATCAGAATACTGTACAGGATTCCTAATGTCCAGTTCTTTTCTCAAACAATTGTCTCAGCAGTAACAAAATGATCCTATTTATATAAATTAAGATTATGCTTTTGGTTCTTCGGTGAACACACTTTTGAGTGGTTTTCTACTAGTGGAAATAGTTTTGCTCAAATGCCAAGTGATATAAATTTGTGGACTGCCAGACCTGCCAGCTTAAGTAATAGTAAAAACAGTAAATAGGAGGAAAAAAAAGTGAAAGAGCAGTTAAAGATAGAGGAAGTGATTCCTTTACTTTCATTTTCTTTTCTTTTGCTAGCACTTCCTTTGTTAGCAAAATAAAAGAGTTTTGAACTGGTATTCACAAACAGCAATTTATAGAAAACAGTCAACATTATGTAAGAAATTTCTAGAGATCCAGTACAGGCAGGTAGATTCTAAGTCTGTCTTCTTCATACCCTACCATTTTTCTTGTTAGCTAAGGTCTCATTTCCCTGGCGGCATTGTCATTTCCCTGGTGGTATTGTGTCAGTGTGTGTCCTCTAAGAAGCAGATGCCAAGACAGATTTAGACACAAAAGAGATTTATTGGGGGAATGCCTGTGAAAGATAAAGGGAAGATAGCCAGAGAAAATGAGGAGAGCCTTCAGACTGTCAGGCAATTCTAACACTAGTGAAAGAGGGGGAAAGGAGGATTGGGTAGAAAGAATCTTAGACTATAGCACAATTCTAAGAAGGTTTAAACAAGGCCCTTGAGCCAAGCCAAAATCATCTGTAAAAGGAGTCCCTCATCTCGCAGGAATGGGCCTATATTTGTACCCCCATTGTCATTGACTAGGAAAAGCCCAGAGGAAGTATTGCCTCAGTGCAAAAACAGGGGTAGATCCAGAAGGATAAAGGCAAGTGTCCAAGAGTCAATTATGCTCCTCATCACAGAAGATTTGAGCAACACATTTGCATGGTTGCCACAGTCCACCCCTTGCTCTGGACAGATCTGCCTCTCTAAGTAGATGTAGGGAGCAGATCCTCCCTGGTTCCTATGGACCTCTCCTCCTGAGAGGAAACTTAGAAGAAGGAAGTTAGTGAGATGAACCAGAGCCCCCATTGCTGCAATTGGGCTCAGGACTGCAACTGGTGTTATCCATACTAATTTCCCACAACTCTCAACTGTCACCTTGGCAAGTCTTGGTAACTTACCTTACAGTGTGACCCAAACCTTCATTACTGATGCTTCTGAGCACTAGGCAATCACTGATGACCTGGCTCATAGGGTTATTATGAGGATTAAACAAGTTACTAAATGGAAAGTGTTTACAATGGGATGTAGCATACAGAAAGTACTCAGTAAATCTTATTAATTTTATTTTTCCTGGTTACAGAGAGCCATCAGATAATGATAGAGAGATGTGACATTAAGCTAACTCCTTGAGCAGAGATTTAAATGAAGTGTGAGAGATATATATGGCCCTTTCAAGTGAAAGAACCTGGAATATTTTTCCTGAGAGTATGAGGTTTCCAACGAAAACTCAGAATAAAACTGATTGTAAAGCTGGAAAGAAATAATTACAAAAACAGACATTTAACCTAATGGGGGAAAAAGTTGGCTGCTATGTGCCAATTCATTGCTAGCATTGCTATATTTAAGATAACGTCATTAAATCTTGCAGTTAAAATTCTTAACAAATGCTTCTGACGAATAATAAAATGAAACATGATCTTGAAATAAAATGAATGAATGCAATTGTGCCCACTAGCAATCTCACAAAAATTATGTTTTCCATTACCTAAATGTCTGTTTCTATATAAGATAAATAAATAAAAAGTACATTCATACTTTTTATCTCTGACATAGGTCAATGTAAGAGCCAGTATAGGAAAATGAAAAGGTATAATAACAGGACACAGCCTAGGCATGGTGGCTTATGCCTGTGACCCTAATACTTTGGAAGGCCGAGGTGTGAGTATTGCTTGAGGCCAGGAGTTCGAGACCACCCTGGGCAAGACCCCATCTCTACAAAAAAAAAAAAAAAAAAAATTGGCAGGGCATGGTGGCACATACCTGTAGTCTCAGCTACTCAGGAGGCTGAGGCAGAAAGATTGCTTGAGCCCAGGAGTTCAAGGTTGCAGTGAGCTATGATCAAGCCACTGCACTGCAGCCTGGATGAGAGAGCAAGATCCTATCTCTAAAAATATAAAATAAAATAACAGGATACACACACACCCCTACTCTTCATTAGGAAAAGTATAGTTTTTCTTGTATAATGCTGTTATTTGAGAGGACTCAAAGTTGCTATCCTCTGGCATTACCTTAGTGGTCAAGTTTAAAATGATCTGGATAACTCTCAGGGAACTGCCAAGTTTCATAAAACTTTCCCAACAATTTTCAGAGTGAGAGCTATGAAATAATTCCAGGGTCTCTAAGAAGGAATCTACATTTGCTACTTTTAAGAAAGCTAGGAAGGGGGTTGTTGGATAAGATCTAAACATGGCTTCCTTCAACTACAAAAAAAGCTGAGCCTCTGTGACGAGTCTCCCCATGCCCATTCTGTTATCAATATGCCATCTCACAATGAGGCTTAGATGGCCTAAAATTTAGGAAATTGCTTTCTTGCTTTATTGCCAGTGTCTCTGTCTGTACAGAGCCTTCCAGAACAGAATCATCAGATTGAATTTATTCCCCCAGTGACTCAGTTGCTTATTAGCACTTTTTACATCCAGATGGTTTGAAACAAAGACTAAACCAGGGATAACTCCCAAGTGTAATTAGTGGAAACTTTCTTTTGCTGAGGGACTCTAGTCTACTGGGCAATGGGCCGGGGCATGGGTTTCTTTTGCAACATCCCAGCACTACTGTGGCCTTTTCTATAACCCCTGTAAGTCAAGTCACCTGAGAGGCCAAGAGTTAAACTGGCTGTACAGTCTGAACTGTGAAGGTTGGAAGTAAATCCAAATGGACCAATAGCCTGGGTCTATTTCATGAATAAACAGAGGAGTTCAGGCTTGGGACCCTATAAAGTTAAGTCAATATTAGTTATAGAGGAAATCCTGTTTGTTCTTCTTCTGTTGTAGTTGCCTTTTTAAAAAGAACTCAAGTAGAACTTTTTGGTATGTTATAATATAATGCTAAAAATACCTCTTAAAACACACACACACACACACAGGATGTTTATAACCAAGTGGAAAGCAAATCACTGTTGTTTTTACTGTTAGGTACATGAGAATTAAAAGTGTTTTCCCAATATCTTTCAAATATAAAACTTAGAATGCCCCTATTTATGAAATGAGAAATACTCGTCTAGGTTCTGATGCCATGTAGTTACCTTATTATGATTATTATGGTAAAAATAATTAATTGCTATTAAAACCCTTTAATTCCACTTATTTGACACAAATTTCTCCCAGTACTCATTGCCTAGAAATTACATGTAACAAGGTCCAAGTAATCCAGTGTTTAAACTTCTAGGGGAGTAGGGTACTTTGAAGTTGTGACACCCTATCTTGTTTATTAGATTTCACAACTATTTCTCCTGTCATACTGTCCCCACACACTGAAAGAAAAAAACTAACCTATTATATGATTTTTTTAAAAAAACTTAAATGAATTTAAATTAATTTTACTTTGCTTCAGGATTTTGTTTGCTTGCTTGCTCGCTTGCTTTTCTTTATAATTACCTCTGCTTTGAAGCCTGAGCCACCCTAGAACTAAGGCCAGAATTAACTTCTCTTCCTGTTTATTCTTTTAGCTCTTTATATAGTATAAATCTATATTACAGTATTTTAACATCATATTTTTCTTAGTTAATTTTAAGTCTTACTCCCTGGCTTACATGTAAGGGCCATGTCATATTTATCCTTTTTCCAGAATTTCTAGCACAGTGCTTGATGCAGAGGGATATTCAATAAATGTTAGTTAAAGGAATGAATTAATGAATGAGCAATGGCCTTGGAAGCAGAAACACACCAGCATGTCAAAAATACCAATTAGAGAATCATTACTCTAGTAGTTTAAAGATACATCTGTCTGAAGCCTTCTGTTCTAGAACTCAAATCCATTAAGAGAATGAATTCCAACACACTTTATAAACCGTGAAATCCTATATACATGTAAGCAAATGTCACTGTTGCTTATTACTTACTAACCTTTAGGGAATCATTTCTGAATTTGTGAATCAACAGTCTGTGAAAACAAGAATGAACTTGGCTCATTGGAGTAGGCGGACCAGGGAAGGAATAGTAAATGGAAGCAAGTTGACAAGAAGTTGTCCCGTAATATAGTGGGAGTCCAGTTTTGGAAACTGGGCCTTGCTGAGGTCTTTCTCAAATACTCATTTTGTGTCCTGGTTTATAAATGACCATTTCTTTAAACACTTAGAATTTAGATAATTCCATATAGCATTCCCAGAAATGTGTGTTACCAGGTACAAAACATACAGGCTTGACTGGTCAAGGAAACACATGTCACATTTGGATAACTCTACTGAGAGGCTAAAATAACTGACGCATTTTGAAGTGACCATTCGTCGTAAGCTTCAGTGGTTCTGGAAGAGGCAATAAAAATATTGGGGCAATTTGACAAGCTACTGTGGTTCAAATAGATGTTAGTGGTAGCCAAAGTTCACAAATTATGTCAATGAAGCTGGATTCCATTAAGTCAATCAGTAACTAAGGAAATAGTTAATTGAGATATAATCACAAACTAGAAAAACAGGATAAATTAAAGAAGAAGAATAATCACATTTTTCAATAGTCACATGCAATCAGACAGCAGAATCTGATGTCTAGAAGATAAAGCAGGGAGATTTCAAAAATGGAAAAGGAGGCCATGGGCTACAACAGGAGTAATTCCATAAAAGCAGCCAAATGGGGATCTTTCTGAAAAGCAGATGACGTCCTCACAGAAGAGAATTGCCTAAAAACTACTAGGACATAGTTCCTGTGCTACAAGCATATGCCCAAAGTCACATAGCTAGTAAGTTGCAAAATGGGTTTTCAAAACCATGTCGACACCAAAGCCCATGTCTGCTACACTCAATGTCTGTGCCAAGTTGCCAGGCTGTGTTGTTCCTTACAGCTTTTCTGATTCCAGTTTCAGAAAAGCCATTAGTCATGCAGCAATAACATTAAGAAGCTTTCAGCTTGTCCAGCTTACTTGTTAAGCCCTATATTAAAAAAAAAAAAATGAAAAAAAGTCAGGCAATGAAGAAGCTGAGGATGAACTCAAACCAAGTAGCTGAATTTCTGAACTCAAGCCAAGTAGCTGAAGTTCTGAAGCAGCTAATATACTTATGAGCCAACAATTAATCTTAGTGTGTGGTGGATTCTTCTGTATTTTCTGGGAATAAGAGAGAAATATCTACTTATTCATTCTTTTATTTGACAAGCAATTACTGAGTGTTTACCATGTGCCAGTCACTGGAGACACAGAGATTAATAGAAAAAGATTTCTACTATTAAGAACTGCATGGTGAGGAAGGAATGAGGAGGCAGAAACAGACAAGCAAATAATTACAGTACAATGTGGCATTGATACTGAGAAATAAAAAAAGTAATAAATACAGTGATGCTACCTTGAGGGAAATCTCTCTTCCCAATTCCTGATGTTTCCTTCCAGATAGAGGGGATTCCACTAGTGGAATCCTAAACTTCCTCCACCCCTCAACTCTTTCCTTCTCAAGGGAGGAATAATTACCCTCTTAATCTGATTGATGAGTATGAAAAAAGTGGGCATGTAACACAAGCCCCTTGTTCATTCTTTCTCTCTCCCTCTCTCCCCATCTGTGTCTCCCCCCCTCTCCTTCCCTCCCCACACACCTCAGTAGCCAGCCTGCAAAGAAGGTATCTTCTGTCTGCTCTTTCATGTCCTTTATTTTCCAGAGACAGACCCCATGTAAGGAAGCCTGCAGAAGTCCAGCACTGTCTGTGACTAGAGGTTCACCATTAGGAATCCCGCTTGTTCATAGATACAAAGCACATTCTTCAACATCAGTTTTATCTGTAATATAATAAATGTTATTTCTCAAGAGGCAGTATAATGCAGTTGTTTAGGTGCATAGACTCTGGAGCCAAACTGGTTCATACCCTGGGATTGCCACTTAATAATAGTTATGAGACTCTGGGCAAGTTACTTAATCTCCTTGTGCTTCAATTTTTCCACCTATGAAATAGCACTAATAGTATCTGTCCGTGAAGTTGTTGTGAAGATGAAGTGAGTTAATACATATATAAAGCACTTAGAACAGTGCCTGTTACAAAATAAGTCCTCTAGAAGTTTGAGCTATCATTACTATTATCATTATTATTTTAGCGTTTGTCTGTCTTGATCTTTTATTTCTCAATTTGTTGAAAATTCAGGCAGGAAAGAAAAGTGCTATTCATTGGGGTCCTCAAACTTTCACCTGCAACAGTCATGGAAGTTTAAGAAATCTTACACAGCTCTCAGAGTCATTGTCCTTTTGTTTACAGTTCTTGGCTCTTTACTGGTTGAAATTTGGAAGACTCCAATAATTGTCACATCCTAGGCCACGCATCTCAGACTTTAGCCCAAGCTATATGGAGGGTGACTCCTCTGATCTCTGTGAGTAAGGCAGGCAGGCAGCTTACTTGATTCTCAAAGATTACACCCATGTCCCTCAGGTTAACTGCACATTCCAGAGATTTCTCCTTGTTCTGGCCTCTGCATGTACTACCCTGGTCTTTGCAAAACCCCCCTAGGAAAGGAAGGCTCTTTCCTACCTAGTCACAATGATTCTCTAGATTCAGATCTGCCCTTAAGGATTTTAATGGGGGGAGACAGACAGGTAGACAAAAATAATTGGAATACAGTGTGTTAAGTATAGTTAAAGACATATCTAAATTGTATCACGGAGTGGAATAGTCAGGACAGGAAACCTATGGCATACTCAAAAGGAGTAATTAAAAAGAGTTTAATAAATAATTTACTCACAAAGGTATAGTCAGAGTTAGGGATAATGAAGTATCAACACTGAGAATCTGCTCTCACCCCTAGGCCTAAAGAGACAAAATGAAGGAAGTATTACCAAAATCCAGAAAGCAAGCTATAGAAGAGGGCTACCCAAAAGGAACTCCGTTTCAGCAGGTTAATGAAGCCCCTGCCAATTCAAGGCCTGGAAGAGAGAAAGCTTGGGAAATATTACTACACTCTTACTCTTCTGTCCTCTGATCTTCTTCCAGGGCCTCCCATTGTTCAAATCTACCAGAAAGTCAAAGGGCAAGGAAACCTGGTTAATGTTGCCCAAAGAGGTCAGACTCTGAGGACACAGGGCAAGTAGAGAATGGGGGAGAGGGGACCGCAAGGGCCCAACAAAGAAAGCACAGCACAGAAAGCAAAGGAACTAATTCTTCCTGAGGACTTCAAAGAAGACCTTTTAGAGGAGGTAATATTTGAAATAGATACTGAAGGATAAGCAAGGATTTACAAAGTAGAGAAGTGAACAATGGCATTCCAGGCAAAGGGATAGCATATTCAATAGTTCATGGATATAAAAAAGAGCATGCATGGTATATTTAAACAAGCAATCACATTTGGCAGATGCACATGATACTTGTGGAGAGATGGATTTGGAAAGAAAAGTTAGGACCAGATTAAAAAGGTTCATAAATGCCATGCTAAAATGATTGTACTCAATCTTGCAGTTAATGAGGGTCCATTCAGGGACTTTCAGAGAGAGAGAGAGTGACAAGTTAGAAAAAGATAACTCCAATGACTGTAATAAAGGATGGACTAGAGTACTGATAGATCAGAAGCATGAAGATCATTTTGGAGGCCTTTGCAATGGTCCAAGCAAGATAAAGGTGAGTAGCACTAAAGCAGTGGCAGTGATGATGAGGCGAAGACTCTAGGCCTATTCTGAAGATTTAATTAACAGAACTTGATGACCTAATAACTCTGAGGAATGTCAAAAAGGCACGCTTTAGATGAGTACTCAATTTCTAGTTTGAAAAGCTAGGTAGATGGTTGCACTACTAATTAGGGGAGAAAATTCAAGAAGACTAGATTTATGGGAGACTACATAGATTTCAGCTTTATACATACTGAGTTTATTGTGCCTATGGAGCTTTACTAAGAAATATCTACTTAGCAATGAATAATAGATGGCCAGGACTCTGGAGAGAGACCTAGGAGCCAGATATACAGTTTAGAGAAGAACAATTTTTAGGTCATTAAATATGAAATGTCCAATTTTGAATCAAAAATGTAGTTTATTATATTTCAAACAAGAAGCAGTACAATTAATCAAAGTATGCACCTAAACTATCAACACAGTTTTGCCATCTTAATGGTAGCTTGTTTATGCCAGCAGCAAAGAGGCCTAGAGAGTGAGTGGCAATGAAAAAAATTACAAAAGGTGTTTTCCACAGCTTATTGAGAATTGAATATTTTTCCTTGCAAGAAGTCGTCCAAAGCCTGGAAGAAGTAGTATTCAGTTGGTGCAAAGTGTGGAGAATATGGTGGATGACAGAGTTTCCAAGTCCAGCCTCTGTAGTTTGAGCAGCATTGTTTGTGCACCATGTAGTCCAGCATTGTCTTGCAAGAGGATTGGCCTGCCTCTGTTGACCAATCTCAGCTGCTTAATCACAAGCATCCTCACCATTTTGTCCAGTTGGTTGCAGTAGACATCTGCTGTAATCAACTGACCAGGTTTCATGAAGCTGTAGTGGCTAATACCAGTGCTGGACCACCAAACATACACCATTAGATCTTTATTTTTTTTTTGATGAATATTCAGTTTTGGTCTGTGTCGGCCCTTCATCTTTATCGAACTATTGTGCCTAATGCTTACGACTATCAAAAAGAATCCATTTTTCATCACATGTAACAATATTGTGTAGAAATGGTTCGCCTTTATGTCATGACAGCAAAGAAAGGCAAGCCTCGAGATTTCTCTTCTCCTGCTCATTTAATTCATGTGGTACCCATCTATCCAGCTTCTTTATCTTGCCCATTTGTTTCAAATGGTCCAATATTGTTGGAATAATAATGTCAAACCTTGTGGCTAATTCACGCATAGGTTGAAATGGACTGGCTTCCGCTACAGCTTTCGGCTCATCATTATACACCTTGGTCTCAGGTTGCCCATGTGGCTCATGTTCAAGATTAAAATCACCAGAAGGGGAACTTCTCAAACCATCAACATACTGTGCATTCATTAACCACATCCTTCCTAAACACTTCATTGATATTTCGAGCTGCCTGCACTGCATTGGTTCCACAACAGAACTCATATTAAAAAATAACTCAAATTTTTCACTTATCCATTGTTTCACAAAAATTGCTCTAAAAATTTTTTGAAAGATAATCACAAGCCAAACCATGTATTTGAAAGAATGAGGAGGTACCTTCACAATAAAAATAAAACAAGAAGTGTCAAAGTAAAATGTCAGAGATATCAACTGTCAAACTTAGTACCTAAGGAAATTGGACCTTTGATACTTAATAACCTAATTTTTTTGTAGCCTATGTAAAATATATTCACCAGATTTTTCTCAACCTTTGTAACTAACAAAGGAAAAAATGTGACTCATCATATAATGAAATAAACCACTATAACAGCCAGAAGTAAATCTGCTACTGATGCTCCTTATCATGGGAAGGGATTTTCATTTGTTTGTTA
This sequence comes from Cheirogaleus medius, assembly GCA_008086735.1. Lineage (NCBI taxonomy): Eukaryota > Metazoa > Chordata > Mammalia > Primates > Cheirogaleidae > Cheirogaleus > Cheirogaleus medius. The sequence continues at coordinate 26,232,335 of VBSM01001265.1, forward strand.
GAATAGAAACTCATAACACAGAATTGTATGATAGTTTGGGAGTGTTCTTTAAAAAACAGATAACCCTCAGTTTTTAAAACTAAGTGCTGTTTCCTCCTTAAATTTAAACTCATTTATTTTGTAAATAAAATCCAAATTTCCCATAGCACCTTCTTTTTTTATATAAACCCTTACCCCCGTGACATATAATTAATTGTTTTTCAACTGAGGAATTTGACAATACTGTGACCAGCAAAGTTCTCTTCTTCATAGTAGGTACATGATAAATATTTACTGGGATGAATGGATAAATGGGTAGGCAGATAGATAAATTAAAGCAATAGATTATATTAAAGTAATGTTGATTGTGTTATGAATTTCATATACATATATAAGTGTATAAAAACATAATCAAAAGAGATTTAGAAGCTATTTAGTTTTGCTTCCTCAGTGGAAGAGGCCAGAATTATTTACACAACTGCCAGTTTCTCCTTTGTGTCCAGCTGCCTCAATCACCTTATTCAAGAAGAACTGAAATACTTTTTCTTCTAGTTCCTTGCTGTGTTAAATGATCAAAGGTATAGGATTTCACAACTTTACTTCTTTTGTGTAGTTGCTAGCATAATTATTTTGAATCGTACAATATAGTTCTGATTAACTGAAACAAATGGAAGTCTGCCACTCGTAGCACATAGTGAGGCACAAGTAGAACCAATTGATTTTTCACTCCTAACTTTTTATGTGACCAACATGAGACTTAATATACCTATTAAAAATTATAAAATTATTGAGTGACTTTATTTTGTTAAAATCTTCTTTTCAAAATTTTATTCAAAATAACTTAAAAAAAAATGTTCTGCTTTGGTGGTTGCCCATCTTATGAAATTTGGAGTGAGTCATTAACACACTGCATTTACCATGTTCTTTCCCTACCTTCATCTTAATGTAGTTTCTTTATCTTTGATGTGCACCATCTACACTGCACCTTTATCCCTCATCTGCCCAACCCTTCTATCCCATGTAACAAGTAGAAGGACATCTTCCTAACTCCTGCCTTTCAAAGGAAGGAACTGTAGGTATGTGTGGTCTAAAGAAAACTGGACCACAAGTTAAATCATGATAAGTCCCAGGCATCCAAATGCCATATAATCTGTGGGTAAACAGAGCCTACCCCTAAATGACTGAGTTAAAGGTAACAGGAAGATACAGGAATACTGAAAATGCTTTGTCAACTTTAAACTTTTGTTGAATATTTAAAATACATGTCTCTCTCCTATAGGGTACAGTCTCTGTTCTAGTCATCTATGTATTTCTCTCAGCACCCAGCACAGTAACGGTTGCCAGCAGAATGAATTAAGAAATTGCCCCATACATGATGTTTCTGTCTTTTTAATTTTTTGTATTATTCAGTTTTTCTTTAATAAACTGCTTATATAATAAAAATAAAGTCTCAATATTTTGTTTATTTTTAATGTCTATATTTTCTGTAGATATATTATATACAGAATATATATATACATAAATGATCGTACTTAAAGTTGAAGGAAAATAAGGAAATAGTTTAAAACTGTCTTACGAATCAATACATAATACAATTTTAACATTTTATGAAAAATTGTGAGTTATAATACAGAATATTTAAACACTAATTATGTATTTGGGTTATTCTGAACAGATAGTTAGCAAAAACTGAAATGAATGTTTTGATTGTTTTCCTATGACACAACTGGGTGAAAAGCAGAACTACACATAAGTTTCATAATAAAACTTGAAACCACATCAGCTTGTCTATCGTCAGGTTTTGTTACATTCCCCCTAACTCAACCCAGACTCCCTGGAGTTGGCAAACAGGGCAAAGTTTCCTTTGAGCTTTAGGGATGCACATAGAATTCTGGAGAAAACCAAAAGAAAGGCAGTTTTTTCCTCCAGATGTGGCAAGTCTGTCACTTTCCTTGTTTATTCAAACTCCAAACTCAGCACACCAAATAAAGACAAATGCCTGGAAGAAGAAGGGAAGTGGGGGCTGGGAAATCCTAAAGTTTTATTCCACTCAAAATAAGGTATTGATGTTGTAAGACTCTCTAGAAGAGGAACCAAATTAGGAAGAATGGGGGGGACAGAGAGAGAGAGAGGAGGCTGTGAAGGAGAGAAGCAGCAAGGAAAGAGGGAGGGAGGAAGGAAGAAACAAAGGGACAAACCAATGAAGAGACTGTGTCATAAGTAAAGGTTAGGATTAATCCAATTCTGTGGTCCTGAGATGCAAGAAAAAAAAATTTACACTCTACCTAATTGTGTTCATTTGCATAGAGGCTGATTCCATGTCTGAGATAGGTTGTATTCATAGACAGTTATTATAAAGACAATTTAAGACAGCAACAACAAAAATAAATAAATGGGACCCGAGCAAATTAAAAAGCTTCTGCACAGCCAAGGAAACTATCCTTAGAGCAAATAGACTAATCTACACAATGGGAAAAAATATTTGCATGCTATACATCTGATAAAGAGCTGGTAACTAGAATTTATATAGAACTCGGGAAAATCAGCAAGAAAAAAATCAAACAACCCCATTAAAAGGCAAAGGACATGAATAGAAACTTTTCAAAAGAAGATATAATGGCCAACAAACATACGAAAAAATGTTCAGCATCTCTAATCATCAGGGAAATGCAAATCAAAACCACAATGAGAGATCACTTAACTCCCTTGAGAATGGCTTTTATCAAAAAGTCACAAAACAACAAATATTGGCCTGGATGCCTAGAAATAAGAACACTCATACACTGCTGGTAGGACTGCAAACTAGTACAACCTCTGGAAAGTAGTATGGAGATACCTCAAAGAACTAAAAGTAGAACTACCATTGATCCAGCAATCCCACTACTGGGTATTTACCCAAAGGAAAAAAAGTCATTTTGTCAGAAAGACAGCTGCACTTGAATGTTTATAGCAGCAGAATTCACAGTTGCAAAGATGTGGAAACAACCCAAGTGCCCATCAATACGTGAGTGGATTAATAAAATGTGGCCTATGTATACCATGGAGTTCTTCTCAGTCATAAAAAAGTGGTGAACTACCTATTGTATTATCCTGGATGGAGCTGTAGCCCATTCTTCTAAGTGAAGTATCACAAGAATGGAAAAACAAACACCACATGCACTCACCATTAAATCGGTACTAATCGATCACAACTTATGTGCACATACGGAAGTAATATTCATTGGGTGTCAAGCAGGTAGAAGGACAGGAGAGGATGGGTAAACCCACCTCTAATGGGTGCGGTGCATGATGTCTGGGAGTTGGGCACACTTGTAGCTCTGACTCAGGTGGTGCAAAGACAATATATATATAACCAAACTGTTTGTACCCCCATAATATTCTGAAATAAAAATAAATAAATAAATAAAAATTTTAAAAAATTAAAAGGGATAGTTTAAGGTATAGAATTTTACTCTAAAGAATTGAGAAAAAAAATCCAATACTGTAGAATTTTCTTGGTGGTTGCCCTATCTCTACTATTTATACTTTTCCACTTTAGCCATACCTATAAACAACTGGAAAATAATTTTCATCTCAAGTTTTCAATTCTTTTGTTATATAATTGTCAACATTTATTGCATACTAACCTCATTTTAGGCACTGTGCCAAGTATTTTACATACTTTCATGAGAAACACTTATTCCTCACTCCTGATATTTCCTTCCATATGGGAGAACATCCATTAGAGTAACGCTCCTAGCCTGTGTCTACCACTCTACTTATTAATTGCCAGGAGAGGAGAGGAGAGATTTTGATGATTTGGGGATGAGGAACAGGGCATATGATGAAGATGAAATATAATTCATGTCCCTTTGCCCTTCTTCATTGTTTTTCAGATATTCTAACCTGCAAGGAACATGTGTTTCTGGTCTGCTCTCATCTCAGGCATAGCAGAGCGGTAAAGGCCCTGGCTCAGCATGGCTGGGAAAAAGCAAGGAGAAGTCAAGTCCAGACCTGGGTTGGATGTTGACTCACTATGTGACTGTCTTCTAGGAATAATTATGCAACTCAGAAAGGTGAAGGTGAGAATTTCTTTGCTTTTGGTAAACACAGAATGCATAGATTTCTTATGTCTCAGTATGGGAAATCTCATATAACAAAAGCTAGAGGAGTATGTAAGAAAAATGTATGTCTAGGCCAGAAAACAAAAAGAAAAAAAAAAAGAAAAATGTGTAACAAAATGAAAGAAAGAAGATGCTCAAATCCAGCAGACAATACTAGCCTTGCCATAGGTACCGAAAGACAGGGACCAACCTAAATTACAGGTTGAAATGTTTTAAACTCAGATGAGCCTTTCTGAAAAATAGTGAAGGAACAGAGGAAGGAAATATAACACTAGATGCCTAACCCCTTGCTGCAGAAAAAAAATGTGGCTGAAAGAAATGCTCTCAAGGCTCGTGGCATTCAAAGTGAAGAAAAGACAAGGTATTGAGTAGCACATGACGTAGATGTAGAAACTCACTTGGCCCATAGAAGTACAGGTTTCAAAACCAGCTTTAATACAGGTCTCTGCTGAGGGTGATTGCATTGTAGGAAGCAGGAGGCAGGTGTCAGGCCACAGCAAAATGCAACAGCAACAGCCCCTGTGGCACAGGATTGGGGTGCCTGTTCATAAAACATCATGGAGGCTATGTCACGACACAACACCACTCTTTTCTGCATGGGGTCTCAGGAACATGAGACTCAATGGGAAAATAGAAATGAAGTTGTTTTGAATATGTTAGGAAGGAAAAGCACTTCAAGGAAAAACTATTGATTGGGGCTGCCATCATGTGAAGATTTATTTAAAATTTTTTTAGAAGCCAGAACTGTCACAATGTCACTCTCTGAGGAAGGAAATAGTATGCAGAGGTGGCTCTTCCTCCCGTATTGGAAGTGAGTGATTAACTTCTTGATGGGTGATTTCTCCCAGTTGAGTTTAAGCTCAAACTTTCCCAACTCCAGAAAATAGGAATGGATTGCCATCAAACTATATACGGAAAGCCAATCATTTGTCACCCCCCACTATCACCTTGGTCCAGGCCACAGTCATTTCTTGTTGCAGCAACTTCCTAAATGATCCTTCTGCTGCTGCACTTTGCCCCTTAGAGTCGCTTCCCAGCAGAGTATTGGGTGATCTTGTTAATTTAAGTCAATACTCAGCTCTGTACCCTCCACGGGCTTCCCATCAGAGTAAATGCTACATGGTATGTCCCTCTGCGTCCTCCAGATCTCATTTCTTCACTCTCCACCTTGCTCACCTTGTACTCCAGCCACACAGGCTTCCTTGCTGTTTCTTAAACACTCCAGGAATCTTCTGCCTCCTGATTTTGCATTTGCTATTTCCTCTACCCTAAAATGATCACTCCCCAGATGTACACATGGCTTGCTCTTTAACATCCTCTAGGATTTTATTCAAAATTGCCTTCCCTGACTATCCTAACTAAAATTCTAATCCCCTCCCAAAATTTCATAACTCCTTTCTTTTATTTATTTTTTCTCTTTATCATGTCACTGATATGTTGTGTATTTAACTATCTTATTTTAAAAATATCAGCCTGGCGCAGTGTACCTATAATCCCAGCACTTTGGGAGGCCAAGGCAGGAAGATCGCTTGAGGCCAGGAGTTCAAGAACAGCCTGGGCAACACCGAGAGACCTTGCCTCTACAAAAAAATAAAAAATAAAAAATTATCCAGGTGTGGTGGCATGCACCTGTAGTCTGAGCTACTCAAGTGGCTGAGGTGGAAGGATTGCTTGAACCCAGGAGTTGAAGGTTACAGTGAGCCATGATCAGGCCACTGCACTCCAGCCTAGGTGACAGAGTGAGGCCCTGTCTCTAAATAAATAAATAAATAAATGAACATAAAAAATGTCTTCCCCAATAGAATGCAGTTTTGCTCCATGAGGGCAAGGACTTGTGTCTATTTTATTCATTGCTAGAATATCTCCTGGCACATAGTAGGTATTCATTAATTATTTGCAATATGAATGAATGAATCCCGGTGAGACTAAAGCCCAGATTATCTCCATTTACCTACCTTTATGCAAATACCTTTGATATGGTCTTTGGCCTCACCAAGCAATGTGATCTGGAAGCATAATTTTCCTGTGGTAACTGTATTATGATCTAGGTCTTAGCTTGCTTTCTAAATTGTAGAGTGACTAAGGTAGAACTCTTATACTTTAGTATGTTCTAGGAATTCTTTGGACTTTATTTTATAAAGTAAGGATCATAGAGACAAGTTCTAGTTCTTGAAGGAGCTACATCCATTCCAGGAGCTGCACTGCTGAGGGGACCCAACCTCACATCTCCCCTCTCTTGGCTAATACTTACTAGAATAAGAAACAGGAGGAGACAAATCCTGGACTTTAATTTCTTAAAACTTTAACTCATAAAGTCAAGAGAATTTGATTTAGAACTTTAACCTCTTTGGACTTTAACTTATTTGGACTTAACTTACAAGGGGTTCTAATTTTTTTACTGTAATTTCTCCCTGGTATTTGATCATCGGGAGAAGTCTACATTCAGATGTGAAGCATCTTATTGTTATATATTATTATTGGAGTATCTTTATACTGTCACTCTATTAAATATGCCATCATAGAACCTCTGGTGGGCTATACCCATGTTGCAGCCATGAAAATGTACTGCTCAGCCCTCCTGCTCTGGGGAGCATAGTGAACTGACACCCTTTAGACCCACCACCATGTTCACACTGAGGACACTTCAGCCAGCTTATCCTAGCCAGTGACGGAACACAGCTAGGGTACTAAAGCAGGCCCATTCCAGGGAGACAGAAATTCTCCAACAAACAAATTTGGCTCAAGAACTCCCCATCAGCCAGATTTAATCCTTTTAAAAACTGTACTGGAGCCTAAGAATCTTCCCACCCAGTTCTCTTCCCTTCCCTCTCTTCTTGCACAGATGTCAGACTTGCACTATGCTTTGAAGGCTCTCCCTGCCTCTGCCAGCTCCCTCTTCCAATAAATCTCTTACCTGTCTAATCTCTTCTTGGCAACTGCTTCTCAGTGGACCTGAACTAACATACCATGTCATTGGACAACTTGACTAGACAAAATCTGGGATGGGAAACTGATTTTCAGCCTTGGGCACAATATATCTCCAAGTTTATGTAATGTATTCATCTGGCCTATTTCAGGGCATTCCAGGTACAGAAGCAACACTAGACAAAACTACAGAGACAATACTCTTGGGAAAGACCCACAGAGTAGCACAATTAGTGCTGGGAGAACAGCCTTATGAAAATGAGAATACGACTTTCTTGATAGTCTGCACTGATCTTTTCCCCACAAGAGGATAGCCACAGCCTGGTGGAATATAGGCTAAATGGTTAAGCCCAGTAGAATAAGAGAACAAGAGTCTGGAAATGTTAGGGGATAAAACTTTCCCTCTACTCTGATGTTTCTTTCCTTAGGGAGCTTCACTAATGTAATATTCCTGTCTACTCTCTGCCAACCCTTTTCTGAGAAGGGAAGGAGTAGTGACTTTTCTTATTGATGACTTGGGGAGAAGCATTTTAAAATGCTTATTTCAGCCCCTTCTTCCTTCATTTTAACTTGGCATCTACAAAGAGCATGCATTCTATGCTATTCCTACACACCACACATTTTACATGGGCAGGCTCCTGAATGGGGAGACCAGCAGGTTCAACACCAACTGATGTATGTTCCTTGTTAGCCAGCCTGTTGTTGCTACATGTCTGAGCCCAGTTCTCAAATCTAGCATTTAGCAGTTTAGTGGATGATATTGTGATTGCCATCAATCTTTTCCTTTTCTAGCTGATAATTGGTCCTGAACTCCCATGGGAAGAAGGTACTATTATTTCCCTTTTTACCTAGGATGAAACTGAGGTATATCAACTAACTTTCCCAAGATTATACTGCTAATAAGTGGCAGAATTAGAACTCAAGAGAAAGTTCTTAGCCTCTAAGCTTTTACATTTTGCCATTTATTATTATATCTCTATTTTCATGATGAAGGCTTTTGACACACATGAATTAGAAATATTCAACTAGTGAATACATGAGTAGTTTTGATAAGCTATGGTCCTATAGTCCTGCACTTATTTATCTTGGATTTTTAAAGTTTTAAAACTATTAAATTGTTACATCTGAAATATCTCACTGAGTGTCTTGACAAATACTTAAGAAGAGGTGATTTGAAGGGAAGCATGACTTCTGATTACCTATTCTATCATGTAACTTCTAATGTATTACAAGAAGTAGACCAAATTTGTGTGTGCCCTAAATATTTTCATCCTTGCATCAGGGACCTGGAGAGGCCTGAATCTAGAGATATTAAATAGCCTGAATATAACAGTCAAAGAAGTAGAATTAAAATGAAAGTACTCATCTTAAAAATCAAGTAAAATTTGTCATACTTACAAATCTCTACTCCATATTTTCTAGGGAAGGAATTAATCCTTAAACATTTTTTGAGCTGCACGTTTTTAGATACTAGTGACAAACAAACAAGACCCTGACACTGTCCTTTAATATCCCATAACCCAACTTTTGTATACCTAAATTGGGATTCTCAAACATTTGCTGATTAATAAAGTTTTCACGATGTCATCATCAGTTGCTGGTTTTCTGTTTTGTCTGGATTATCTGTAAAGCATTGTTGGTTTATACAATAGTTTGAACATTTTGTTTGAAGCTATTTTATAAAAATGAATGGAATGCAGAAAAATAAAACACTAATATTAATACTTATAATCATTTAAGTAGGACAAAAATGGGCAGATGGGAGAAGGGGACGGGTATAGACACACCTAATCGGTGTGGTGAGCACCATCTGGGGGATGGACATGCTTGAAGCTCTGACTCGGGTCTGGCAAAGGCAATATACGTAACCTAAACATTTGTAACCTGTAATATGCTGAAATTAAAAAAAATAAAAGAAACCTTCATATCTTCAAAAAAACAAGTAGGACAAAAATGGAAACCGAGTATAGTGGCGTGTACCTGTAGTCCCAGCTACTTGGGAGGCTGAGGCAGGAGGATCACCTGACTCTAGGAGTTCAAGACCAGCCTGGGCAACATAGTGATATCCTGTCTCAAATAAAGGAACAAATAAGACATTAAGACAGAGATAAAATTATTAGGCATGCTAAAAGCAGCAAATATTTAGCCTTGATTAAATTCTTATTGGATTTAACCTGGTTGACTGTTTAATTATAAATTAAAGAAGCAAATTTAAAGTATTTGTACAAAATGAAGATAAGTAGTGAAGGAGAAATCAGACCCATAAAATTATGAACTAGAAATCAATATCGAGAAATAGTCCAGGAATTAAAATGCAAAGAAATGTTTTAGTTCCATAGCTCTGCTGACAGGGATACAGCTTGTGGCTTGATTCCTCTACAAGCAAAAGAAGGCAAAGCTTAACTTTCTCTTGAGAAAGTTAGTGTCTCCTGTTTGATCTCCTGCAAAATCCTCTGAAAATCCTTCTTAGTAAACTGTTCCCAACGTTAAAATATATTTCTCCTGACTACTAAATGTCCTTTCCAGTAAGCTGAGAGAGCTAGAATTTGAAGTAAGACATTACTTTAGGAAATCTATTTTTACATATATTTGATGTTTAATCTATGCACGGAATATTTTGTATGATATTAGATCCCTTGCAAATAACAGGAAAATACAACACAAAACACAAAACAGGCACTTAGGCACTTTGAGTCAGAAGACTTGAAGGGTACAATCAAAAACAACTTTTCCTTTCATCTTCCCTGCCCATTCTGAAGAACTAGTCCTTCCCATGAGAGAAAGCCAGAGCAGGTCATGCCTAGATAATGAAGTCTTCTGATTGCATTTAGTCACATGAATTGACTTTTTTTTTGTTAATCAAAATGTTCGATAATTTAAGTGTAAGAGTCAAAATTCCAAATGTCATTTAAAGTTAAAGTTTCTCCCCTTGACAAAGCGTTATCTTCCTCTCTATTTCCCTACCTGGTGCTTCTACTCCTCCTTCCTTACTCACCATCAGGCTGCCTCTGGATCCTCTAGGGTTAAAACAGGGAGAGGAATAAGAAGAGGCAGGAAATGTCTTACCTGACTGGCACTGATGTAATCTGGCATTGGTTACCTCTGGCTGGGGCAGATGTTTAAAACCAACTCTTTCTGGCTGATGTTTGTTTGAACAAAGCTGACTATTCTTCTCATGGGTGCTTTCATGGCTACTTTGGAGGCCCCCACATTGAACTGCCTGTCCTGTGGGTGAAGCATTTACCTTCAACTGGTCACTTATGTTTCCTCCCAAAGCAGTGGAAATTAGGTAAACCTACCCTCTCTTGGGGTCACTTCACCTTTCTGAGCAGAACTCTTGGGTGAAATCTGAAATGGCTCTAGGCTGGCTCACTTCTGCTGAGCCCACACCTAATCCATGAGAAACACTCCCCATCTTTGTCCCTGCTTTCAGTGTAAATGCAACTAACACTCAATGCAGGCTAGATTCTGTCTTTCTCTATTTCTGTGAACTTTAGATCAATATCTACAGCCTCTTGTCTTGCCCACCAAGTTTATTTATTGATATTTAAATTTTATCACCACCTCATTCATTGCATCAACAGCCATTTTTAGTACCTGTCCAAATATGGCTGCTCTAAAATTATAAGCATGGCTTTCCACTTCTCCCTCCAAAAAAAAGGCCAAATTTCAAGGATTTTGTAGATTATAAAATTACAAGATAATTACATATATATATATATAAACAAGTTTTTATAGCTATCATTCTTTCATACCTTTCTTTGAAGGTCTAAAGTGACCTAGAAAACCTGGCTCTCTGCCTAGTGTATGTACCAGGTCAAGGAAGAGAATATAAAACAAGGTCCACTCTTTTCTCTCAAACAAATGTCCCAGAGAGGTGGTAATAAATAGGATAACTTTCCTTGCTACTCCCAAATAGCTTGGTGATAGCCCAGCCTTTTCATTGTCCAAGATAATTTTGCCCAAGTGCCTAGTTCTGGGAAATCATCTCCATCATAGTAACTGAGATTCCCTCTTAAATGAAAGTTTAACGGTTCATGGGTTCCTCCATCCTACTGAATCCTCTTCCTCTAATGGGAGGGATCTAAATAATAGATGTGCCCTCATGTGTGGTTCAATTGAACCTGAGCTAGGACCTACTCATCTATGTGTGCAATGCTGGGTGTGAAGCATGAAGTCATGTATCTATAGTGAGTAACCAATGGATGCTCAGATGGAAAATGAAAGGATTGACTAAATTTTGAGCAGAAGTGAAATGTGGGGAATGATGAAGGGTGGGGGTAGGCATTGGCCTCATTATCTTCTTCTGACTACAAGCCCTTCACAATATTTTCCCATGCATGAAGTTACTTGGCATGAACTTTGACAGAAATCTCATTTAGCAAAATGGTTCTATGTACAGGTGTTGGGAGTAAGACAACTTGGATTTTTAATTCCCACTCTTCCATTTACTAGATGTGTGGCCTTGGACAAGTTACCTGCACAAGTTCATGGGGTGTAGGGTAGCAGTGCTCATTTTTGCTCCTTAAGGCATCTAAAAATCTGTTAAAATCGGATTCCAAAGCCTATGACAACCTGATTTTCCCCAAAGGGAGCATGTAGACAGGATTATCTGCTCAAGAAGAATACCTTGTTCTATTTTTATTGAGCCTCCATTCCCCTAGAGTTGCCAAGAACCCAAGAGACTAGTCTGTCAGGGTCTACATCTTCTCTAGGCCATATCTAGAGGCTCCCAGGCAACAGTGCAGGTAGCCTTGTGTTTTGAGGTGGAAGAACAGCAGCTTTTGCAGGTTTCAAGTGTAAATTTCACAAGACCTGGGGATAGCCATGTAGCTGGGCATCCAGGTTGCTAGAACCTAGTTTAGGAATAGGAAGAATCCCTAAAATTCTTAGCTGTAGTAGTTTGAAGATCTTTAGTATTATACCATTGACCTGTCAATTACTCCCCTCATGTCTGCTTCTAACACAAGTCCTATCCCCGCCAATTTAGGCAGCACCCTTGAGCTGGCACTGACCCATTTGTGTTTCAACGCCTTGTACAAGTTGAAGGTGTAATTTTATACGTTTTTTGGACCCATAGTAACTATGCCCATATAAGTTACCTTTAACTTTAATATGAATGAGAACTAGAAACTAACATTGTGCTATGGAAAAACAATTCCAAATAAGTTAAAATTTTATATTATAGTCAACATGTATGATAAATCTCTTATTTCAGACACAAACAGAGTGGTCTACAATTTCAATTAAAAGAAAATCAGGCTGGGCGCGGTGGCTCACGCCTATAATCCTAGCACTCTGGGAGGCCGAGGTGGGTGGATTGTTCAAGGTCAGGAGTTCAAAACCAGCCTGAGCAAGAGCAAGACCTCATCTCTACTAAAAATAGAAAGAAATCAATTGGCCAGCTAAAAATATATAGAAAAAATTAGCCGGGCATGGTGGCGCATGCCTGTAGTCCCAGCTACTCCAGAGGCTGAGGCAGAAAGATCACTTGAGCCCAGGAGTTTGAGGTTGCTGTGAGCTAGGCTGACGCCACGGCACTCTAGCCCGGGCAACAGAGTGAGACTCTGTCTCAAAAAATAAATAAATAAATAAATAAAAAGAAAATCAGATATTCTCATTCCCATTAAATAAATATTGAACAAATATTTAGTGAATATTGGGTTAAAGCAGTACTAATTTATTTTTTGTCTGGGAACCTACATGTTTTGTCTAGACATGATTGAAATATAAAGCTGAACCTCCTCATTCCCTGTGCCACCAATTTATAAAGTTCATTAATATATTTTCCCAAAGAGGTGTAGATCTCTTTATTTGGACTTCCTTGCTGCTGTAGTGCTCCTTCCAAATGCTCACACTCGAACTTGTGTGAACACATGGAGGGGTTGTGAGGGGTTCTGTTTCCCACTTGTATCAGTTGAGATGCTTTGGTGACACGTAACAGAAAAACCTAAGAAAATGGCTTTAATTATAAGAAACATTTATTATCTCACATAATAATAAGTCCAGATAAGAGTGTAGGTTGGCTAAGCAATGTCACCATGAATCCAGGTTCTTTCCATTTTTCTGTTCTGCCATTCTCATTGTTAATATTAGCTTTGTCCAACATCCCTTCCTATGTATCTCTTTTCATGAAGAGGCAAACTTTTCCTAGAAGTCCCTGGGCAGACTTGCCTTTATGTCTCACTGACCAGAACTGCATGAGGCAACCTGTTCATTTCTAAACTATTCACTGATGAGGACAGCGATTGGCTTAGGGAAGCACAAGGCTGAGGGAAGCTGGGTGAATTACAAGGGCAGACATGGGGTTCTGTTAGAAAAGAGGAAGATACAGTATAAATGTTGAGTAAACAACACCAATGTCTACTCACCCTTTGGAGATCTGTAGGCTCCTTTGTGTTACGGGCCAAAATTAACTTTCTGCTGCCTTACTTAAGACCACATACTGAAGTCACAGATTTTGCTGAAAGAAAGGTGATCTTTGTGCAATTCTTTCATCCCACCATGTCTCTTAGGCATGTTAAGTCACAGGTGATTACAATGGAGTTATGTTACTGACCTATAAATAAAGCACTAACAACTTCCCAGTCAAATGTGCTAGAAACCTTATGGCAGCATTTCCAAAAGTATATCTATAAAACTCTAGGAACATTCCACAAAAAAAGAGGACCCTGTGATCAAGTAAGTTTGGGCAATGTTGCATATGCTTTTCTTCTCTTGTAGATTGTAGATTCAGAAGGCTCTGAGAAATCCTGCAGTTAAATAAACTAACTCAAAATGAGTTCTGGAATCAAACTGCCTGTGTTTAAATCTGAGTTCTACCATTTCTAGCTGTGTAAACTCTTTAAACCTCTATTTTCTCATTTGAGAAAAGGAGAGGTCTAATGGTGCTACTTAATTGGAGTTGCTGTGAGAAGTGGGTGAGATAATCCATGTGAAGCTTTCAGCACAGTGCCTTTGTATATGCACTCATTTAACAAATAGTTATTGAATACCTATGGTGTGTCGAGGTCCCAGGTCTCACAGAGCCTACATTCTAATGGAGGAGGGAGGCGACAGACAATAAATAAGTAAATAAATAGAATAATTTTAGATAATGATGAGTACTATGAGAAAAATGAAACATAATGATATTATAAAGCATAACTAGGATGAGAACAGCTGTTTTAGATGGGAGAGTCGGGAAAGACATTTCTGAGGAAGGCATTTTATCTGAGCCCTGAGATACAAGGAAACTGGAATAGTTTATCCATTCATTCACTCATTCATTCAACAAATGTTTATTGAGCACTTCCTATGTGTCACAAACTCTTTTAGGCACTAGGGTAGAGCAATAAACAAAAATTAGAAAAGAATACCTACCCTAGTGGAGCTCACATTCCGATATGGGAAAACAAAAATAAAAACGAAAACATAGAGTATACCAAGTGGTTAGGTGCTATGGGGAAAATGAAAGTAGAAAAAAGGGAAAGAATATTTAATTTTAACTTCAAACTTTTAAACAGGATTACAGGGATCCCTCACTGAGAAGGTGACACATAAAGAAAGACCTGAAAGAGATGAAGATGTGAGCCATGCAGAAATCTGGAAAAAGAATTCTAGGCAGAAAGAAACAGAAAGTGCAAAGGTCCTGGGGCAAGAGCACACTTGATGCATTTAAGGAAGGGCAAGGAAGGTGAATGCCTAAAGGAGAGTAAGCATAAAGGAGGGTGGTAATAAATAAGGTTCCAGATTATGTAAGAATAAGCAAAGGTCTGGAGTAAAATTCCTACAGGCAGATAGAACAGCAACTGCAAAGGCCCTGAATCAGAACCAAGGTTGGCCTATTCAAGCAGTAGAAAAGTGGCTGTTAGAGCTGGAACAGACTGAACAAGGGGAAGAATAGAAATGAGGTCCAAGAAGTCATCAGGTCAGATCATATAGAGCCTTATATTACAATTATAGGCCAAGGTAAGAAATATATATATATATTATATATATATACACATTTGCCTAAGTACATTGAAAATAGCTATAACTGCTATTGTCATTATTTGTGAGATACTATTCTGCTGAATAGATTGAGAAATGTTATCATAGAGCCTATTTTAATTAAACCTCTTGCTCATCCTCCATATCAATCAATCCACAAGTATTGTGTCTATATCAAGGACTATAGTAGGAACTTGATAATGGGCCTCCAAACTCTCTCATTTTTATCTCTTAAGTTACTATTGGATTGAATCACTGTCCTCTTCCTCACAAATTTCTGTTGATTTTTTTACTTACAGGATCAAGTCCATGCCCAGTAACTGGCGAGGATTTCAAGGTCTCCCTCTACATCTCCCTCCACCTATTCCTGTTAGAGGCACTGAAATCACACTTTAAATGTAAGTGCATGACTTATCCACCATAAGTTTAGTTCATGCCATTCCCTCAGCCTGAATTCTCCTTCCCCTCATACTTTACTTATTAGAAGTTTTCTTTTCGTTCAAGGCAGTAAAGTATCCACTCCTCTCTGAAGTTGTCCTGATATTCCTAAGCAGACGCACTCACTCATTCTTTCAACCATGTACCCATCAGTGTCACTTCTGTCTCAGTGTGGTGTATTTGTCCGATTGCCTTTCTGTAGACTTAGTAGTCACATCTGTCACTTCCATTAGATTGTAAGCATATTGAAGGCAAAGCCTATATTTTCATCATGTTTTCTAGTAGTGTCTAACACAATTGCTAGCACATAGCAAGCGCTTAATAAGTTGCTAGTGAAATGAAATTTAAGAGGCAATAATGTGATAAACACCTTTAAGTACTGGAGCGTAAAGGAAAGAAAATGGCCGTGATGTCAAGGAATTTACAAATCAGTAGTAGTAGCTTCCATTTATTGAGTTCTAACTAGGGTACAGGCATTCTCCATGTAGTATGCCATTTAACATGCATAGCAACTCAACGAGGTAGGTGTTATAACCCCCAGTTTATAGAATGAGGTTAAGTAACTTGCCCAAGTTCATAAAATAAGCACTCGGATTCAAACTTAGGTCCCTCCAGTTTCCAAGCTTGTACTCTTTTCACCATCAACTGGGCTCTAGCCAGGAAAAGAAAGAAGTCTTTCAGAGGAAGGGAATTTTTTTTTAACAGAGGATTAGTTACACAGATAAATGGAACAGTGAAGAAGCCAAATAGGGAATAGTGAAACAATTCACAGACCAGCAAAATTGGGAAGTCACTCCTCTTGTTGTACAAATGACACTGGGAGAAGAGGGTGTCACCAGAGCCCAGAAGCTTGGGCTTTCAGGCAAAGGGAGTGAAAACCACTGAGGGAATTGCCCAAGTAGAGCTGGGACCAGGAAGGGAGGGGCTGTCCAGTGGGACACTGCCAAACGCCACAGGAAGCAGGGAAAGAGAGGGTGAGAAATAGCCTGGCTTCTCCCTTTCCCCTGGGTCCAGTTTTCTTCTGGTGCTTCTTATTGCTTTAACCTATCAACAGCCAAAGAACCTGAGAGCCTGTGTGAGACTGTAACAGAGCAGAGGAGGGGAAAGGTGGGAATGGATCTGAGACCAGTACCAGCATGCTACCTCTCTACCTGAAATGTATTGAAACAGGATGTAATTTGGGGCTAGGATGAACAGCAAAGATATTAAGTAAATTCAAAAGAAAAGATTTATGGTGCCTGCAGTAGCAAGGGAGAGACTCTTTAGAGGTGGAAAGTTATACCAGTTCCTAAAGAAAGGTAGAATTTCTACAAGTGAAGAAAAGAGGGTAGGTAGGTGTTCCCAACAGAGAGAACCACCTAAGTATTTTCCTGTGGGCAAAGAATACTATTCATTCTTTTTAAAATTCTTTTTACTCAGAAGATAAAATGGGATATCTCTAATATGTGTGTACAGTATAAAGAATAATGAAAAACAAACACCCCCGTACATACTATCTAGGCTCAGGGAGTAATACATCATTATCTACATTTATTTTTTTTAAATTGTTGTGGTTTAGAAAATATATATATGAGATAAAATTTGCCATTTTTAAGTGTACGATTCAGTGGCATTAATTACATTCACAATCTTGTGCAATCATCACCACTATTTCCAAACCTTTTTCATCACCCCAAACAGAAACTCTGTAACAATTAAGCAATAACTCCCCATTACCCGCTCTCTTCACCCCAGTAATAAATTTGCTTTTAAATGTATCAAAAAAAGGATGGATTATCAAATGTCACTAGATGGATAGACGTATAAAATAAAACACTGATAATCGAATCTAGGTAATGGGTATATAGGTACCCTATACTTTTTTTCAACTTTCTTGTCTGTTTAAAAATATTCTCAATAAAATATTGGGAGGGGAAACTCCATGCTTCGGCCCCAGCCCAGGACATTCTGATTTAATTGGTTGTGTTTGGGTCTGGACATCAGAATTTTTTAAAAGCTGTCTGGATGCATTCCAATGTGCAGCCAGGGATGAGGAACACTGCCTTAAGGATGCCATGGGATCACAGAGCCAGGATAGGCAGAACAGCACATGGGGTAAACAGGAGGAACAGAAAGAGAGGGGCAAATTTCTGCCTGCATGTCAGAGATCAGGCCTTCAGGCTGGGCTTTTATGTGCTTTCTGTGTCAGGATATGCAGATGGGCTCCATGTGAAAGAAGCAAGAAAGGAGCAGCAGTTCAGTGTGGGTTAATGAGAACATAAGATTGGCCAGGGTTCTCTGGAGTTCTTAAAATGGGGCTGAAAAGTCTATACTTAGTCTGGCAATGATCCATCCTTTGCAATGTTTCTACAGCTTTATCATTCATTCAGAATGATACTTTTAGCATGTTAGTGTCCTTTAACCCTTGGCAAGTGTAAGATCCACTTTTAACACGTATATAGATGCATTTTCATGTTTTACTATTTTTAAACCACTTTTATGGATATGAAGAGGTAGACTTGCTGAAGCAGAAAGAAAATGTTATAACCTTGGCAGCCTTGGATGCCTGGGTCAGCAGGAAGGGAACAAGAGAAAGTTAGGCCTGAGTCAGATAGGGGCCGGCAATCAAGCCTGGCTGTCAGGCTTGTATATTTGTCAATTCCAAAGAAGCATTTGTAAACCAATTAATCAATAAAAAGGGTAATTGATGCTTCCTAGAAAACTGATTTCTCTACTGTCTAATTACAATATGCCCTCTGCAGTAGTACAAATATCTTCCATAACCCTTCCCATTTCCAGCTATTTTAAATCTTACTCTGGGGGTTACTGTAATGTGTAAGGTTATTAGTCCTGGCAATAAATGATCCCAGTCCATTTAACCATGTGAGAGGAGACAGGAACAGTAGCATCTGATTCCTTGGTCATGGGATCCCAGCCTGGCTCAGTACAATTGCCAGCTGGAGGCAGAACAGGGCCCAAGGGCAAAGGCAAAATGGCACATGAGGAAGAGGACCAAAGGTCAGTCGCAGAGCTGCTGTATCACAGGTGAAATCTAAAGGGAAACTGCTGTACTAAAGCAGGAAGCAAATAGAAGTTCAGAGCCAGCGGAATGCAAGAACACATCAGGAAAGGGGCTACACAACAGGAAGAAAATCAGGGTTTGGCCATGAATGAGGCCAGGGTACCTCAAGCTCATTCGTGCTGGGAACTTGCTCTGTGGTACTGGGGTAAGCAGGAAGGAGCTGGAAAGTGTAGGCTGGAACAATCTTAAAAAAAAAGAAGGTTCAAACCCTATTATCACACAGCCTATTAACTGATACTTATTTTGATGACCCTGAGTCATCCAGAAGAGGTTAAATGTGGTACCTTTAATTTAAAAAGTAATGGAAATATATGAAATATTTTAGAAAAGTCTGCAAATAACATGGCTTAAGAAAAAAAAAGAGGTCCTTTTACCCTTGGAGGGATAACTTTCAGCTGCCAGGAAAATTCACATATGTATAATCCCACATTGCCTCCATAAATCTAGGTAGTGGTAGCAGTGATTCAGAGAAGTGGAGGTGTGGCTTTTTGAATTTGGATGTCTCCATTTCTCCCAGCTAGAATGACAGCTATTTTCCTTTCTCCCTTATTTTGAAGTCGTAAGGATATTAACATTCTTATACAGCTTTGATCCAATACAGAGATTTTGAAAACTTTCAAGGAAGGACTACCTTGGGCTGGTATTAACTGTTTGCCTATGTGCTATCTTCAGGGAGCTGTGAGGCTGTAATTGGCCCCACTGCATACTATCACTCCTTGGGAGAAAGATGGGGTTGGGGTAGGAGGGTATGAGCCCTGAGGCCATATGAAGTAGGAAAGGGGTGCCCCAAAGGAAAGTGGCTGCTATTCTCAGAAGTAGGGGTCTGGGAAAGAATGCTGAGCAGATATCTACCACAATCTATCAAGTTCACACAGGTAATGAGTGAAATAGCAGGAGCCTCCACTCATGTTTGTCTATCTTTAAATGTTTTGTTGTTTTTTTTTTTTTCTCCTACTGTTATGTCTCCTTTGCTGGAGAAAACATTTACAATTGTTGCCAAACTCCTGGTGTTCCACTCTGTCTGCCCTCTCTCCTACCCTGCTTTTACCCCCAGCCTGGAGTCCACTTGGGTGGAAATGCAGCATATAATGGGCCCAGAGTTAATCATCTGCAGGTTTCCTCTGATAAGTCACAGTGTGTTTGCTGCCCTCCTTCCAAGAGTCAACAGCAGCTGTGGGGATGTGCCGAGAGCGGCCTATGGCATTCCGAGCGCTGGCCCAGATGGGAGGCAGTGTGCTAGGGAGTCTATCTGAACGCTACCATCTGGAATGCCTCTGTTGCCTTGAAGGCACTCGTCTGTGTCTCCAATGGACACAGCTTAGAGATGCCAAAAATTGAGCCAAGTTCACTGGATGTACAAATGGCCTGACGTCAATGGAATTTGCTCATAATTTAGGCCTTATGTGTGATGTACTGTCTGAACTCAATGATCTGTCAAAACAATCAGGGAAGAAGAAGAGAAGGAAGAAGAAAAGGTGGAGGAAAACACGGAGGAAGAAGAGAAGTAAGAGGTGGAAGAAACGGCCGAAGAGAAGAAGGAAGAGGAAATTAGGACATAGCCAGGAGCTGTGGCAGGACAGGTTCAGCTTTTGGCTCCTGGGGCCAATGGTCCCTGAAAGTTTGTTGAAAGCATCGGTGCCAAATAAAACATGGCCTTTTAAAGCACTGAATTACGTGAGTGCAGAGCTGTTAAAATCAGTGTAGCAAAAATCCAGCTGGGTTTGGCCAGTGCCACAAAGTACAAAATGATGATCACTTGTACTGCCAAGACCCCAGGGTTCCCCAGACGTGGTGGCCTGAGCTGAGTTACCTGGATATATGTCTAGCTCTCCATTCTTTAAAACAAGAAATCTGCTATTAAGAAGTAGACATGTGCTGTTTTGCTAGCCCTATGTCCAGAGGAGGATTTATTGCGAAGCTAACAAAGCTTATGCTTCAGAGCCCTTTATTTTCATGGGTCCCCATAAGTCCTGGGAGATGCTGGGAACTATGAGGTATTCCAGGTGGGGAGAGGACGCTGGGTTATAATGAAAAAGCATTCATCTATTAGAATTTCTGATAAATTGCCTATCTGGAAAAGAACCAAGAGTCCAAGAGTCCAACAATTTGTTGTGATTTATTTTCTCATTCTAAATAAAACTCATCTTTATACCTATTTTTAAATTAGTAATTTTTTTTTAATTAAAGAGGAGCCCAAGATTATAAAGCCCCAGGCTCCATAAAACTTAAATCTGTCCCTATCTGCCTTCATTGCCTTTCTTCTGGTAACCACACCTTGATTTGCCTTTGTAGATAGCCCTTCTACTCACTCATGGTAGACACATGATCCAGGCCTGGCCAATCAGGGAGACATTGATTGGTTCAGGAATAAGCATGTGATCCAATTTGGACTAATGAGAATCAGGGCCAGAGTTATTGCTGGATCATCTATCAGGGTTATTAAGTTGTGGAAATACAAGTCTGGCATTGCCAACAGCCATTTTGCCTCTATAAAAGGAACCTGCCAGAGAATAAAATGAGCATAGAAGAAAGCATAGATGAGAGATAAAAAGAAGTCAAGTCCTGATAATGTCACTTTGTACCCCTGAAACCAACTGTACTGAAGCAGGTATAGATAACCCTGGGCTTTTCAGATGGACAAGTCAATAAAGCCTTCTTTTTTGCTTAAGCTAGCTTGAGTTGATTTCTATCACTTGCAACTGAAAGTCTTGACTAACACAGATCCCAATATGCCAGAAAAAGATAACTATCATTATTTCAGTTCAGAAAGTGGTTCTTTAGTGTACTTGCCTCTTAATAGTTATAATAATAGATATACATTGATCGCTCTTATTAAGGGCTTTACTCATATTAACCCATTGTATATTTTTTTTAAAAGGGCAGCAGCCAGCTGGCACTGGAGCACCTGCCAAGTGCTCAGGAACACAAGCACATGCACAGCGCTGGGCAGGGCAGATGGCCGCCAGCCCCAACCCATTGTATCTTAAGGGCAAACCTTGTGAAGTGTGTACTGTTATTATCATACCCACTTTACAAAAGAGGAAATTAAGAAATTTGTCCAGTTAGTATGCACTCTGGTTTTAGACCTTGGATTCCTAACTGTTACACTGTGCTGCTTGAGCCAACTGATTCAGACGTTACTAACATTTTAAGAAGAGCTCTTATACCAAGACCTCATTAGCTGTTACCAGCCTACACATCAGATTCCTTTAGAACAAATGACAGAGTGAGAAATATGGTTCACTTTTCTCAGAATCAGCTAAGAATGTCAGGTACAAAGAATGTAATGGGGCCAGGTATGGTGGCTTACACCTATAATCCTATTTGGGAGGTCGAGGCAGGAGGACCACTTGAGGCCAGGAGTTTGAGACCAGCCTGAGCATGAGCGAGACCCTGTCTCTACAAAAAAAAAAAAACAAAACAGAAAAATGATCCAGGTATGGTGGTGCACACCTGTAGTCCCAGCTGCTCGGGAGGCTGAGGCAGGAGGATCGCTTGAGCCCAAGAGTTTGAAGTTGCAATGAGCTATAATGATGCCACTACACTCTAGCCCCGGGTGACAGAGCAAGACTCTGTCTCAAAAAAAAAAAAGAACATAAAAGACCCTTCACCAGCCAATGTATGCCAGCCAATTGGGCCCAACATCAAATCCCTCTTCACTTATTTGGGAAGTTTCTAAAGGATCCCTCACACATGCTTCCTTTTATCCTCTTTCCTTCAATTCATCCCATAATTATATAGCTCCCTGATGTCAGTATGACACTTTTTAGTTGTAGTCATCTGTCAGCACCACTCCTGATGTCACTGATATTGTCACTGACATTGATGGGGAACCCCAACACTTCCACTTTAGTAGTTTTCATGCTGAATTTAGGACAATGAATTCAGGGCTTCTAATCTGTCTTTAACCACCCCCATTATGCCTCCAAACTGGATAACTTCTCAATTTCCTGCAATTCCCTCTTCTTGTGCCTCTGGAATTTGCTCTTCCAGATTTATTTTCAGTATAGCCTCTGTGCTCTTCTCTGCCTATGGCTCCAGCCTGACAGGTTTACAAAGATTGAAAGCCTGGATCCTATCGTCACTAAACTTACTATGTATTCCAGACTTGAAGCCATAATGACCTCATCCTTTCATTTTTCGGCAAATACTTACTGAGCATCTACTAGGCACTAGAGATTCAGGGATAAGTATGACACAGGTTTGTCCTTCTAAAAGCTCTCAAAGTATTGGGAGGAGGTTGGATGGGACACAAGGCCAACAGTTCCCATGAACAGAGTGGAGTCACAGCAGAGGGAAATGTCAACTCACTGAATGGAGTAAGGCATTTTAAGGTAGAACTGCAGATGGGGTAGCAGGAAAAGTGGTCTTGAGGTGTTGTAGGAATTATCAGGCAGAAAAGAGCATTTCAAGCAGATGGAACAGCATATTCAAGATTAGAAAAGCAATAAAAGATATGCCTTGTTTGAGAAATAGCAAGAATTTTGGTGTGTCAGGAGTAGACGGTCTTTGAGGAAGAGTGGTGAGAGATGAGCATAAACGAGTAGGTAGAGGCCAGTTTGCAAAGTCCTTGTGTGCTATGGTAAGGAATCTGAAATTCATCCAATATTCTTTGGGAGCCAATGAAAGATCTCAAGCAGGGAGTGGCATGATTATACTTGTATTTCAGAGAGATTACATGGACAAAAGCATCAATCCCTTGTAGTAATCGGATCCTTCCTTCCAGCTCTGCTCTTTGGATTTGAGGTTCTTCATATCAATCTAACTTTTAGCCTCCATGATCACTACTGGTATATTTTTCTCTCCATTTCCCCAAGAAACAATCAATCTACCCTGAGGTTCCCCCTTGCCCATCAGCCTGGGTTATAGCATTCCCTCAGAGAAGCCATTCTCAACCACGTGTGGGCGTGTGCATTGTAGGAAGAATATATCATTTTCACTTGGAGGGCATTTTCACAATAGTTTCTGTGCCTTTGTGTCACACTCCCTTTTGCTCTGAAATTTTGATAGGCCAAAGGTTGAGGTCAGGGGCAGTAAAGGGGACTGGTGTCTTGGAAAAGTTTAATCTTTTAAAGAATAGAGATCCAGAAATGGAAACTCTAATCAAGAGAATATCCCTCTAATTCCACAGTTATTATCAAAATACTGAAAAATCTGCATTTATATTTTAATAATGATATCCCTTTGGTGGGTTGAATATTGGTCCCCAAAAAGACATATCCATAACCTAATACCTGGCCCTGTGAATGTTACCTTATTTGGAAAAAGGGTCTTTGCAGCTATAATTAAGTGAAGAATCTTGAGATGAGATCATCCAGGTGGACTTTAAATCCAAAGACAAGTGTCCTTATAATAAAAGACAGAAGAGAAGACAAGGACAAAGAGGAAAGGCCATGTGAAAATGGAGACAGAGATTGAAGTTATGCAGCCACAAGCCAAAGAATGCCTGGAAAGCTAATACACCTTGTTTCTAATAGGTTATGCTTCACAGTCACTTTTCAGAGAGGAGACAATTTCTAAAGTGTTGTATAACAGTATGATATAAATGAACTGTGGGTAAGATAACCTCATCCCTCTGAGCTGTTTTTCTCACCTAATTCCATCTTCACAGAATGTTGAGATAATTAAATGAGATAAAATAAAACTACCCAGGAGACAACTGGCAACAGGCATTCAAAGATTTAGCCATTTGAGACTAGGACCCAACACGCATTGCATAGACACTCTGGTGAAACAAGGCCTCCCAGGAGAGAGCCAGGATAATTAACATGCAAAGCCTGGGCCTGTGTCCGAATCTCTTTTGTATGTAACCACTTACATCCATCTGGTGACAGCTCTTGTTTCTCACCAACTAACCACGGTCCTCTCCCCCAACCTTCTCTACTTCCTGTTTACGTAGATTGCTGCTTCCTGGCCAAGGAAACTGAATGGTTTCAGCCAGACTGCTTTTCCTCTGGACCCATGCCAAGAATATCTTCTTTGTTCTCCTTCTCTCATTCTGCTTTCTTCTTATAGTGGAAACCATGACATTAATGAGGAGCAAACTGCTGCCTAGAGCTATCCCCAGCTAAGCAGCTGGTCTTCCTCCTGGCTTTTGGATTGAGTCAGATGAACAGCGTAATAACATATCAGAAATCTGTCCATCTCTGCTTGTCCCAACCCCTCCGAGATATGGGTACTGATGCTTTTTTTCATTCAACTGTGCTAGTCATGATGTCTACACTGTCCTGCCCAGCCCTGTCCTTTTTGTGTGAAGCAGCTCTGACCAAGGCTGGCAGCACAGCAGTAGGTTAACTCAACCAGAATACCAGGTTGTGAGGTTGTTGAAATGATCTAATTTGTGGTTCTCAATATGAGGTCAATATTCAAATTATCTAAGAGGCTCTTTCAGACAAATAAATATTTGTAACTTGAGGGTAGGCATGAATATTTTGGAAAAAAATCTCTAAGTGATAATGATTTTCCCCATAACTCCAGGCTTACCATCCTTAACACAATAGACAGGAATGTGAACTCTGGAGCCCGACTGGGTTCAAATTCTGGCTTTGCCACCTATGAGCTGTGTGACATTGCGCATATTGCTTAACCTCTCTATGCCTCAATTTCCTCATCTGTAAGACAGTGGTAATAATACCTACCTTCGTCATAGAATTGTTGTGAGGAATAAATGAGTTAATATGTGACAAGCACTTAAACATCATATAAGTGTTTGCTGTTATTACTATTACGTTTATTGTTGTTTTTATTACCCCCCTGGAGGGAGACAAAGTTGATCAGAGGACGAGATGCCTGAATTAGTGCTTTGAAGATGATGCAGGTAGAGGGAGTGGCAGGGTTCATGGTATGACAGGGGAAGTGGGTAGCAGAGGTGGAATGGAGGAAAGACCATTCGTTGGAAGGAGAAAATTTGGAGCAGTATTAAATTTCTGTCTGAGACTGCAGTACCTGAGTTTAGATCCTGCCTTCACTACTTAATGGTGGCACAACCATGAGCGGATTACTTAATTGTTTCCTCATTGCTAAGATGGAGATAATGATAACAGTGAACTATCTTAGAGGGTTGTCATGAATCAAGTGAGTTAATACATAACATGCTGATTTCTTAGAAAAGTGACTGCCATGCAGCAAGTGTTAGCTTTTATTTTTATTGGAGATTAGAAGGTCAGGGAACAGAGAGACCAATTGTTAGCTGGACATTGACATTATCCTAGATGATGGCAAGGTTTGAGGTAAACAGGAACATTGTGAGCCAGCTGTAAAAGTCTTCAATGAGTGAGTGAGATGACCAGGGGGCTGGTAGTGAAGCTTTTAATAAGAAGGAGGAGAATGGAATAGCTAATAGCCAAAGGCATTAGCCTCCAAGTAACTGAGTCTTTCCCACGAGTGTGGAAGCACACATTTGGGAGCAAAGAGGACTCCAATACCATAGGCTGGCCCTGAACTGAGGAAATAAATTAGGGCCAAGAGGCAAAGAGAACAGTCAGAGAAATGCTGAGACTCTAGGGGAGTTTTCTGGTTAGGAAATGACAGTCCAGATGGTGTAGTAAGAGTCTAGAAGGTGGAGGAAGGAGTAGAGGGTGAAGCTACATTTGCTAAACATCACAGTAAGGGATAGGGAGAGTAAATGGTCTAGACCAGCGCTATCCACTAGAACATATGGTGATAATGGGACTGTTCCATATCTCTACTGTCCAATATGATAGGTACTAGCCCCATGTGGCTATGGAGCCCTTGACAATGAGGCCAGTATGAACAGTATTCCTAAATAATCACTGAACAATTTTGTTAAGATGCACAATCCTAGGCCCCACTCTCATCTACTAAATTAAAATTTCTGCAGTTTGGTCTAGGACTATCCCCCAGAGACGCCTAAGTGACAGATTGCAGCCAGATTTAGGAACGGCTGCATGATCTAAGAAGGCTAGAGAAAGAGGATACCAACATAGGTTAAATATGGGAAGGGATATCCAATACTGTCTTATTTGGGAGTGTTTAAACTTTTTATTTTATTCCAGAGACATGGATCACATTGACAGTTTTTATTTTGAAAATGTTTGGCTTGGTTGATATAAAAAAATTTAAAACTGAAAGAATGTAACAGTAGAGAAAATTGTATTACTTTAAAGGTTGGTAGTAGGGTTCCTGTTAGGGGGAGAACTAACTGCTTGAGAAGAAATATATACTTTGATATTTGTGTGAATTCAAACGTGTAAAAGAGTGGAAATCCTCTCTGCGTAAACAAGGAGAAAAATTTTAAACTTTGAGGGCCCTCAGGGATGGAGAATGCGGGGATTCGGATAGGAAGGCAGAGAGGAATTATGCAAGATGGTAGTAGGCTGAGCACCCTACAATGTAATAGTGCCCCCCAACACACACACACGCGCACACACACACACACACTCACCAACACCATGTAAAAGTCTGACAAAGGCCACCAAATTAGAAATGCTTGGTATAAATTTTCTGGTTAGGGAGTTTTGGTTGGTTAGGTCCTGAGAGATTAGGTCAGGCAAGGCCATAGGCACAAATGGGCCCAGGAGATGGGAATAGCTTTGAGGAGCAGAGGTGCTGAGTTCCACAGAGCTGCTGAGATATAATAAAAACAATGTAGATTCCAGGAATATATATCAGTAATTGAGCCTTACAAGCCAAATCTGCATTAAGTCCAACAATAAGGAATATTCAAAACTGCAAGAAGAAACCCAATGTCAGAAGCAGGAGCAGAGCAGAAGACCGGGTCAAAGCAGAAATGAGCAAAAGGTAACTTGTGAAAAAAACTGAGTTTTCCATTTGGGTTGACCAGGGCCAAAGTAGGGCTACAAAGTCGAATGCAGACACCTGCAGGCAGTGAGGGTCTGGAGAGAAAAAAACCTCTGAAAATGGTCAAGAGCTGTTGTGAGAGCTGTTAACACTTGCTGACATAGAGCTGGTCAAGAGCTGTTGACACTTGCCGGAACAATCGTGGGAAAGAAAGTAAAACATAAAATGATCTGTGGGTCCTGCTGTGAGAACTGCCTAACCCTCGGGCTGGCCACATGAGCCATCCCCCACTTACAGGCCTCTCTGCAAGTCTCTCCTGTCTCTGAGGCTGGTCTGTGTGATATTCTGTACTCTCATCTGCAGAGTGGCCTGGTTGGCTACAGCCTCGGCCCTTATCACACCCCAAGGGGTATCACAAGGAGATATGTAGATAATAAGTACTCTAGGTCCTAGAATCTAGGGGGTTAGGGAAGGGAGATATTAGTGTGGGCCTGAGCTATTAAAGTATCTGATTTGCCCTTCTTCTTAACTTCACACAGATTAGGTCAGGCAGGGCCATAGGCACAAATGGGCCCAGGAGATGGGAATAGTTTTGAGGAGCAGGGGTGCTGAGTTCCACAGAGCAGCTGAGATATAATAAAAGCAATGTAGATTCCAGGAATATGTGTCAGTAATTGAGCCTAACGAGCCAAATCTGCATTAAGTCCAACAACAAGGAATATTCAAAACTGCAAGAAGAAACCAAATGTCAGAAGCAGAAGCAGAGCAGAAGACCGGGTCAAAGCAGAAATAAGCAAAAGGTACAGGATTTCTAGGCACGGTACTGGGTTACTGGGGCTCCGTCTCCTCAGTGGGAGGTAGAAGTAGGAGAAAAAAACTATAAGACCTGGACTGCACATTGTAACACACTATATGTGTGTTAAAATATACATGACATACGATTTACTATTTTAACTATTTTTAAGTGGACAGTTCAGTAGCATTAAGTGCATTCACACTGTTGTACAACTATCACCACAATCTATCTCTAGAACTTTTTCATCATCCCAAACTGAAACACTGTACCAATTTAATTAAAAACTCCCCATTTCTCCTTCCTCCCAAACCACTGTTCTTTCTGCCTATGATTTCGACTGTTCTAAGTGCCTCATATAAGTGGAACCATACAATATTTGCCCTTTTATGCCTGGCTTATGAAATATACTTTTTTAATATCCCCTCATAGTTTCTAAGGAACATGTTGTTGTTGGATGTGCACGAGGTTATGACTCTACTATGTTTTCAGATAAACCAATCACCTGCCCCTTATCCACCACCAGCTCTGATTCTCCTCTTAATGGAGAAGTGTGCTGTTGGGAGGAAGGGGGCCCACTTTCCCTCTTCCTGTTGTTTCTGCTGGTGCTACCAGCTTGCCTCCTCTGTTCCCCAACCTTGATCACCACTGCCAATTTTATCTCTATTCAATCACACAACAGCCATTTCTAACCCCAAAATAGGATGGAATTGTCCTTTTAAAGAGTAAAAATGTTTTCAACAAAGCTTAGGAAGTCTGGCATCCAAAAAAGTGTGTTTAGGCTCAAATAGATGGCCACGGAACTCCTTTGATTATTTAAGGTCTGGGATGGGACTCACTCTGTGACATCGCCTACCCCAGCCTCCCTCCTCTATTTGATTTGTGCCCACAGGAAGATAGATATACCCTTCCACTGCCCACTACTACCACTTTCCAGCACCAGGCCTCTGCCCTCCTAGGATGAGGGCCTATTTTATGATCTTTTCTCCATTCAAGGGTATCAACCACCTCTTCTGGGTTCCAATGATTAGTTCCCAAGGTCCTTTTTACCATTTCTCCTAGAAGGCTTAAGAGTCTCCATGCAAATCAGACTCTTGGTGGTGGCAGTGACATCCCAAAACTCTCAAGGTGATAAGCAGTTGAGTCTTACCATGGCCACTGTGTCTCATGAAATAGATGATAGAGGGGCAAGTTGGAGACTGTCGTCTCATAACCAGACACTGTCAAAGGGCTTTGCTGAAAGGCTTCTTATCAGCCATAAAAGGTCAAAAACTAGCACCTTTGTGGTCTAAAAATGAACACTGAGAATGAGGAAAGCCCATGGGCTCTAGCAAAAATCTACTAGGTGGGCAACCTTGGCAAGTGATTTAATCTGGCTAAGCCACAGCTTTCCCATTTGCAAAATTAGAATAATATATAGTATCTAATGCAGAGGGTATATCAGTTTGGATTAATATCAACTGTGAGAAACAGAAACACAACATAAGCAGTTTAAATAATATAGTTTATTTTTCTCTCACATAGTAACCCTGAGGTAGCAAGTCCAGAGCTGCTCCACCACGCATTCAGCAGCACAGGCTCACTTCACTATTGTCCATTCCTCAAGTGTGGCCCTCGTCCTCATGGTCCAAGACAGTGACGAGTGCCACAGCTATCATATCAGTGTTCCAGGAAGAGGATAGAGGAAGGATGAAGAAGACACAAAGGGCATGTACCATCTGTCTTTGGAGGAAAGTTGCCAGAAGCTCCCATACAACACTTCTGCTTCTATCTCATTGGTAAGAACTTAGTCACATTTAGCTGCAGGAGAGGATGGGAAATTCCAGGAAGCCTTGTATACACCTAAAATTAGAAATTCTAGTACCATGGAAGAGGGGTAAAGTGGATTTGGGAGAGCAATTTGAGGCTCTGTTATGTAAGTTATTTATTGTAAAGGTTAAAGTGTTCCAACAACAAATGTTGGCTATTTTTAATATTCTTCCTTAAGGGGTTCCTAAGGAGCAACTCGGGGAAGCAGGGATAAGAGTGGCCCCCCAAATGAAGAGAAGATGTGGCTTTCATTTTACTCTTGGTTAAGATGGTGATGTACCCAGACATTGTAGCCTATGGAGTGTTGACTAAAAATTTTCAAAGTTGTTACCTCTTTACAGATTTAAATAAATTTAACCTTAGTGGGACTTTGCTTGCTTTGAGAGTGTCACATTGACTCACTATGAGACAACCAGGGCAGACTCTAAGAAGGGAACACACCAATATCCTAACTAGATATAGTTTCTGGAAAGGACAATTCTCAGAAGATCTGTACCTCCTCATACCCCATTCACCATCACTGTGAGGGTTTCCTTTTCTGCAACAACTTCCACTGTCTAGGGCCCAATCAGCACCATCTCCAACATAAGTCTGACTTCCCTCTGCCATCATATTCTATCTGTGCTGCAGACAAGTGCCTGGAGAATATTGTTTCTTCTCTATCTTAATAATTCCTGTATCACTCACTCACTAAGATGTATTACGTGATTTCTTTCATTCTAGGGAGCACAATTCCTACCAAAGCCACTAATGCACACCCAGTAAATAATCAAGACATTAGAAGAATTGACTGATTAACTGGGAACTACTAGGACAGACTTCCCAGAATCTCAAGGCTGTGGTGGTCAGATTCTAGTCTAATGGCCTTCAAAAGGCTATTTTAGCACAACCTCACTCTACTTTTTTTTCTATTGAAATATTACATTGCATCCCAATATGTAAAACTGATTAACAGCAGAGCTGGTCTTGAAGGTGAGAAGAGCTAAAGCCCAGTCCACTCAGCTTGCCTCTTGCCAAACACCTTGACTACCATGTGAAGAAGCCCTGGAGGTACCTCTATGGGACGCTAAAGCTTGCTCTACTGGTCTCAGTTTGAATACCCCTGTTCTGGTCCATTCTCTGGCTTTAAGAGTTAGGGGTAAGAAAAAAGCTTTAGAATCAGTAAGGCCAGGTATCAAATGTTGAGCTCTACCTCTTATTATAATAACAATATCCTTTCAATCCTGATTTCCATGCTACACTGCCCCACTAAGTGACATTCCCTCCTTAGACTCCCAGTCAAATGTATCCATCTCTTCCTGGTCTAACTTCCCATCCCCTCTTCCCTATTTCCTCTCAAATCTCATTTGCAATGACTGATGAAGGAAAGAAGAAGGGGGAAGGAGATAAGGTTAAGTGAGAGGAACTGGGCTCAGCAGATGGAGGGGTAAGAAACCAGAGCTGTGTGAGAATAAGCACCACTGGTGCCCAGCAGGTCTAGAAGCCAAAGCCCAGGTACCTTTATTCAGAGCCAAGACTAGATCCCAGCTCAGGTAGCACACCTCATGCCTCCTCTTTCCTGTGTGCCTCCTCCCCATTCCTGCTTGGGATTCCCAGGTCCATCTTGCCAGAGTTAAAGAGGGTAGGCCACAAGAGAGAATGAAGAGAAATGAAGAAAAGAAGCAGAGAGCGTCAGTGGAATACTTGTCTGGTTCAGATTCCTTTGCGATCCCTTGACTGCCTCCTCTGAAGAGCTCTACCTGCAGCTTTGCTGGCCTCACTGTGTACCCCTTAAGAATTCCATTCGGTCATCAGCCTACATCAGAGCTTTTTCTCCCTGGTGAAGACCGGAAGACAGGTGTTGATCTAGGCGCCTAAGCAGGCATTCGACTAACATTACTGAGTACCCATTCTATGGTCAGTATTCTAGGCACAGGTGATTCAAGGATGAACAAGAAAGATGTCCCTATCATAATGAATCTTGCAGAAGCAAAGTCTTATACAAAGGACTGCAGAAAGCCTTTCCAAAACAGTCAGCTGAGACACTCAGAGCATAATAGGGTGGGGAACTTGCGGCCTTGGGGCCACATGTGGCCTTCTGGATCCTTGAGTGCAGCCTTTTGACTGAATCTAAATTTTACAGAATAAATCCTTTTATTAAAGGGAGAGAAAGATGAAGCTTTTCTTGCCTCCTTTAGTGCTCAAAAAAGAACAATCTTGAAATCGGAAGGCCGCAGGTTCCCCACCCCCAAAAGGGTATGCTTCATCTTGTGAGGTCATCATGCAAGAGAAGATAAAGGTTTCATCTTAGATGCCAACTCTGATCGACTGGTGGTGGTTGTCTGGAGTCCTGTGTTGAGGAGGATTGCGAAACCCCATCTGAGCTCAGCATGAAAGGGCCTGTGACAGATTAGCAATGTCTTCCACATGTATTTAAAGGATGGAGTGAAGGCAAATGTGCTACACATTGTTACTATCCCAGGCCTAATGTAGACTATCCTACAGTTTTCACAGTTGTTTTACACCTGTTCATTTTCCAACTAGGCAACAAGCTCTAGGGAAGACAGCATTATGCAGCAGCAGGAGCACCGGAAGCTGAACAGAAGAGCTTTCCTTCTCTTCTGAAAGGTAGCATGGTGGGATGAAATCAGAGAGGTATGGCTTTGGAGCTAGGCACTCCACTCTTCCACAGATTGTCTGATCCTAGACATGTTACAGTCAATTCTCATTTCTTCGTGGTAATTATATTCTATAAAGTCTCTACAAACACTGAATTAGCATTTGCTGATGAACCGTTACCCATAGGAGAAATACAAGGTTAGGCACCTGCAAGCCTCTGGTCACATTTTCATCAACTAATCAATACATAACCTCATTTCATGTATGTTTCTGCTTAGAGAGACCTTATTTAATATTTATTATTGATTCATTAACACTGAACTCATGGACAACAGTGCTGTAATTCATGCCTGAATGGAACTTATCTAACACATGTGTTTTCTCTGTAAGGTACATCAAAGCCTTCTTGCTCTTAGAAACACCAGACAGCACTTCAACACTATGATTAGGGCCCATTTTAAACAGCAATATTACCAAAAATGCAAAAATGAAAAACACATAGCACCAAATAGACTGCAAAAAGGATCTTGTTTACAGTACAAGAGATGAAGCAAGAAGACAAGGCATTGCCCTGTTCGACCTCAGCTGCTAATGTGCATGTTAGAAAATTCAAATTTTTCACTGATCTGCACATGTCCATGAGTGACCACAAAAGTGCCATGAGTAGTGATTTGGGTTTACAAATAAATTTTAGCAAGTAGGCAAATCTGTAGTTACAGAATCCATGAATAATGAGTATGGTATTTACTAGATCTCCGTGAGCTTTAGTAATGGTACTTCCCTCACACTACAGATTACATGAGAGAAGGTATATAAAATGCTTTGCATGATTCCATTTAGTTATTCTCTACTAAATTTTTGTACTTTCAACCTTTGTACCTTATCTGCCATGCCTCAACCTGAGACATAAGTAGATACCAAGAAACTTCCAGACAAATGTATCATCTTTATTCCTGGAGCATAATCCAAAAACCACTCACACTAGCTCAAGTAGAAAAGGAAGTATTTTGAACACATACAAGAGGCCATCTTTTGAGGCACTAAAGTGTAGCTATTAGCAACGCCGGGCCACCCTGGGATGGAACTGAAACAGGAAGATCAGAAGCAATCCTACCTCTCACATGCCTGCACCCTCTGCCATTTGTGCCTCTCTCCAAGAGTCAGCTATACTTTTCTGCTTCCCTCAGCAGATAGGTGGTTTCCTCTACTTTCTCTCACTTTTCTTGCATCCTCATAATTTTTACTTTTATGTGGTTCTGGCTTCCATAGCACTGATTATAGCCATGGTAGGGGCACACCTGTCATTTTTTGGGTGTCTAGCACCATTCTCCCACCTTTGGTAACAGAGGAACCAACTGCACCTCTGGCTCCAGAATTGGCCTGTGAGTGAGGCCTGGCCATTGACTCTCTGTTCTGAAATCTGATCTGTCTTGGTTATCTTCTATCACTTCTGTCATTACTCTGTATGTCTGTTTGCTGCCCCATAGCTTTTGTTTGCTCAGAGCTCTGTTTATTCATGGTTTCTGCTTACTCATGAAGTCTGAATACTGCCTTCTCTCTCTGTCTTTCAACTTCTACACTCATTGATGATTTTTTTTTTCCTGGTCTCTCTGGTTCTGATTCTTGAAAGAAAAAAATCTTATCGTCATGGTTAATTGCCAAGTATTTGGGCAGAACTTTCATGCCAGGATGCCCTATACACAACATTCAGCCTGTTGAACAGCTTCACCTAAATAAGGGCCTGCCACGGCCCAACAAATAGTACACAGGGTTGTAGGGGCTAGAGGTGTGCATATGGTATTGAACGTGGCCACTTGTTTTTAAAGATTTACATCAAGCTGGTTATCCAGGTCTTTTTCTTTTTCTAACACTTCATGTCCAACCTATGAAGAAATCCTATTAACTCTACTCTCAAAATATATTTAGGATGTAATCACTTCTCACTGCTGCCACTGCTACCACTCTGCTCCAAGCCACACTGCCTTTCACCTGCATTACTCCAGTAGCCTAAGAAGTCACCTGCTTCTACCCATAATATCTATTCCCAGTAGAGTAGCCAGAGTGACTCTTGTAAAGCCTGAGTCGCGTCACATTATTCCCTTGCTTCACATATGCAAGTGGCTCCCCATTTCACTCAGAGTGAAAGCCAAAGCCCTAGCCCTGTTCCTCTGACTCCATCTTCACCACTTGCCCCTTGCTCACTCTCCTCTCCAGCCACACGGGTCTTGTTTCTCTGCAGGTATTCCAGGCATGCTTTTACCATGAGGCCTTTGCTCCAGCTGCCTCATCTGCCTGAAACACACTTCCTACAGACAGTGGCTTCCTTGCTTGACCAACTTGTTTCATTCTACAACTGTATTCAGTAAATACTGTGGTACTAAATACTATAGTTCCCCACACAGCCATTCCTTCTTACATTATAGCACTCTTTGTTCCTGCACTTATCCCTTTCTAACATAGTATACAAATTATGCTTATTATTTATTGCCTATATCCCCATTAGAATGTAAACTCTACAAAAATAGAGATCTTTGTCTGTTTTGTTCCCTAACATACACGGAGGAATTAGAACAGTGCCTGGCCAGGCACTCCATAAATATTTATTGAATTGAATTGAATTCCTTGGTAGGCAGCTAGAAACAGCAGGTATGCATACATTCCCTATGCAATATAAGATATGTCTTTCAGAGAAATGTATAACATTAAAAACACATATTAGAAAAGAATAAAAGTCTTAGATCAATAATCTAAGCTCCCATTCAAAACCTAAAAAAGAAGACCAAAATAAACACAAAGCAAAGGAAGGAAATAAGAAGGGGCAGAAATTAATGAAATTCAAAACTCAAGAATAGAGAAAGTCACTGAAACAAAGAGCTGGTTCTTTGAAAAGATCAATAAAATAGATAAACCTTGGAGAGAGTGGGTGAGTGGGTAAGTGGGTGGGTGAGTGAGAGAAGAAAAAAACCAGATAAACCTCTAGCAAGACTGATAAAGAAAAAAGAGAGAAGACACAAATTACTAGTATTAAGAATGAAACAGGACATATTACAGACCCTGTAGACATCTAAAGGATAATAAAGGAATACTACAAACAACTCTATGCACGTGAATTTGACAACTCAGATTAAATGGCACAACTCACCCAATACAAAGTAGATCTTTTGAAGAACACTGTAACTATTAAGGAAATTGACTTAACTTAATCAGAGTGGCTAAAATAAAAAGTAATACCAAAATTCTGGTAAGGATACAGAGAAACCAGATCATTCATACATTGCTAGTGGAAAGAAAAATGGTACAGCCATTGTGGGAAACAATTTGACACTTTCTTAAAAAATTAAACCAGCAGCTACCATACAACCCATCAATTGCACTCCTGGTCATTTATCTCGGGGAAATGAAGGCTTACATTCACATAAAAATCTGTGCCTGAATGTTTATAGCAGCTTTATTTGTAATACCCCAACCTGGAAACAATCCAAATGTACTTCAATGAGCGAATAGCTAAAAAATTAGAGCTTAGTTCTCTTTCCCTTCTCACAAGATGGCAGATGAAAAAGTTGAGAAGTCAGATACTAAGGAGAAGAAACCTGAAGCCAAAAAGGCTGATGTAAGTGGCAAGGTTAAAAAGGGTAACCTCAAGACTTAAAATCCCAAGAAGGGGAAGTCTCACTGCAGCTGAAATCCTGTCTTCATCAAAGGAATCAGTAGATATTCCCGATCTGCCATGTATTCCAGAAAGGCCATGTACGAAAGGAAATCTCAGTGGCTAAATCCAAGATTGAAAAGAAAAAGAACGAGAAGGTCCTTGTCACTATTATAAAACCAGTCGGTGACTCCCACTGCTTCACTTAACCAACCTTTAAAAAACAAACAAACAAAAAAAACCATTGGTGGTGACAAGAATGGTGGTACTTGGGTAGTAAAACTTTACAAAATGCCTAGATATTATCCTGCTGAAGATGTGCCTCGAAAGCTATTGAACCACAGCAAATAAACCCTTCAGTCAACATGTGAGAAAACTGAAAGCTAGCATCTTCCTTCCTGGACCCTTCTGATCATCCTTACTGGACGCCACAGAGGCAAGAGGGTGGTTTTCCTGTTAGAATTTCCCGAGCAGTGGCTTGTTACTTGTGACAGACCTCTGGTCCTCAATTGAGGTCCTCTGCAAAGAACACACCAGAAATTTGTCATCACCACCTCCACAAAAATTTATATCAGCAATGTGTAAATCCCAAAGCATCTTACTGATGCTTATTTCAAGAAGAAGTAGCTGCAGAAGCCCAGGCACCAGAAAGGTGAGGTCTTCAACACAGAAAAGAGAAATATGAGACTATACAGCAGCACAAGGTTGATCACAAAGCTATGGACTCACAAACTTTACTAAAAATCAACGCTATTCCTCAGTTCCAGGGCTACTTGCAATCTGTGTTTGCCCTGACAAATAGTTTATCCTCACAAATTGACATTCTAAATTTCTTACAAAGAACCTAATTAGGCCAGGCATAGTGGCTCATGCCTGTAATCCTAGCACTTGAGAAGGCCAAGACAAGAGAATCATCTGAGCCCAGGAGTTAGAGACCAGCTGGAACAAGAGCAAGACCCCTGTCTCTACAAAAAATAGAAAAATTAGCCGGGCATGGTGTCTCACACCTGTAATCCTAGCAGAGGATTACAGTTTTATTTGTAATACCCCAAATAAGGCTGAGGCAGGAGGATCGCTTGAGCTCAGGAGTTTGTGGTTGCAGTGATGCCACTGCACTCTAGCCTGGATGACAGAACAAGACACTATCTCAAAAACAACAAACCACCTAATTAAATAACTGATACATTTTTTTGAAAATTAGGTACATTCATACCATGGAATATTACTCAACAATAGAAGAAAAACACATTATCAATACATGCAAAACCTGGATGAATCTCCAGATAAAATGTTTATAGCAGCACAATTCACAATTGCAAAGGTGTGGAAACAACCCAAGTGCCCATCAATACATGAGTGGATTAATAAAATATGGTATATGTATACCATGGAGTACTATTCAGCTATAAGATACAATGGTGATATAGCACCTCTTGTATTTTCCTGGATACGGCTGGAACCCATTCTACTAAGTGAAGTATCCCATGAATGGAAAAATAAGCGTCACATGTACTCACCAGCAAATTGGCTTCACTGATCAACACCTAAGTGCACATATGGGAATAACATTTATCGGGCATCGGGCAGGTGGGAGTGGGGAGGAGGGGATGGGTATATACATCCACAATGAGTGCGATGCGCACCATCTGGGGGATGGACACGCTTGAAGCTCTGACTTGGGGGGAGAGGGGAGGACAAGGCAACACATGTAACCTAAACATTTGTACCCCCATAATATGCTGAAATTAA
>VBSM01001265.1:26270266-26288980 GCA_008086735.1 Cheirogaleus medius
GAGGTTGCTGTGAGCTAGGCTAACACCACAGCACTCTAGCCCAGGCAACAGAGCGAAACTGTCTCAGAAAAATAAAATAAATAAATGGTGAACACATTGGTGGCTACCAGAGGTAACAAACTAGGTTGGAGAGGGGGGATTGGGAAGAAGGTAGGTACAGTTATAAAAAAGCAAGCTGGGGGATCCTTGTGGTGATAGAAATGTTCTGTATCAATGTCCATATGCTGTTCATGATACTGTATTATAATTTTGCAAGAGGTTACCATTGGGGAAAACTGGGTAAAGGGTAAACAAGATCTTTTTGTATTATTTCTTACAACTATATGTGAATTTACAATTATCTGAAATAAAAATGTAATTAAAAATCTCTCTCTCAATTTCAAAATACCATAGACTACATTTATTATAGCTATTTGGGGGAAGAAGAGCAATACTTGATCAAATTTTGTCATTGATTGTAAAACTGCATCTCAATTTCAGAAATGTTAAAGGTAGGAAAGTATACCTTAGAAAATAGGAAATATATATTTATATAATTATATACATCAGACATAGAAAACCATTTGGAAGAAAAGACACCAAAGTCTTAATAGCAGTCATTTATAAGTAGTAGAATTATGGGCATTTTTTTGGCTTATCTCCATTTTCTCATTTTTCTAAAGTGAACACATATTACTTATGTGATTTTAAAGGCACATCATATTTTTAAGACATTATTTACCCCAACCCTTAATTCATTGCTTGAAAACCTGTAGCCAATCGTAAAATATAAGTAGTCACTTCAGTCTTTAATATCATAGAAACCAGCATCTCCCAAAGCAGCCCAGGCAGCTCTAATTATTTGAAATGAAATCTGTTGAAAGCAAAGATCTGTACTGCCTGTGCCTTTAGGGGTTTGAAGGACATGGGTTGATCCCAGCACAGGTCAATTAACTTGGCTATTCATAGAGGAAAATAATAAAGGTACATTGCCCACATGGCTCACAAGGGCCAGGCACTACTCAAACATTGTCCACAAGAGACATAGACATGTGAAAGTAAACAGGCAGTGCAAATCCATCTCTGCTAAGCACTCTTTCTCACAATGGACAATTTCTCATTTCCTCAAGTGGTCAGCAGGAAACACAAACAGATTTTAAAATAGTTGTTATGACCAATAGCCAGAAACAAAAGTGTAAAAAGCAATTCCATTTACAATTGAGATTCCAAATTCCTATTAAATATAGTTAATATGTTTAGTTTCTTCATTTTATTAAAGAGTTTCTCTTTTCCTAAGCAATAGGTGATATGTGTTCATTGTAATGCATATTAAAATATATAGATACATGAAAAGAGAAATCTTTTTTTTTGAGACAGAGTCTCACTCTGTTGCCAAGGCTAGAGTGTCATGGTGTCAGCCTAGCTCACAGCAACCTCAGACTCCTGGGCTCAAGCAATCCTTCTGCCTCAGCCTCCTGCATAGCTGGGACTACAGGCATGTGCCACCATGCCCGGCTAATTTTTTCTATGTATATTTTTAGTTGGCCAATTAATTTTCTTCTATTTTTAGTAGAGACAGGGTCTTGCTCATGCTCAGGCTGGTTTCGAACTTCTGACCTTGAGCAATCCGTCCACCTCAGTCTCCCAGAATGCTAGGATTACAGGCATGAGCCACCGCGCCCAGCTTGAAAAGAGAAATCTTAAGTTCAACTGTAATCCAACCAGCCAAGGTTAACCACTGTTAAAATTTTCCTTCTATACATTTTTGCATATTCATATGTATATGTACCTGTGGTCATAGGTATATATTTTAAAACCAAAAATTACTCCACTTCTTTAGGCAGAAATAAGGGAAATAGACATGATCACACATTATACTATATGCCACTATAAATTCAGAGGAGTTAAATAATTAAACTAAAAGCTATTTTCATTTGAAAATAAAAATTTTAAATATTTATCATAAACTACAATAATAATATGCTTTTTCTATCAGAAGATATCAATTTTAGAGTGTAGACGCATTTAAAGAAATCATTAATGGAAAGATTAATGGGTTTTAAGTTATAAAACAAAAAGCCAACTATCCTTCAGGATTGAAGCACTCATTCCCTTACCTGCTGGGAAAGTTGGCTGCCAGCTCTCAGCTGAGTGTCTCCCCAAGAACTACCCTCAACTGAAGAAAGCTCCCTTGCCCAGGTCATGCCCCTCTCCTTGGAGATAGCAACTTCCAGTGACTGGTCAATGATAGGGCATGGAGTATAAGGCCAGATTCCTTTGCCTCAAGGAAGGACACCTCTGAAGGGTCATCCCAGTCCCAGAACTCCTATGGGATCCCTTGTTGAAACTGCATCGCGGTTTACTCCTCCCTGTTGCAAGCTGCCACCAAGAGAGCTCTCAGCAAGGCCCGTTCTTCCAGAAGACCAACCAGCCACTTGATAGCAAGTTGATTGCACTGGACGGGGCAGAGAGTCATGTCAACTGGAATAATACATATTCTGGGTATGGGGTTGCCTTTCCTGTTTTCAGGGGCCCAGCCAGCACCATATCTGACGGCCTATAGAGTGTCTGTTCCACCAACATGAAATCCTACCTTTTATTTTAATTGGGCCCAAGAACCCATTTCGCAACAGAGTTGGAGCAGCAGTGGCACATGAGCATGGGATCCACTATTCCTATTTCATACTATACAGCTTCTATGTACAGAAGCTGTCAGCTTGACAAAGTAATGAAATGGCCTTTTGAAAGAACAGCTGAGGTGCTACTTTGTAGGTGATACCCTGCAAAGACAGAGTAACATTTTCCAGGATATAGCATATACTCTAAATCTCCCACTATTATATGTGCCTGTGTTCTTAGTAGGTCTAACACATAGTTCTGAGATCCCAGAGGAGGAAGTAGGAGTGTCCCCAAGCCTTGCTTGCCATCACTCACAGTGACCCACTTGTGGTATTTGTGCTTCTTGTCCCTGCAACTCTGGGCTTTGTGAGTTTGGAGGTCTTGGTGATTGACTGGGGCATCTCTTGATATCCCTTTGTCCAATTTTGATGGTAAATGGAGACAAGGGCAGCAGCCGCAACCTGAGAAGGACATGGTAACCAGAAGCCCACCTGGTAAGCCCCCTAAACAGCAGAGCTGAAGATGAGAGAAACTAAAATGGGTTGTGGAACAGGGACACAATGAATACCAGTTGCAACCTTCAGACCAGAAACAGTAACAAAGTTCCCACTAATCTTCCTCTGTAAGGTTCCCCAGGACAAGAGTCCAAGCAGGATCCTGGAGGAGCTGTTCTCGGAATTTTTTTATTTGAAATTAGTAGATCCAGTGCAAAAGTTTGGCTGTGTTGGATGCCATGGTGTGCCACTCAGGTCCCCCAGTTGGACTGAGGCAACCTATTCTCTTGGCTGCTAGGAATATTGGCAGCTGATGGCTGTCAGACAAGTCTCTCTGCTGATAATTGTCTTCACCTAAAGAGAGTCATCTCACTCAAGTTCATAGGCAGCCCATATCTAATGACTAGTCCATGCGCAGGTATGAAGGCCCAGCCTACTTTGCTCCAAAGCAGGACAACTCCAGAGCTCCCTGTAGGATTGGCTAAGAGACCTTTGTTGTGCCCCATTGCAATTCTATTTCTTCTACCCAATCCTACTTCCTTTTCTCCTCCTATATTGAATCCCTGGGCACGCCCCAATAAACTCCCTGCGTGCAAATATTCATCTCAGAGTCTATTTCTAGGGAACTCAGAATGCAACAGTTATTTTCATTTTTTGGTTTTGTATTTTAACAGAAAATACTATCTAACACTTGCACAAAGTTTTAAAGCTTTAAGTGTGTGACTGTATATAGATATTAAGAATCCCTGGGTGATGATCTATATCTGGCAAGCTCATTTACCTCACCAGCAACATTGACGCTATTTCTTTTCCTTTTGGAGACCTAGTTTTCCTGGGACTCCATTGT
The DNA here is from genome assembly GCA_008086735.1 of Cheirogaleus medius. Taxonomy (NCBI): domain Eukaryota; kingdom Metazoa; phylum Chordata; class Mammalia; order Primates; family Cheirogaleidae; genus Cheirogaleus; species Cheirogaleus medius. The sequence goes on from VBSM01001265.1 coordinate 26,274,206, forward strand.
ATGAATTAAATACCAGAAGCAGCCAGGAAGCCTTTCAATTCTGCTTCTGTTTAATGGTCATTTCCTTTCTCCTTCAGCTCTCTGGTCGTGTCAGGCCCTGAGCTTTTCTATCCCATCTTTCTAGAAAGCCACTTGTCACACTAGGTGTCACTGGTCTCACTCCACCCATAGTCAAATAAGTTCCAGATGCTGAGAGAGTTGTGGGAATCACTGAGTGCTGCCAGGAGGAAAGGAACGTAAATTCCTCTGGCTAGCAGGCACCATCTTGTTTCTCCGATTCTTTCCTTTGCCCCATTCTCCCATGATTGGATAGACTCTCCTTTACCCCACTGCATCTTCACCTTCCTCTGCCCATTGGGATTTCAGCAACGTTTTATAGTGTTTTATAGTGTATCTGATGCTAATCCCTGTATTAGTGACTTATTATAATTTCAAATTTCCGAATGACTAAACTATAAATGGGAACTAAATTCTTCCCTTCTTTCTTTTCTGCTTCCTTCCTTCAGCAAAGTTTTTGCTTACCAACTCTGAGTCATCTCTTAAGCGAAGCTAGGGTATACCTATGCTTATTTAAGGTTATTAAATGTGATATTAAGGACACAACCATTCCCTCTCAAAACTTCCCTAGGGGCCAAAGCTGGCAGCAGATTGCTGGTCTGGCTGAGTCTTGCAGCACATCCCACTGGAACAACAACCCAGAGCTCATGCCGTTGGATGGAGAGTTTATTAACAGCATTCTCTTTGTGTAGGAATGCCTCCAAGTTTTGTCAAAGCCCACTATATTTAGTGTAGTAAAGTGGAATGTCCCTAACCAGTAGATTTCTATCGACCAGCCAGTCTTCAAAGGCCAACCGGACTGGGAGGCTGGAAACCACAACTAGCCCCCTCCCAGTGGCTCCTTTAAGACACTAGGCCCTCCTGTGTACTTCTAATTCAAAACCCACATAAAGTTGGACCTTCTCCAGCCTCACATTGTTGTTGACCTTAGTCCTAAAGCCTGGACATACTTCTCGACCTTTCTCCAACCTCCAGGTTTCTGATTTTGCAATTCATTCTCCATTTATAGCCTTGCCTCTCCCTCAGGACATAGCTTGGGGTCAGCAGGGGGAAATACAGCTCCTCTTCATCACATTATCTCAGAGTAGAGTCTTTTCAAACTGAGATATATAGAGAGAAGGTAGACAAAGAATGTGACTCTTAATATGGTTATTCCTCTATTTACAGAGCCTTTCTTGTTTTTGTTCATTTGTATCTGACTATGAGCACTATTTCTCTTACTTTGACTTCAAACTTTTGTTTTGCTCCTGAATCAGAATTCATGTTCACTCATACCAGTACAAATCATAGAAAGCTAAAATAAATAATATAAATAGCTCCACAGACCTCTGGAAAACTCTGAAATCGGAGGCACTGGGTGCCTCTGAAGAAGTGTGGGGTGTGGGTCAGAAGAGATTGCTTGAAAGTCTTTATAATGACCAGTTAGATCCCCACATCTCCCCAGCATGGCATAGCCAAATGACTACTGTTCTATCACCCTGGAAGAAGCCTGGAGTTTTATTCTCTTAAAAGTTTGGGTCAAACACTCTGGGCTTGGTATACCAGGCGCACTTAAAACAGAGGGATTAAATGGAAATCTTCAGACCGAATACTGAGATCCCCCACCCCTCCAGTGCCCTTACTCCTGCTAAGCTCCCAGAAGGCCAGAAGCTAGGTTTATAAACCCCCATGCAAAAGAATTTCTCTGATGGGGAAACTGACCAGTCTAAAAAAACCTCAAATAATGACATTTGGAGGTCCCTCCCTCCATAAAAGGACTGTGACACAACTGTCAAGCCCAACGAGTCAATAAGCTCTGCCCATTCACAGGGAGTACTTAAGTGCCTCACTCTTAAATACGAATAGACAGCCATTTATGAAAAGTTACTAGTGTAAAATACAAACAGAGTTCCAAGGGAGAAATAGAAGAAAAGTTCAAAAACTATAATTACCATCCTTAGAAAGGTAAAGGAAGATATTGCATCCATAAAACAAGAACAGATGTCATTTAAAACAAGGCAAAACAATGATGGGGTAGGAGTGTATGTGTGGGGGGAATACTCAGAGAACCAGCAAGAACTTTTAGAAATAAAAATATGACAGTAGAAATTTTAAAATTTAATAGAAAAATTGGAAGATAAAGTTAAGAAAATCTCCCATAAAAAAAAAGAAAACTAGAAGATCAGTTCAAGTGATCCAACAAGTGAATCAGGAGTTCTAGAAAGAGTGAGCAGAGAAAATGGAGAGGAGGGAATTACTAAAAGAAGAGTATACAAGATAATTTCTCAAAACTGAAAAAAATGTGCTTTCAGATTGAAAGGGCCCATTGTGTTGAGTTCATTCGGCATAGCAGACGAAAAAGACCCGGTTCTAAGGTATGTTATCATGAAACTTAGGGAAAAGAAGATCTCAAAACTTTCAAAAGAGGGAAAAAAAACCTCTTCAAGTCCCACAGGATGTATAAATGTCAAACTCATGAAGAGCAACATGGAAAGCTAGAAGACAAAGAAGCAATGCCCTTAGAATTCTGAGAGAATAGTATTTCCAACCTAGAAGCCTATACTCAGACTGTCATTCAAGCGTGATGCTAAATTAAAAACATTTTCAGACATGTTACGTCTCAAAAGAATTTACCTTCCATGAACTTTTTCTCAGGAAGCTATTGTAGGATGAGTTCCACCAAACCCAGTGAGTAAACCAAGGGGAAAATATGAGATCTAGGAAAACAGGAGATCCAGCAAAAAATGAATGCAGAAGGAATTCCCAAAATGACAAAAAAGGGAAGTCTAGGACAGCTGAGCAGCTGGTCTAGAGAGCAATCAGTCCAGACCAGAGCTGGACAGTGAAGGGCTCCAGGATGACATCCAGAAGAGAAATCTCTGAGAAAACAAAACAAAACAGATTTATAATTCTGTTAGAGGTCATGGGGAGAAATTCATGGTTACTTCATGGAAATTGATGCTTTAAAAAGATAATTATTAACCTAAGAGAAAACAAAATGATTGTATCAGATATGAAGTGAACAAGAAGTAGTTCATCTGTAAACAATATTTATTTTCATAGGCCTAATAACGTAAACACTGAAAATGGATTGAACCAAAACTGTGATGTTAAGGGGAAGATGGGGAAAGATGAAGGGTGTATGTTCTAGAGGGTGGTGTAAGAAAGCGAGATTCTAACCTCCATAATAGGACATCAAAAGGTAATATCCAAAACTGAAAAATCAAGAGAAAAAAAGGATAAGCACCAGAAGAAACCGCTTAAAGATGTGAATATAGTTGGCTGTGTGGAACATAAATCAGAGGTGAGGAGGAGTGGGCAAAGTGACTGCCATTTTGTTTTGTTTTTGTTAAAAGCCTTGCATTTGGCCTTTTATATGATGTGCTTGTATATTTTTATTTTTAAAAAGACTAAAGCAGGCTGGGCGTGGTGGCTCACGACTCTAATCCTAGCACTCTGGGAGGCTGAGGCAGGAGGATCGCTCGAGCCCAGGAATTTGAGGTTGCAGTGAGCTATGATGATGCCACTGCACTCTAGCCAGGGACGACATAGCGAGACTCTGTCTCAAAATAAACAAAAAGAATAAAGAAAAAAAGAAAAAAAATAAATTAGAGAGGAAATAAAGGCGAAGAGAAAATTGAGATAAAGTCAGAAGTCATTCTAGGTCCAGTACACATCATTGCTAAAGATAGGCTGAAAATTTTGGTTCTGAGCTTTTTAGCAGCCAGCACAAAGTGGGAAATGTAATCATTTATACGGTTTCACAATGTCCAAGAGATAAAAACAAACCACTTACTCAGGAGAAATATGTCTATTCCTGGTACAGAGATCTGAGAGACAGTTTTCCTATCTGTCCTCCTAAAGAGGACAGCATGTGACGTAGTGAACCACATCCTCATCAACTTACCAACAAATGAGTTTCACAGAGCTGTTTCTTATCATGTTTCTCAACATAGGTCAATGGCAAAACACCAATGCAGAGTCTAGTAAACGCAAGTCTATGAGGAGATACAAATCTTTTCACTTCAGAGAGGCAATAATGTGTAGTGGTTAGAGTGTGGGTCTGGGCTGCAAATCTTTCTCTCAAGCAAGTTATTTAACTACTCTGTACTCAGTTTTCTCAGCTATAAAATGGGTCTGAATATTACCATCTCATAGAATTTGTGAAGATTAAATGAATTCAAGCATGTGAAGCATTTAGAACAATTCCTGGCTTATATAAGCACTAAAAAAGAAAAAAGCTATCCATTATCCAGAGACATGTTTTTTATTAAATGAATCTTACATATTAAGACTACAGTAAAGAAAACAGTGTGCTATTGAAGGGACAGACACATGGATCAGTGAAATAGAATAGAGAAATAGATCACGCAAGTATGGCCAACTGATTTTCAATAATGGTGCAAAAACAATTCAGTGGAGGAAAGATTTCAAAAAAGGATGCTAGAGCAGTTGGACATCCACAGGCAAAAAAATGAACTTCAACCTAAACCTCACACCTTATACAAAAATTAACTCAAAATGGATAATAGATTTAAATATAAAATGTCAAACTACAAAATTTTTAGACAAAAAACAAAGGCAATTTTTAGGACCTGAGGCTAGGTGAAGAGTTCTTCACTATGACACCCAAAGTATGATTCTTAAAAGAAAAATCAGTAAATTGGACTTCATCACACTTAAAAACTTTTGCTCTGCAAAAGATCCTGTTAAGAGGATGAAAAGACAAGACAGACTGAGAGAAAGTGTTTGCAAATAAAAAAGTATTGCAGAAAATATTGTAAACAAAACACCTGTCAAAGGACCATAAAGAATTCTCAAAAATCAACAGAAAGGAAAGAATCCAATTACAAAATGGACAAAAGACATGAACAACATTTCTGCAAAGAGGATATACAGATGGCAATAAGTAAATAGAAATATGTTCAACATCATTAGCCATTAGGGAGATGCAAATTAAAACCATGATGAGATATCATTATATACCTATTAAAATGGCTAATAAAATAGTGACAATATCAAATGCTGGTTGAGAAAACTGACTCTTTCATATATTGCGGGTAGTAATGTAAAATGGTAGCCACTGTGCAAAACAGTATGGCAATTTCTTAAAAATCTAACTATATACTTACCGCATGACCCGGCAATCACAATCCTAGGCATTTACTCAGAGAAATGAAAATTTGTGTTCACACAAAAACATGTACAAGAATGTTCATTGTAGCTTTATTTGTAATAGCCTAAAATTGTAAACAACCCAAATGTCCTTCAGTGGGTGAATGGTTAAACAAACTATGGTGCATTTACATCATGGAATACTACTCAGCAATAAAAAGAAACAAACTATTACCTGATGTGATGGCTCATGCCTGTAATCCTAGCACTCAGTCAGGTCAAGGTGGGAGGATCACTTGAGGTCAGGAGTTCAAGACCAGCCTCAGCAAGAGCGAGACCCTATCTCTACTAAGAATAGAAAAATATAGGGAGGATAGAACAAAATTAATATTTTATTAGTTTACAATAAATGTCACAGCAACAAGTCACATCCACATGGCTAGCCCATTCTCCTCTCTTTAAAGTAGACATTCACGATCCTACTTAGGCTGTTGCTTGGTATGCGTGATCAGAACCAGGGGTATTAGAATAATTCACCATTTAAAGGGATCAGGTTATTATAGCTTGATGTATTAATCCCACAATAGGGATACTCACGTCATGCTAAGGGAGTTGGAAACACTGGAAATTCACTGGTTATGATCCCCTGAATCCATGCTTACGTGGAGAATGTCCTTATCAGTGAGCTGCAATATTCAGAGGCATTTGGCTGGGACTCTCTCTCCCCGGAGGGCACTTGTATAAACACTACCAACATTTGTCCTAGAGACTGTCCTTTTCAATGCTTCGACAACTCACCACCCCTTCCATCAAACAAGAGGCCAGTCCTGCTGGCCTAGGATTGATGTCTCTCCAGGATAATATTGCGTAGATTTATTTTAATCAATTACATAAGGACTTTGAATCTGAACTCTCAAAGAGCCATATAATTTCTTTTTCCTCGTGTTAGCTTCCTGATAATGTATATATAAAACAAACTATATTAGAAGATTTTTACTCTAGGATTCTAAATACCAGGAGCGTCCAAACAACGGAACTATCTTAAATAATTTTAAAATAATTATACATCAAAAAAATTACATCGTAACAATCATTGAAGACTAGTTAATTGCAGCATGTATAATGATAGCGAAATCTGCCGGATACAAATGATCCAGTGGTAATGATACTAAAGTCAGATTTATAAGTGTTGAGTTCACACTGTTCAGTGTACAGTGGTCTTTGAATGAAAGTTCTTTGTGCTGTGTGCTGTGTTAAGATACCTAAACTTTAGATATATCAATAAGCTAATATAGGTCAGGCAAGTTGATGACATTTTCTCTCACTCTTTGCAGAGAAATGATGGGCATCCTAATGAAAGTATTATACTATAATACAAATTTGCAAAATGCTTAAATGCAATCTTTATGGTAATTTCTTACATATATATGTGTACATCAATTATCCTATTTTCTATTTTGTAAAAGGAGAATAAAAACATATATTAATATTAATAATAAATTATAATGTCATTTTTCTCATAAAAAGTTTTAAAAGTTTCATCACCCACAACTGCAAGAACAAAACTTAGACAGATCTCCCACCTTCAAACTCCATTTAATCACCTTGTGGTCTCTAGTATTCTTTCGCTTGCCTTACTTCTCTTTTCAATCTTTTTATTTCTTCTCCCGTTTTCTTAAAATGGCACAAGTAGGGCATCCATCATTACTAATGAGATCGTCCCAATCTTACTCGATTCATTACGTCCAATAAAGCCAGGAAAAATACCAGCCAACTGGCCTCATGAATGATTTTGTAATAGCTTTATCCATAAAGATAAATAGATTTGCTGTAGCATGTTGGGGCTTCCGAAGTAATTCCACTACAATTTTAGGATTCCAAAAGCAGTATATGAGAAAACGAGGTTTTTCAAAGCTCATTTCAACTGGTTTGGGGGTAAAAGTTAGCATAGTGTTTCTATCAAATTGTGCAGTTTTATTTTGATTTGATTCCTTGACTATTTATGAAACACATGAATGTTTATGAAATACATGAATATATTTACTTTGAGCTTTGCTTGCCTCTAACTCATGCATAACGACCTTTTTTATTTATGTAAACTTGAAATAATAATAATAAGCTAGTTGTGTTCAGCTCTGTCCTTTGAGATGAAGAGATGCAGTCATAGCCCCAAAGGCCAGTCATATGGTCTGCATTGCCTCTCAGCATGATTACAAATAATGACTGTGCTCAGAATCTGTTCAGATGACCATTTCACCCAAGACATGTTTTGTTAAATACAGAACACCAAGGCATTAGCACCATGCACAAGGCATGAGGCTGAAAAGAGTTAACATGTTTTGTCTTACTAAAATAACAAATATCCAGTCTGACATATTATTACCTACTGACTTCATTCTCTTGCAGTTGGAGCATCAGGACAGAATCTGTTCACATTCTCGTTGCCCCAGGCAGAGGTCTGTCCTTGAGCACACTTTGTAACACTCATTTGGCCAGGAGGATCCACTAGGCACAGGAGAGCTGCTTACTACTGCTGTGTTGTATGAGGTGGTAAGATTGTCTCTTGAGATTTGGTTTTCATTGCAGGAAATTACAAAATCAGATTATTGCATGTAATGGGACACACTCTGAGAGACTAGAATGAGATTTAGAAGCCTTTCAACCCACTTATCAGAATGCTTACAGTTCCCATTTCATTGCGGATGGAACAATAATAAATATTGAGCAAAGGAAGTTAATCCACATCCAGAGGATTCTGTCAAGTGCAACAAAAAAAGTTGTGTAGATCCCAGGCAATGAGTTTCATATTAAAATTCATAGTAACTCATAGGCACACTTCATCGAAAGCCATAAATAGACATTGCAATGTATCTTTTCCACTACTGACTCTATCATGAGTCTAACTGAAAAACAAACAGTAATAGCAAACATCAAGGCTTTTTTCAGAAAGCAGTATTTTTCATTTAGCAACATAGCAGATTTAGGACTGATAAGGAGCTATCATAAAGTGTTATCCACAGAGAAGTATCAAGGCATTTTTTTTCTATACTGAAATTCAGTTTAACATTTTATAACAAGTATCTTGTAAAAAAATCTCTTTATTTGATCTTTTTACCAGCATAGGATAGGTATGAGGAAAAGTAGGTCAAAATAAAGTTATTACACAGTCAATAAAAGATAATATATTTTTAATTTATTTGTGGCCTATAATGTGAATTAATATATTTATGTTTTTAGTTACATATGTCTATCCATATGATATATGTGTCTGTGATATATATACCCAATGTGTGCTGATAAGTCAACCTTTCAAAAAAATTAAGTCCTGATTTACTGCCTTTGCCTATTTCCATGCTGTAAATATTCCCAGTATGGCCACTTTCAAGCTATTGATATGATGTCACTGAATGTGGAGTTGGGAAGAAAGGTGCATGTTTGACTCTTGTGCACCAGTACAAGCAGGCTCTAGTACACCACTGTATCTACACATATGTGTGTATATACACATACATATGTATATAAAATATGTATATACATGCACACACCTGTGTGTACAGTTATATACACAACACACACACATACACACACACCAAGAAGTCTATGGATTAGTGACTGGGACTGAAGTCATTGCCTACCTTGAAATCCTACCTCTACCACTCACTAGTTATATGACATTCAGTAAATCATTTCACTTTTCTGTGCCTCAATTTCCTCTTCTGCATAGCGAACATAATAATAGTACTACTAGTAGGTGTGTTATAAAGATTAAATAAACTAACATATGTAAAGTGCTAACAACAATAACACATAAGAGCTATATAAACATCAGCTATTATTATTGTTGCTATGATTATTATCTCTATATACAACTCTGTGTGTGTGTGTATATATATATATATATATACACACACATACAGAAAGAGAGAGAAAGAGAGATCTGTCAGGGCCTTGCCCACGAGAAGCAGCTAATACTCCATCTCCATCTCCTCCTCTACTCTCCGACCTCTGCTCCATCTCCCTGCTCCTCCCATTTGCAAGTTCAGGTTAGCCTGTAGGGATTAAGTTCTGTCCCATCAGAAACACAGCAAATATTGAGACTATTTTCTCACCAAGCCTCATGTTGTCTGCTGTCTTGCCTGCTCTGTCCCTCTCCATCAATCCCTGCAGCGTTGGAGTATGGCCCTGGATGTTTGGCTACCTACCTTGGTTGCCCACAGTCTTTGAGCTCCTCTGGTTGCCTCTTGCCTATTGGTTCTCATTGATGCCTGCCATGATCCGTGCTCAGAATGTATTTCTGGATCTCGGGACCTTGACAGCTGGGTTCTGACCTCAAGACCTTGCTTTGGCTTAGCATCCTGACTATGATCTTGTTCAGGACCTTCCCAGTTCCTATCCATTTTTATTGCACTCCCAATGCCCTTTATCTGGGATACTTGCTCTGAAATCTAAAATTATGATGACTATTTAACCTGTATTTTCCAGAGAGTGCCAATTTTAAATATTCTGTCCTTTTGAGTCTAGTGTTTTGATATACAAAGTATACTTCCCAAAGAATTTTTGATGACAGAAAGAAATCAAAATCCCGTAGTCAAAACATGTCCTTTTTCTAAATTCAGAAAATACGATCGTTTACAAAGGTTTCTCTAAGTTCCAGCACTGAAGTGACCACCAATTCTAAACCAATGCCCAATATTAAACCATAGTCCAGGTTCTACTACCCTAACAACCTGTACCATATTACACAGTGAAGGTGATTTGGAAAGAAGGTAAAGTTCAGAGGAGGACCCAGACCCCCCTTGCCCCAGCTTTCAAATTAATGGTGGATTCCTGCCACACATTCTATTCTTTTAAGATGTTATTTTACTCGATTTATGTATTCATATTGTAATTATCTGATAGTTGTCATTTGAATATGACGGAGACAACTTGATTGTTTCTGTTTTCCTCTATTCCATTGCTTAGTGACCACGAGTCTATTAGCACTTGTCTATTTAAAGCTTTATCATATGGCATACTCTGGTAAGCTCTCCTCTAAATCAAAGAATGCCGAATTTCTGCAAAATCCAAAATCAGTGGCTTGAGCTTGGTTACCCCACCCTATCTCCAACTGACTCAATCTCTGTGGGCGGCTTTTTTGCCTTGCCAGGCATACAAAGGCAAATTCTAGAAAATATTCCCTCTGAGGAAATTTCCAAATCCACATTTCTGATAGAGCTCTGAACACCAATTATTTCTCTAAACTGATGTCTTCTGGTGAAAGGGAAAAACACTGTAACATTATTTGGTGGTGATGCTGTATATGGGTGTATGGGTGGTGGTGGTTAGCGGGGCGGTGAAGAAGGAAAGGGGAGGGTCATAGTAAAATTCCTCTTTTCTTTAGAAACTCTCACACAAGTAACCCTCTTGCCCCTCTCTTTTTACTTATTAGTTATTTTATTTTATTTTTGAGACAGAGTCTTGCTCTGTTGTACCAGCTAGAGTGCAGTGGTGTCATTATGGCTCACTATAACCTCAGACTCCTGGGCTCAAGTGATCCCCCTGCCTCAGCCTCCTGAGTAGCTGGGACTACGGGTGCTTGCCACTGCACTCAGGTAATTTTTCTATTTTTAGTAGAGACGAGTCTTGCTCTTGCTCAAGCTGGGCTCGAACTCCTGAGCTCAAGTGATCCTCCTGCCTTGGCCTCCCAGAGTGCTAGAATTGCAGGCGTGAGCCACTGCACCCTGGCCTCCCTCTCTTGTTAAAACTGACGCAGTATAGCAGTTTAAATAAAACTCATTCTCTTCCACCTAATCCCCTTTACTAAAAAAAGAGAGAAAAGGGAAGAATCAGGTAGAAAGAGCCCTCGACTCAGGGTCAGGAGGCATGAATTTTAAACTCGCTCTCTCACTAACTCTTTACAGAGGTTTTTAACCTAGGATTGATGGGCCCTCAAGGAGTCTATAGACAGAATTCAGGGTATCCATGAACTTGGAATGAAGGCAAAATTATATCATTATCTTTACTGACTTCTAACTGAAATTTTCAATTCCTTCAAGATCTCCCCCAACTTCTGCCCCATCTTTTACCTCCTCCCATTTGTAGGCTTAGACTGGCACATGATCCTTCAATGATTAATGTAGACAAGAAGTCACAGAACATTAGCAGTACTTATGACTTTCACCAATGGAAATCACATTGTTTTTACATTTATTGCAGATATCTAAAAAATATCATATACACTAATCACTACTTTGAAATTTTGGTAGTTAATGGATCTGCTGCTACCTCTTATAATTTAATGTGTTAATAAAGAAGCACGTGCATTACTATATTACAAATTTGTTTTTAACATTCTGATACCTGCATTTCAATTGGATTGGTTTCCTTTGGATTCTTATGTATCTTATTTTTTAAAACATCTTTATTGAGATATGTCATATATAATTAACCCATTTAAAGTGCATAATTCACTGGCTTTAATATATTTACAGAATTATAAAACTTTCACTACAATCTCAGTTTAGAACATTTTTCATCTCCACAAAGTGAAACCTGTACCCATTAGCAGTCACTCCCTCCCTTTCCCTCTCGCCTCTAGGCCTTTAGGACTTCAGTTCTTTTTACTGCCAAATAATAATCCATTCTATATGGATATACTATATTTTCTTTATCAATGTTAATGGACATTTAGGTTGTTTCCACTTTTTAGCTATTATGAATAATGTTGGTATTGACATTCATGCACAAGTTTTTGTGTGGATGTATATTTTCATTTCTCTTGGGTTTATACCTAGGAGTGCAATTGCTGGGTCATATGGTAACTCCACATGTAAACTTTTGAGGAACTGCCAGACTGTTTTCCAAAGTGATGGCACCATTTTACATTACTACCAACAGTGTTTGAGGGTACCAATTTCTCAATATCTTCTCCAACCTTTGTTATCATGTGTCTTTTTTATTATAGCCATCTTAGTAAATATAAAGTGGTATCTCATTGTGATTTTGGTTTGCATTTCCCTAATGGCTAATGATGTTGAGCGTCTGCCTGTGAGCTTATTGGCCATTTATATATCTCCTTTGGAAAAATATCTATTCAAAACATTTGCCCATTCTTTGATTGGGTTGTTTGTCTTTTTATTTTTGAGCTGTAAGCATTCTCGATATATTCTGGATATACATCCTTATCAGATAGATGATTTACAAATGTTTGTTCCCATTCTGTGGGCTCCCTTTCCACCTTCCTGATGGTACTATTTGTAGCACAAAAGTTTTAAATTTTGAGGTAGTACAATTTATCATTTTTTTCTTTTGTCATTTGAGCTTTTATAGGCATGTCATGGTTGTACAACTTTGCAAATATACCGACAACTATTGAATAGTACATTTTATAAGAGTGAATTATATAGTACAGTAAGTCCTCACTCAGGCCATCCACAAGTTTTTGGAAACTATGACTTTAAGTGAAATGCTATATAACAAAACCAATTTTTTTCTCATTGTTATAAGGAAATGATGTTGAACTAAGTGAAAGTATTCAAGTACCTGCTATATGTAGTTTTCACTTAAAGTTGCAGTTTCCAAGAAGCTACTGATGATATTATATGAGGACTTACTGTATATGAGTTAATCTCAATAAAGCTGTTTTTTTATTATAAAAATAGCCAAAATGGTAGAAAAATAGACAGATCGAGAAAAATCCAGACTGTGGTGTTATTTGACCTTCTCTCTACACAAGCCAATAAATCCTCCTTATTATTTAAAAAAACACAAAAACTGGCCAGGTTCTTCTTCTTCTTTTTTTTTTTTTAATTTGCCCAGACAAGATTTTGCTCTGTCGCTCAAACTAGAATATAACAGTGGCCTCAGCCTCCTGAGTAGCTAGAACTACAGGCACATGCTACCATGTCTGGCTAATTTTTAAATTTTTTGTAGAGATGAGGTCTTGCAATGTTGTCCAGGCTGGTCTTGAACTTCTAGCCTCAAGCAATCCTCCCACCTTGGCCTCCCAAAGTGCTGGGATTACAAGCATGAGCCACCTTGTCTGGCCCGTAGGTTCAAAATTAGATCATGGTGATGGTTACACAACTCTACAAATATGGTAAAAACCATTGAATTTTATATACTTTAAATGGATAAATTTTATGGTATATTAATTATATTTCAATAAAGCTATCTTTAAAAAGACAAAAGAAACGACTGCCTAATCCACAATCATAAGATTTACTCCCATGTTTTCTTCTAAGAATTGAATAGTTTTGAGTCTTACATTTAGGTCTATGATCGATCCATTTTGAGTTAGTTTTTTTATATAGTGTAAGGAAGACATCCAGCTTCATGAACATTATTTTATGGTCTCAAAAACATCATTCTGAGAGAGAATCTACAGGCTTTACCACCCTACAAAGGTGGACCATGGCACAGAAAGAGTAAAGAAATCTCACTCTAGAACTCAGACTATATACCCTTACGTCTCTGCGTCTGAGTCTCCTCCCCTGTAAAATTCACAGACAGGATGTGTTGGGAAGTCCCTTCCAGCTCTGTAGTCCCATTTGCTGTGCAGACCTTGTGGGTGGAGAGCAATGACACTTTTATTAAGAAAACACCTCAGGTCTGTGACACCAGCTACTTCTAACTTATTTTTCTTCCAAAGGAAGCCATTGTCTAGCAAGACTCAGCCAGAGCTTTGTGAAGTGTTTTAGGGGGTAGAGGTGACACAATAGGGGAAGGAAATGCTTTCTATTGAAAAGCAGTCAATTGCCTTCAACAAGTTGCCAACAAACTGGAACATTGGTGTGTTTTCTTTCCCTGGTTATAGCTGAATGCCTGCTTTTGGAAGGTAAATAGAGTGGGCTAGATGAATGAGTTATAGACACCTCCAGATGAGGGAAGGGATTGTTTGTACAACATTAGCAGGCAAGATGCCAAGGATGCAACTGAGCTACCATCACTGAAGTCATCAGGGGGGAACAAAAATCAGGAAAATACAATTAAATCTTTACTTTTACAATTGCAAAGATACTTTTACAATTTTACAATTGCTATTCCTTATTATTTACTTTCTAAAAAATTTGAACCATGGTATGGAGGGTTTAAAATATAGATCAGTTAGGTCTTTTACAAAATTGATTAAATAATTATGAGATAAACAATTTGCATTTTACTAATAAAAGCTTTAGCACCAAATTCTATACGTTATTTAATCATGGTCTATGTACACTGCAGTTTTTCCTAGAATGTAATCCTACACAGTGGGAATATTGATAATGATAATTATAAAAAGAAGGCAAAATGTACTTTCGCAAAAGTTCCATTAAATATGAAGTTTTAAAAAGACTATGGGATATTTGTAGAAGGGTTAGCATATTCTTCTGACATTTATTAAATATCTACCCTGATGCATAGACCATGCTAAATTCTCCATGTGTTTGCAAATTTTTCATGCCATGTGTTGACATCCTTTCATTTATTTATTTAGAGACAAGGTCTTGCTCTGTCACCGGGCTAGAGTGTGGTGGCATCATCGTAGCTCACAGCAACCTCAAACTCCTGAGCTCAAGTGATCCTCCTATCTCAGCCTCTGGAATAACTGGGACGACAGGCACATGCCATGGAGCCTGGCTAATTTTTCTATTTTTTTTTTTTTTT
>VBSM01001265.1:26289080-26317485 GCA_008086735.1 Cheirogaleus medius
CCTCCCACCTCAGCCACCCAGAGTGCTAGGATTACAGGCGTGAGCCACCGTGCCTGGCCCTGACATCCTTTTAAATTAACAGTCCCACTCCCTTAACAAGGAGGGGAAAAAAATCCTAAGAGGCTCCAAAGTCACGAGTTGTACTTTTCTCTCCCTAGCACCTCTTTCTCAGGCTTTTCCTCCTTCCAAAAGGTACCAACAACATGGAGAAGAAGCGCGTGGGCAGTGAGGAAGCAGGGTCATACCTTTAAAGCCCTGCCAGTTAGTTAAAGGTCAGCACGGAAGGGACTGTCTGTGAGAGGACAAGGAAGCTGAACTTCTCTTGAGCCAACTGAACTGGATAGCAGCCAATCTCTTTCTCCTTCCTGGGCCGGAGCGGAGCTCCCCACAGTTTTGTGTGCCCCTGCACAAAGACAAAAATGCTCTGTAGAAATAGGGTCTAGTTTCACCTTTTAGGTGAACAGACTGAGCCAGGTTTCAGCAGGGGGTCAAGGGACAGAGGACAGAGAGGACCAAACTGGTATTTGCTGTGTCAGAAACTTACAGGCTTATTTGGAAAGACTGAAACTAAATAAGGACTTCTTATTAGCATAGGACTAGAGTTGTGAAATCTGGTCAAAGGATTTTATGCAAGGAAGCCATATATATATATATATATACACACACACACACACACACACACACACAGACAGACACACACACTCATGGCAATGGAGAAAAGTAGAGAAAAATACAACATTTTAATTAGGGGAGAAAACTACTGTGTTGTATAAATTCCTAACATTTCTCATGACAGTAATTTTTTTCTTTTATACTAAAACATGAGACTGGTACTCCCAAATTTCTGCCCCCTACCCCAAAATGAGGTAAAATTATTTTCACAAAAATAAAGTGTACATTTTTTAAAAGAGCAGTAAACAAACATGAGATGACTTATTCTGAAACAATCTTCCTCTTTATTTGGGCTTTTCTTCAGATTTTCTTAGAGGAAAAGTTGATGTCCAACTCCACATGTTCCTTTTTTGCTTTCATAAATGTTTTTCTCACATTTCCTTTCTGGTGGGAGTAGTATTTTATTGTTCTATGAAAACCCAACTGCAATCTGTCAAGTATCAGTCATTAGTGAGGTAGTATGTGTAAAACTGAAAAACAGACATTTATGTCTGTTTTTTTGATCTTTCTACATTTAGGT
Source organism: Cheirogaleus medius (assembly GCA_008086735.1). Taxonomy (NCBI): domain Eukaryota; kingdom Metazoa; phylum Chordata; class Mammalia; order Primates; family Cheirogaleidae; genus Cheirogaleus; species Cheirogaleus medius. The sequence goes on from VBSM01001265.1 coordinate 26,290,273, forward strand.
GATCTCAGCTTATTTTTTGGAAGTGTGCATTGAACCATAAGCAATATTGTATTTCTCCTGAGGACATAAACTTTCCTAAATGCCTGTCTAGTTCACTGTGTTTTTCAGAGGTAAGAATCTTGAGGGCTGGGTCCAACTGGGAGGAATGTTACCCGGGGTGGCCTGGGACAACGTAGCTGGATGGAGAGTTCCAATTTTCATCATCTTAGTTGCAAGAAGACAAGGTCATCCACAGAAGGCAACTTTGTGCATTTGTGGGCCAGGCAAAAGCAGAGAAGCAAGTAGGGAAGCTGAAAACAAGGGAGTGAAGATCTGAACAGAGCTGGGCGGGTAGAGAGGGTCAAGGAAAGCGTTTCAGTTCTGAAGCCACAAATAGGAAGCTTGTGCCAGAGGGCCCCTTTTATGTTAGCTGCTGAGAGAGGTTGGCGGCTTAGAGTAGCCACCCAGCACTCCAAGCTAAATGCTGTAAAATCAGTAGCTATACCGGCTCTATTTTTATTCTCGCTTTTATATACTTCCTTTTTATCTTAGCGCTATATGGTTTTTTATGCTTTAATTCTTCCTCCCATGGGTCCTGTTTTTAAGCTCTCTCCTTTACAACTCTAGTTTCCTTTGGGTTTTTTTTTCTTTTTAAAATTTCTTTCTTTTTTTCCTTTAAGAGCTCTCTAAAAGCTAGCACTTCTGTAGATTTTTTTTTTCTTTGTTCATGTAGTCTCATCTAGAAACCAGGACTTTATGTTGGCCTAGATTTCGCAGGTCTCTAATCAACTCTGTGTAAAGTGGAATAGCTTGGCAACAGACATAATAATAATAATTAAAAATAACAATGAGCACAGAACTAAGAAATGATATTCAAAAATAAGAAGGAAAGTGACATAGAGTTATAGGCTTTTATCTGAAAATATCTATTCTGGCCAACTGAGCAGCACCCTTGCAAATCAGTAAATAATATCTCTATGTGGAGAAAAGCAAAGCCATAGGGAAATGTTGCCTTCAAGTGTAGAGTTTGCTTTGTGTATTACCTTCTGGTGAAATTCCCACATAGAAACCAACCAACCTTTGAAACCCCAAATGAAAACAATGGCTGCCGCTAGAAAGATTTCCAAGGGTACTTTTAAAACATACAGATTTGTGTTCTTGGCATGACAACTTCAGATAAGTTCCCACTTAAATCCATGCATGGTCATTTTATATCTGCCATTACATATTCTTATTTGCTGAATGTAAGTCTTGTCAGCAAGTTATTTTAAAAAATACTTTTTGAAATTACCCACACCCCAAACAGCAGAACTGCTGTGTGTATACACAAATGCTCTGGAAAGGTACAAGTCAGGTATTGGGTGTAGGCACAGGACAAACCACATGGTCTGCCTTGGCAGCCCTGTCCTCACCTGCAAGCTGCCCACACACACTCCCTTCCAAACGGTGCTTCCTCTGATGCCAATTGGCTGACTGAGCTACTGTGGGCGGAAGCCTTTGGCGGGGGGTGATGTGAATAAATATTTTATTAACCAAATTTCAAGTTTAAAACCTGATTTACCCCTTCAACCAAATTCACATTGAAAGTCCCACCTTTTCTTAAAAATCTTGGACATTCAAGAGTTAAAGGGGTATGGAAGCTGGTGTAGCCTAGGGCTGTCATCCAAGGCCAGCTGAAAAGGCAGCAGGAAGGGTTTGGTTCTGGCGAGGCTACAGACAGGCCATCTGGATGCAGGGAAGGCCTAGAATGCCAGAAGCAGCTTTTCCTTTTGGTGTTAGACTTCACTGAGTACAGCCTGGGGAGAGTCTTTGGTTTAAGACTCAAACTGAGAATCTTCTTTGAACAGGCATTTGATATTTGAATTTTTATATATAAAACAAACATCCACTACACATGTTCTTTTGGGCAAAGAAGGCTGGAGATAACACTGTATACACAATTAAACATACTTAGAAAAGAATGTATACCAGATTCACTAGACTTATAAATACATAGAAACTAGGTGTAGTCTTCAAATAATTTTGCTAAGAATAAATCTGCATAGGTTTTCCTGGCACAACAGATAGGTTGTCTGAACAACAAAAAAAATTATTTTTTTATATTGTACCCCTCTGTTACTCTTATGAAGAATTATTTTATTGTTTTTCCTAGAGTTCACTTGAAAAAGCAATTTTACCACATTGAAATTGCCTTTATGCCTTTAAAATTATTTTCCTTCTCCATTTTTGTTTTATATTTAATTATATTATATTTATAATTAATTACATTAGGCATAATGGTAGCATGGGCCAGTTGTAATTACTTTTACAGGAAATTTTTCTTTAGTGAAATTGAAGAAACAAACAAACAAAAAACCCTGTAGGGAAATTATAGCAACTTCCTACTCTGTATCACTCATGAACATACACTCTGTTTGGAAACCACCCTCTTTAAAAGATATGATCTATTCTTCCTTAGCTATAGCAGTTTATGTTTGATTTGTATGTGCTATTCCTAACAATTAAAGGAAAGGGTGAATGTAAATTCACTTGGACAAAACAAAACAGGAAAAAAAGAATATTATCCTTAAGAGAATTCTTACCTTGAGAAAGAGAAAATGCACGTATCTTTCTGGGTGAGGGAGGTGGGGTGGGGGAGGGAGAATTTTTTTTCTCTGCAAGGCATTAATTGCCACCTAGCAGTAGAGAAGGGAATTGCGCACTTGGTTGGGACTGAAATTCTAGAAAACATTCGTTTTAAAGGGCACATTACTTTTATTGTGAACATTATCTTAGGAATTATTAAGCCTATTGGTAGACTAAGGATTGATTTATTTCTCTCTTGTCTTGAGGAAAGAAAAAGAAATACATGAAAATGTTTGGTTTATTTATAAGAATACTCTTTCCATCATAAAACGTCTCTATTCTTTTGTTACCCTTGTCACTCCAGGAACAGGCCAAAGGAAAAGAAATTCTGAAGCTGCCCTGACACTAAAAAATGCTGGGTTTGGCACATTAGAGGAAGAAATATCTGTTTTTAATATAGAAAGTAGTTTCCCAAATAATCTCAGGATAAATTTCTCTAAAAATAAGATCAGAATACATTTTATTGTGCTAGCACAATAAGAGGTTTATTTTAAAAATGAGAAGACATTTTTATAACAGATGAAATAATTTCCAGACCAAATTATTACTCAAATTTGTTAAAAGTGTCCTTATTTCAAACTCCAACAACTATGCCTTTATTTTTGTAGCAGTCATCCTGATATGTTAAAGTATTAAAAGAGATTCTTTATTATTGTGCCTTATAGATCTTGGCAGCTAAATAAAAATAACTAAAAATCGTCAAAAGAGACTAAAACATAATTCGATATTTAGGAAGACTTCAAACTATCAGATTTTTAAAAAGAAGGTTTTTTACTAAAAGTGTAATTTATTTAAGAGATTAGATATGGGGAGGTGCCTCTGTACACTTCTAGTTTGCCACTCTCTATCCAGATAAACAACTGGCATTACTACTTATGCTGATTATATGAGTATATTATCACTAGGATGGCAGCAACATTTTGGAAGACAAATGCTGGTTCTAAAAGTAATAATAACAGCTAATATACGCTGAGTAGTTGCCATGTACCAGGCAGTGTACTGATCACCCTAAATGAGAAATTCACTTAATCATCACAATAATCATAGAAGATACCAGCCAATATTATCTCCATCGTATACATTTCAACAACAACAAAGCAAGGTTCAGAGAGGTGAAATATGTCAGCAAAGCTCTCAGAGCTTATAAGTAGCTAAGCTCAAATACAAATACAGTTGTGTCTTAATACTAGAGTGCCCAGCATTCAATCCTTGGAACTCTTTTCTATCTATTCTCATTTCAGTCTCCTTGCTCTAAATAACTTCTCTATGATGATGACTCCGAATTTTGGATCTCCCACCTTGACCTCTCCACTGAACTCCAACTAATATGCCAATCAACTACTCCATATCTCCACTTAGATGTCTAATAGACATCCCAAACTTGAAACGTACAAAACCATATTCATCATCTTTTTCCCCAGACCTGCTCCTCCTGTCTCTCCTTCATCTCAGTTCATTGTAACTCCATTTTTCCACTTGCTCAGGCCAAAAATGTTGGAGTCATTTTGAATTCTCTCTTTCTCTTACATATTATATCCAATTCATTAACGAAGTACTGCTGGCTCTGACTTCAAAGTACATCCAAAATCCAACTACTTCCTACCACCTCACCATTACAACTTTGGTCCAAACCATTTTCATATCTTACTTGGATAATTGCAATAGCCTTGATCCTATTAGCGTGTTTGGCCCCTTATAGTCTGTTCTCAACACAAGCATCAGGATCTTTAAAAAATATCAGGCATGATATTCCTCTGTTAAAAATCCTCTAGTAACTTTATATGTCATTCAGAGTCAAAGTCTTTACTATGGCCTAAAGGCCTTATGTTCCTTAATGTAACCCCCCATCTTATTTCCTCTCTGATTTCATCCCATACCATTCTTCCTCTCAGGAATTTTTATGTTTTATTTACTGAGTTATTACCAGCATCTTAGTAATAATGCATGGCATACAGTAAGATGATTAATAAATATTCGTTGAATGAATAAGAAATGTCTGACTCAAAAACTTGTCCTTTTTATCATTACCTTCTATGCATATATAGGTAACTGAAAGTGGTTGGCTAGACTCTTCAGAGTGGCTCTTATATAAAAACCCCACATGTAGACCAACAGAAGAGATATTTAATCTCTTGGGGTTTTATTGGCTTTCAGCTCTTCCAAGCACGATGGGGAGATCTGGCTCAGGATACATCCTGGTTCTTAACCAGTAGTTGCAAAATTGATCAGTAAGAGTATTCTGTAGGACAAATAGGACAGAAAAGCAATACTACTTCTCCAACTTAAAGACCATCATTAGTTATTCCAGGATTTCTTAGAATAAGAAATCTTATAATAAAAGCAAGCCAAAATTTTCTCATGGATATGTAATATTCATTGTTACTCAACTATGTAGATGACATTCTGTAATAATTGCTTAATTTCTGGAAAAGATATTTCTAAACAACTCAAATATGCCAATGGCTTTTCTACATGCCTCTCTTTTGGTCACACACTTTGAGGGAGGAAATTATACAGTTTAGATATAATTCTAAATTGTTATTCTTCCCAATTATGTCTATTAATTCCAGTTTGTTCTGTACCAAGTATTAGCTGTTACCAGAAAAGAAACTTAGCCTTTGAATAACCAGTTAAAAAAAAGAAAAAGAAAAATGTGGGAGTAGGTATAGACAAGGCTAGTTTAGAGTGAACTATATCTAAAGGCTATCACATATAGGTAAAATAAATTATGAAACATTTATGAATACCTTTTAGTTATACACATATTTAAAAGCATGCTGTGACATGAAGAAATGTTTGTGGCATAATGTTTACATAGAGAAGCAAGTTAAAAAAGAATCATATATAATTCAATACAGAATTTTTGTGGCAGTTTATTTTGTTGATATATTAATTCTATGTGTTCTCTTATCCCACTGCCCCTTGCCCTCATTCAAGCATCCAGATTTTTGTAAGGCAAAAAGCAAAAGCTGCTTGGAGACAATATAAGCTCTCCTTGACTCTTGAAATGAGAAGGGTGAGGTGTTAGAAAGAGTTCTCAAAATTTAGAAGACTGAAGCCTGTAGGCTGAGTGAATATCCAAGACTCCTATCTTGATCTGTGACAAAGCCCAGGGTGGTGACAAAATCTCAAAGAGAAAGGCCACATGGGGTACTTTGGGAGGCTAAACCTGGGTGTAGAGACTGCCAAGTTCACTCACTTGATTCCAGATTCTTGAGCGCCAAGTGCAATAAAGAAATATCAGAGTCACCAGATCTGAAGGGAAGATGGCAATGAAGAGAATTTCCCACCAGCATGGCAAGATGGGAGCTTAGGGTTAGATTCAAGCTGATCTAAAGAAACACAGTATATTTCTTTCTATGGAATGATAGTCACCTTCACAATATGTATATGAACACACAGAAAATGTATATGTACATTCTACATATTGGAAAATATATTCTCAGGATAATTTTTCTCCCTTCCCTGCATGAATATTATTAGAAGAACTAAATTCATTAAAATTTTAAGTCATTTTCTCTACCTAGTAGATTATAAGAATTTATCATATTGTCTTTATTTTTTAAAAAATCATAAATGTCTATTCCTTTTTTAATCAGAAAAAAATTATAAAACTAACTATAAGCTGGTTTTCCCCCCTATATATTTGAGCAAGTAGAAAACAGGGAAGGGCATATATATAATAAACTTAGGTTCTATTTTCCAGCTGTTTCATATCTACTGATATTAACATTCCAAAAAATATAATATAAACTTGACCTCAAGAAAACAAGTTTTTTCACATACAAAAAGTATTGTATGCCTCCTGCACCCTATAAAATTTTTACATCGTATTGTTATCAGTCAGGGTCTTGAACACTCAAAAGGGGTTACTAAAGAGAGTGTAATCATACTCAGAATGTGGACAGGGAAACAGCAAGGAACAATGTGGTACCACTGCCAACCTGTGGCCAACATGGAGAGAGGGAAAGTAATAAATACTCTGATATCTTTCTCCTATTCCCTTCTGATCTACTAGTGTCTTCCATTGGCTGAACCCAACCAGGAGCTAGAGAGGAAGGGATCTTGCTGATGTAATCCATAAAGCATAAAGTAAATCTACTGGGACAACAGAGACTATCTAGCACAATGATGTTAAAGTATAAGCAATTCCAAAATTTTGCTATAAATATTTCTGAATTTAAAATCTTCTACTAGAAGAGTACTAGAAACAAAGTTTTGGACTTCAATCTTTAGTACTATGTAATATATTTGGAATTATTGCTACTACTATTAATACTAAAGTACTTTTTATTCATCTACTAACTCTTTTAACTAAACTTTATTGAGCACCTAGTTTGTGTGACACATTTGATGTATATACAAAGGGAAATATTACACAGTCCCTGTCCTCCAGTGGCTTATGATTTAACATATGGGGACAACATGTAAATTAAGTACAGTTAAGCATCATATGTGAGCAGTTGGATGTTAAACTCTCAGTTTTGGTTGAGCCTCCAAGAAAGTAAAATGCCAACTATTCTCATATTCTACAGTAAAGGGGAAAACCATAAAAAGTAGAAATTGCAGAAAAACGGTGGGGTTGTTCCTTAACTGTCCACTTACTCCTATCTCAGAAAAAGGTTGGAGTTTAGAAGATTTTGAGAGTTTTTTGGTGTGCTGTAAGTGGACATAGCTTTTTCCTCACCTCCTACCTAGGGAAAGAGGCTTTAATGAAACTTGGATATATGACCTCTAGAGGTGGGGGTTTGAGGCTCACAGTAGACTACTAGTACCTGAGGAATTCATTCATTATTTCTATAGCACATGTTAAGTATAGGCACTATGCTAGGCACAGGCAAATATAGCAGTGAATGAATGAAATAGACAAAATATCCCTGTCTTCATGGAGCTAATATTCTAGCAGAATCCAGAAAGCAGGAAATTTTGACTAACTGCAAGATGAGTTTTGAATTTGGTCAATGTCTGCACTCTCGGAGTCACAGCAGGTGTTGTAGATATTTCTTTGGATCAGACAAGTGCTACTGAAGAGGGTCACATGGAAGGATGGGGAGACTTCAACAGAAAGAGACTGGAGGTGTACCCATAGATGCTAGCAATTAACATTGAACCGGATAGCCAGATGAGATATATTTACCCAAGCACAATTGGGAGATTAACAATATTTTCTCATTGGAGTAAGGTGAGAATGGAGGTGTTTTCAAAGAACCCGTAAAATAACAAGCGTCAACTGTAAACACCTGACGAGCTCAAAGAGTACCACTCTTAATCACAGAACTGTAGTAGCCAAGTCAAGAATTTTCTTGCCCCTTTCTCTGTTTCAACTTGAAAGAAGGAAGGCAATCTAGTTGGTGGTGGTGATGGGAGGGGGCATTAGGACAGAAATTTTAGACAGGGACATAGAAAGGTAGCCAGCCATTTCCCCCTTTGTCATGGCAGGCTTAAGCTGGGGGAAGGAAAAGCTTCACTCTTAAAATGTTTATTATTACACTGGACATATTAATTACTGATATAAGGCTGTTTAACTGACAAGTTGACTTTTTTTACTTGAGTGACCAGAAAAGTCATGAGATTTGTACCTACCGTGTTCAAGGAGCCTAGAGGAATTAACTCCACCAGGTGTGTTTTAACATGTGGGGGGAATTAATTATTTGCAAATTGCACCCTATATATTTCAATTGTTCAATGTACCAGCTACAGTTGCTAAACATAATGACACGATGAGATTTACATGTCCATGAAAACCAATTCCAACTTGGCTTTTATTTAGAATTTACTTTTATTTGATTCTTTTAAAAAGCCTGACATAACTTATCCATGACCTTTAGAGAAGTTATGCTATGTTTGCTTACCCAGTCTTCCTACAAAATATCTTTATTGATCAATTTTTCAGCTCCTGCTTAATGATCAAGATGCTTCTGGAGCCAAATCACCAAAATGTGCAGAGAGGAGCTGAAAGTCGTTTAGGTTCTTCAGTTTTGGCAAAAAAGGCCAACCAAATGCCCCTTCTCTTGGTCTATGAGTGGAGCTTTGATAAACAAATATTTTGACAATGTGGAGCTTTGATAAACATAAACATTTTGACAGTTGGCTGAAGAGTCCAGCCAATTACTTTAAATAAAGGATATAATATCACAAAGCCCCATTTGCTTAGGAAGTAATAATGAAAAGGACAGATTTGGCGTGATAGATCTATCATTCATTCATTCAGTCAGTCAGTCATTCAATGAATGTTTAGTGAGTCCCTACTATATGCCAGGCTTTGTTGCAGGTACTAGAAATACCTCAGTAAATAAAAAAAGTCAAAAAGTCATATCCTTGGATGTTTGTGATTCCTTTATGTATTTTCCGTATCTGCACCCCACCTCCAACTTTTACTTGAGCTAGATTCAGTGGGTTCCTTTTCTTTGTATGCAAAAGACTCCTTCTATAAAAGTAACAAAGTAATAAGAGGTTACCATCCCTAATTGCACGGAGTTCCTACAAGTCAATGAGAAAAAGATTAACACAATAATAGATTGAGGAAAGGAATGAAGTGACAATTCACTAAAGTAACATAAACAGCCAAAAAATACATAAAAATAATTTTTACTAATAATCAAGAAATACAAATAAAATTAAAGAGGTTTTTTCTTTTTCTGCCTATCAACTTGATAAAGGTAAAAAGTACTTACAATACCCAGTGTGGGTGAGAGTATAAAGAAAGTTGACTCTCAGGCACTGTAGAATATAAATCATGCCTGGGGAGGTGGCTCCTGTCTGTAATCCTAACACTCTGGGAGGCCAGGGCAGGAGAATCACTCAAGGTCAGGAATTCAAAACCAGCCTGAGCAAGAGCTAGACCCCCGTCTCTAGTAAAAAATAGAAAGAAATTAATCAGCCAACTAAAATATATAGAAAAAATTAGCCGGGCATGGTGGCACATGCCTGTAGTACCAGCTACTCGGGAGGCTGAGGCAGGAGGATGGCTTGAGCCCAGGAGTTTGAGGTTGCTGTGAGCTAGGCTGATGCCAGGGCACTCTAGCCTGGGCAACGGAGTGATACTCTGTCTCAAGAATAAATAAATAAATAAACTTTTTTTGCAATTTAGCCATATTTATATTGTAAAAGTGCTTCCCTTTGACCCCACAATTCTACTTCTATGAATTCCTCATAAGGAGGTAATCAGGAAAGTCCACAAAAGGTGTGCATGTACAAGAATATTCATTATAGTATTTTCATAATACCAAAAACTTGGAAATAATCTAATTGTTCACCAATAATCAGGTAAATTATTGTATTTCCACACACTGGAATACTATGCAACAATTCAAAATAACAGAAACCATTACTTATGGATATAAGATGGCTATATCTTTTTAAATGTATATCTTATTTTTTAAATTATGTTTTTATTATATTTTTGTGTGAGGCATGTGACTAGTGAGGAAAAGACTATGGAAAAGAACTGTCAAAATGTTTATGTACTATATGACAATTTTTAAATCAGCATTTAATCATTCAACGTTCATTATTCATTCAGCGATATTAAGCACTTAATATGTGTCAGGTATTGTGCTATGTGCTGGAGAAACGAGAAAACAGTCTATTAAGTGATATGAGTCTGTCACTTCACCTGCAAAGCTCAGATCCTTAAGGACCCTTTCAGCTCTTACCCGAGTCTAGGTACTCATCCTTTCTTCTTTATAAAGAAAATTAGTAGTCAGTAGATGTTAGGTTGGCTATTTCATTTTGGGGATTTATGTAATTTGGAAGAAAATTTCCATTTTTTCTCAGTGATCTAATCTACCAGGTATCTTGCTTGGTGTTGAGGGTACAGAAAGTGCCTACATGGAGTTCGAAGTCTGATGGAGGAAACCAGTAATAATAAAAATGTGTGGTCAATGACAACAGAACCTTGAAAGATGAGAACTCTAGGGAGTAAGGAAGAGGATTCCAAAGTAGAAAGAAAAGCATGCACACAAACAAGATACTCGAGGAAGGGTGTGGCTGGCACACACAAACGGTCCATTATTTTGTGGCCTTTTCTGCAGCTTCATTCTCAGTCACACAAGACCCCAAATCTCTATGGACAGTGAATGAGAGGTTGAGCCTGGATCACCCGGAGTTACAGCTGTCGTCTCCAGTGATTTCAGGTGCAGCCCGCCGGGCGGGGGAGAAACTGAAAGGAATCTGCAACACACGCGAAATTTTGCTGAGAATCCAAGAGAGGCGACGTGATGCGGGCAGCCCTGCGGCTCTCAGGAGCAGCTGGCACTACAGGCCCAGGGTTTCCCGCCAACCTCAGTTCCTATCTTCCGAAGCCCCGCCCATCCCCGAACGGGCGGGGCGATTTGGGGGCGGGGAAGAGTTGGACGCCTATCGATATCTCTGGGGTAGACTGCACTACCCTGCGCCGCCGTCGTCAAAACCCCGCAGACTTCTCTGTAGATCGCCGAGCAATAGTTTCGGCGGCTCTCCCTGATTCGTAGCTTTGCAGGAGGCTGCAGCCAGGCCCGCGCCGGAACCATGGTACGTTGGATCCCGAATTCCTGGAAGGTTTAGGACATAAGTCCAATGATTGGGGGACGGCAAGCCACCTCTCCTGTCATCCTTAGCGTGGCCCGGGCTCACGGGGCCACGGGGCATGCTCGGCTCAGCCGACGGGAGGTCTCCGGCAGTGATTCAGCATCTCCGGCCTGTCCGGCCGAGGGATAGTCGGTAGTCGGTGCGGCATTTCCACCGCGACTTAGTTTCTCTTTCTGCTGGGCCTGGGACACTTCCTCTTCGGCCAACTAGCCGAGTTCGCCCCTCAGGTCCCTTCATTGGAGGAGATTCTGAGAGGTCCAGCGTGGACCCTCGTGTTTTGTGTGGGAGAGCAGAAGACAGGGAATTAATTAACTTGAAGGCCTACTTATACCGCTAGTGCGGACTTAACCCCAGGGTTTGTGTTCCAGAATCCATTTTCCTGGTGGGTTTGTCTGATTTCTCTCTCCCCGAGAGCTCAATTAGAAAAGGCCCTTTTCAATCACTTTGTCCAGTCGCCTGATTACAGAAAAGTAAACCGAGGCTGAGAGGGGAAGTGATGGAATCGAGGTTACAATATAGGGCTCTGGGCTTCCAGTCCTATGTTTGCCATGCCAGCACTCAGTTTCACCCCCATGATTATTCTCCCAAGTATTGATAGATTTGTTTTAATACGGTCATTATAGCAGTAATGGTTATATCTGTGTAGCTATTTGTATGCACCTCTAACTTCTTGAGGGTATTTTGATTTTATTCATTCAATATAAATACTAAAACACACAAAGCGCTTGTACAGGTACAAGTACACTGAGGGTTCAAAGATAAATCAGACAAATCCCTAATCATAACAAAGAGATAGAAAGGGACGTTTAGATAAATAACTGTGAGAGTATGTATTTGAGGGATTTGGAGAGAAAGGAGATTCAAGAGACAGACATTTGAGCTAATTTAAAGAAAAGGAAGGCTTTGACTTTTCATTAGGGCCTGGTATAAGGGAACAGCATAAGAAAACTAGGTAGGAAACTTGATTATGAACTTGAGTTGACTGAGCCCAAAGGAGGTGCTATTGAGGGTAGCAGAATAGAAAGTTGGAAAGATAGGACCCATTTAAATCTGCTTCTTCCTCCCCACCAGCTCATGGTAAATGTAGAATTGACAACTGAGTACAGTAGTAATCTTTAAGTGAGATTGCATGAACAGTATTGTTTTAACACATGCAAGCACATTTCTTTTTTTTTTTTTCCTCCAAAAATATTAAGGGGATACAACTGTTTTTGTTACATGGATGAATTGTATAATGCTGAAGTCAGGGCTTTTAGGGTGCCCATTGCCAGAATAGTGTACATTGTAACCAACAGGTAGATTTTTATTCCTCACCCCCCCTTCTTCCATTTTTAGTTTTCAATGTCCATTATACCACTTTATGATCATATATACTCTTAGTAGAACATGTGGTATTTGTTTTTCCATTCCTGAGATACTTAGGATAATGGTCTCCAGTTCCATCCAAGTTGCTGCGAAAGACATTATTTCATTTTTTTTATGGCCGAGTAGTACTCCATGGTGTATATATACCACATTATTCACTCATCAGTTGACGAGCACTTAGGTTGATTCCATATCTTTGTAATTTTGAATTGTGCAATAAACATTCAGGTGCAGGTGTCTTTTTGATAATTTAATGACTTCTTTTCCTTTGGGTAGATACCCAATAGTGGGATTGCTGGATCGAACGGTAGGTTTACTTTTAGTTTTTTGAGCAATCTCCATACTGTTTTCTGTAGAGGCTATACTAACTTACAGTCCCACCAACAGTGTATAAGCATTCCTTTTTCACTGCATCCATGCCAACATCTGTTGTTTTTTTATTTTTTAACAATGGCCATTCTGATAGTGGCAAGGTACTAGCGCATTTCTTAATGAATATTAAGAGTTGGGATTTGTAATGTTTTTATATTAATAGGTCTTTTTTTTCTTTTACTTTCAGTTTCGCAACCAGTATGACAATGATGTTACTGTTTGGAGCCCTCAGGTAAAATAATATTTTATATCATTTTTATGAAGTGGCGTTTTGTGGCTGCAGTATGTTTAGAAATTCATGAGATCATAGGCTGGGAGAAAAGAGAATACAATTATTTTAGACATACCTGGAAATTAAACTTGTAATTAAAATGAGTTTCCTAATGGACCTAGAGGACATTAGACTAAGTGAAATAAACCAAAAACAGAAAGAATATTGCCTGCTCTCAGTCATATATGGAATTTTTATAAAACAAAGGTCAAATATTTAGAGAATAAAATAGTGGTTACTAGGGTGGGAGTGGCATTGGAGAGGAGGAAATGAGGAGATGTAGGTCAAAGGTTAAAGGTAGCAAATGTGTGGGATGAACAGGTAGAAAGATCTAATGTACAGCGTTAACTTTAGTTAATACTATAGGTACTATATTGTATTCAGAATTTTTGCTAAATGAGTAGATTATAGCTGCTCTTGCCACAGAGGGGAAGAACGGGTAACTATGTGAAGTGATAGATACGTTCGCTTCTTCCATTACAATAACCATTTTACTATATATATATATATATCTTAAAACATCGTGTTGTGTACCTTAAATAGACACAATAAAACTTATTTTAAAAAGGTTTCCTGGTTTTAAAAAATACTTGAGATTTGACTATACTCACCTGAAGTTGGGAACTCTAAATTAATTTTTAATTTATAAAAGAGTCTTCTAAGATGATTCTAAGATATGTTGTTTTTTCTCTTTAGGGCAGGATTCATCAAATTGAATATGCAATGGAAGCTGTTAAACAAGGTTCAGCCACAGTTGGTCTGAAGTCAAAAACCCATGCAGTGTTGGTAGCTTTGAAAGTAAGTAAAGCAATAGATGTATCTTTCTCCTTTAGAAAACAGAACTACCCAATGTAAATTTCACCATATAGATAATAAAGTTATAAACTTATTTTTATGTCTTATAATGTCTCTATTTAGAGAGCACAGTCAGAGCTTGCAGCTCATCAGAAAAAAATTCTCCATGTTGACAACCATATTGGTATCTCAATTGCGGGTCTTACTGCCGATGCTAGACTGTTGTGGTGAGTATGATCATGAAAAAAAAAAGAAACATCCCTTCTGACTCATAATTGATTACTTTTCTAGAAAAGATCCAGGTAAGATATTTTAGGAAGTTGTCTGCCAGAATGTTTATAAGTTAAAGATTGTGAATACCTGAAAGTGGGTTTGAGTTAGTTACTAAATATTTCATTTCTTGATTCCTGTCATAGTAATTTATAGAGTTAAACTTTTTTTTTTTTTTTTTGAGACAAAGTCTCACTCTGTTGCCCAGGCTGGAGTGCAGTAGCGTAATCGTAGCTCGCTGTAACCTTGAATTCCTGGGCCCAAGCCATCCTCCCACCTCAGCCTTTCAAGTAGCCGGGACTATAGGCACACACCAACATGCCTGGCTAATTTTTTCATTTTCTGTAGAGATGGGGTCTTACTTTGTTTGCAGGCTGGTCTCCAACTTTGGTTTCCAGTGATCCTCCCACCTCAGCCTCCCAAAGAGCTGGGACTACAGGCATGAGCCACCTCACCAGCCTTAATAGTAGCACTTTTGAGAAGTCACTGAATGTCATACTTGTTAATGCAATGTACATTATTTGAAACTATGTTGTATCTAAGAAGAGCTTGATACTTCTGTCTGGTTTCTAAGGATGAGCTGAACCACATTTGCTTTCTTTATACATCAGTATTTATTAGACATTTATTTTTTGCAATGCTCGATACTGGATACTGCAGGGTATATAAAGGTGACTCAGACATGGATCTTGTCTTAAAGGAACTTTAGTGTTTTTCAGATAGTATGTATGTGTGTTGGAGGTAGAAGGTAGTTAGCCCAAACTAATCTTTAAATTTGTTTTGTGATTAGGGAAGAAAGAATATAAACACTAGAGGAGATAGTAGGGCCAGGCACGGTGGCTCACACCTGTAATCCTAGCACTCTGGGAGGCCGAGGCAGGAGGATTGCTTAAGGTCAGGAGTTTGAGACCAGCCTGAGCAAGAGCGAGACCCCATCTCTACTAAAAATAGAAAAAAATTAGCTGGGCAACTAAAAGTAGAAAAAAAAATTAGCCAGGCGTGGTGGTGCACGCCTGTAGTTCAGCTACTTGGGAAGCTGAGGCAGGAAGATCATTTAAGCCCAGGAGTTTGAGGTTGCTGTGAGTTAGGCTGATGCCACGGCACTCTAGCCCAGGCAACAGAGCTAGACTCTGTCTCAAAAAGAAAGGAGATAGTAATGCCATTGTTTAAGATTTTCAAGTTATCAAGCCAGTCCCTTGCTCTCTTATGTCAGCAGTATAGTAACAGCGTTATAGGTTTCTATCTACTCTTAAAAACGTAAAATGTGTTATATTTCCAAACTACTATTTAACCCAATCTAAAATATTAACTTTCCAACATGTATTCAATATAAAACCTTTATTAATGAGATTTTGTACATTTTGGCAGGTACTAAATGTTTGAAATTTGGTGTGTATTTTGTGCTTACAGTACATCTCAGTTCAGTCTAGCTACTTTTCAAGGGCTCAGTAGCCACATGTGAGTATTGCTTGCCATGTTGGGCAGTGCATTTTTAGCCTTGAGAAGTGGGCTTAAGTAAAAGTACTGAAGAAATAGTTTGGTTCCTACTGGCAACATTTGATCATTAGATGTGACATACACATATATTGGACAAAGAAATATGGAAAGAATGGAACATACTCATTTCTTATTTATCCTCTTTAATAGACATGATTCCCTTTTTCCCAGTGTTAACCTTGCTTGATTTTATCAGATTTAACAGTGAGACTCAGCAGTTAGTGTCCAGTGTCTCCTCTAGAGTGCTGCTTACGAATAGAAGTAACATTGGGAAGAACATGTAAGGATGTCCTCTGCTATAGAGTCTATTTCTTGCACTTGCTTTATTGGGGAATTTTTAGTCTGTTTTCAAGAGGGAAAAAAAACAGAGTAGGTACTCTTTTTGCTGGTTCAAGACTTAGAGTTAAGATAAACTTGCTGACAGTAGGAGGGATAAGAGAAGAGAGATTGGAGATTGTTCTTTTCCCCTTGCTCAGCCTTCTCTTCTCTATTGTATAAGTGCTCTGAGACAAAGATTTTCTAGAGCTATGGAATGTTTTAGTCTTTTTTTTACAAATCTCATGTGGCCCCAGAGTTTGACACAAAAATGCATCTTTATGGCCTTGTCTTTCTTACCTTTCTGATTTCCTTATATAGATGTAATCCATGTAAATGTTTGGAAGAAAGCAAAGTGAAATCAAACTTTTTTATTTATATTAGAATAGCTGTCTATTGAAATTACTGTTTTTTCTTGTTTCTTTTTTAGTAATTTTATGCGCCAGGAGTGTTTGGATTCCAGATTTGTATTTGACAGACCACTTCCTGTCTCTCGTCTTGTTTCTCTAATTGGAAGCAGTATCCTTTTTATGTTAGCATTTATGGGTATGAATTTAAAAGGTTTTTGATACTTAATCCTTATGTTAATTACTAGGAATATGATAATACATAACATAAGTAAAATTATGAAAACTTTTTTTTTTTGCAACCTCAAATTCCTGGGCTCAAACACTCCCCCTGCCTTGGCCTCCTGAGTAGCTGGGACCATAGGCACGCACATCACCATACCCAACTAATTTTTTAATTTTTGGTAGAGACTCTGTTGCCCAGGCTGGTCTTGAATGTCTGGCCTCAAGTAGTCCTCCTGCCTTAGCCTCCCAAAGTGCTGGGATTACAGGTGTGAGCCACCTTGCCCAGCCAGGCTGTAATAACTTTAAGGAATTGGGTTGCTCTTTCATTAGCTGTTATAAGTAATTGATACTTTCCAGGTATAGATAAGCCCAATTTCAGGAGAATTATTCATGCATCATTTTTAGAGGGGATTTAAAATTATTATTGGTTCTAGATGTCCCCAAAAGTCCTGGACCCCTTATATCCAAAACAAATGAGCTTCTACATGGGATGAGATGATTTTGGTAGCACTCATTCTTGGGTTTGGTGGAAAGTCAAACATTTTGTAACATTAGGCCAAGGAAATTCTGTCCTATTTTATTTTCTTTTTTCTCTGGTGGATTAGTTAATAAGGAAGCAACCAGAGGCCTTTGTTAATAGTGTTTAATTTGAAAATAAAGATTGTACTTTATTCCTTGTTAGAACAAGTTCTTTAACCAGGTTAAGAGACCCAGATACCAACACAACGATATGGCCGGAGACCGTATGGTGTTGGGTTGCTTATTGCTGGTTATGATGTAAGTTCATAGAGTATTGTTATATTTTCATGATTTTTAAAAACTGACTAGAAGTTTTTTTAATATTTAGCTTAATCAAAGTCAAGAATTATGTGGTGTGTTTTTTTCCATTTGTAGGATATGGGTCCTCACATTTTCCAAACCTGTCCATCTGCTAACTACTTCGACTGCCGAGCTATGTCCATTGGAGCCCGTTCCCAATCAGCTCGTACTTACTTGGAGAGACATATGTCTGAATTTATGGAGTGTAAGTGATGCCTTGTTGTTGTTTCTTTGGTTTGTTTTTTTGCCGCCTCCAATCTTTATATAGTGAATAAACATAATATCCTAAATGAAGAAAATTATCAGCCTTACAGAAGAGTTGTTTTAAAAAATAAAACCCATAAAGTGTTTATTGTTTCTGTCACTTACTAGTTTTTACTCCTTCTTATTACCATAGTAATTTCAATTACCAGCATAACTCTCAAAATATAAATGTATCTCCAACCTTGAAAGTTCTTGATTTACTTGGTCTGAAATGTGTCTCAATCAGAGTGGAGGACCACTGTATTAGCTGTCAATTATAAGTTCTGCTTACAACTTTTAGTTTTCTGTGATTCTGTTCTTATTTTAAGCCACATAGACATTTCTGCATTAAGTAATCCGTAAGCAACAAGTAAAAAGGCAATGTAGGTGTGGAAAAGGGGCACATAAAAGATGTAAGATGTGATAATAGGGCAGCTTTTCAAATGCTTTGCTTCACATTGGCAGGAGGATTAGTATCAGGTCTTTTACCTGATACTAATACCTGATTACCTGATTACCTCTTTATCATCTTACTCTGTTTAGAGCATTTTATAGAGAAAATATTTGGGGTTCCATGAATGCAGAGAAAATGATTGTCTTATTAATATTAGTCAAAGCAAAGTGTTGTAGGATAATGCTAGGTTTAACTCTGGGAAGGGGAGATTCCAGCCAATAAACTTTTGTCTATTTTTATTGTGTAACTAAAACCACAATTTCAGACTGTAGACTTGATAAATAAAAGAAGCCTAGCATGACAGTGAAACTGAGAAATAATTGTTAATTTATTACGTATAGGCAATTTAAATGAACTGGTTAAACATGGTCTGCGTGCCCTAAGAGAGACACTTCCTGCAGAGCAGGACTTAACTACAAAGGTAAATATCATGTTTTCCAATTATAGATATTAACATTACAGTTTAATCCTTTATTACATAAATGTAAATAATAGAGGAGTAGGATATGGTTGTTTTGGCTCATTCTCTCCCTTTAAGTTATTCACTAAGTAATCTGATTTTGAAATGTCATTTTTTAAACATTTCATTTTGTTATAAAGCAATAAAACCAGTAAGTCTCATATAGAATGTCCATTTTTTTCCCAGCAGATAGACATACCTTTGTATTGTTAATTTAGTTAACGAAAATGTATATAATGAGCACCTACCATGTGCAGGCACTTTCTAGACATTGTGTTTCTAGATAACATAGACTTTTGGGGTTACTCATGATAATCAAAAGTGAATATTAAATCTGTAAATGACAGGGGTCTGCTAATTTCCTTCTCTCTTTTTTTCCACACACATAAGTAGTTTTAAAGGCTTATTCAAGTGCTATTTAAGTTCTTATTCTGCTGCTTTTAGCCAATATTTTTTTGAACGCATTTTTCTAACCTAAATTTTTCAATTTTTTATTTTTACCCTTTTTATCCCCCTCAGAATGTTTCCATTGGAATAGTTGGTAAAGACTTGGAGTTTACAATCTATGATGATGATGATGTGTCTCCATTCCTGGAAGGTCTAGAAGAAAGACCACAGAGAAAGGCACAGGTATCTAACTAATAACATAAAAGGCTTTAGTTTTATCATAAGCTGCTGTTTCTACTACTACTGTGTGTGTAAATCTATCATTTTTGTCTTTAATTATTAAGATAGGCCCTTAATTCATATCACAGTAGGAAAATTAAGAACTTAGTAAAATAAAATATTGAGGGACAGTGATCTCCATAACACAAAAAGGGAGAAGAGTTGATTATTGGGTTATTGTAATAAGCTACCTCAAAACCTATGGATTCAAACACGTCTCACAATTCTGTGGGTGCCTGAGTTCTGTGGCTACATGGCTCTTTTGCTGGTCTCACATGGGGTCTCTCAAACATTGCAGTCAAATGTGGGGTGGGACTGGAACATCCAAGATGACTTTACTCACACCTTCTACGTGTTTTAGACGAGCTGCTAGAAGGCTGGGACCTCTGCTAGGATGACAGAGCCTCTGTCCATGTAGTCTCAGAGCCTCTTCTATATATAGCAGGGTCTCTCTAGCAACATGGCAACTCAGGGCTTGCAAAAGTCAGAAGTGAAAGCTGCCAGGCATTCTTAAAGCTGAGACCCAGAACTGGCACAGCATCACTTTTACACATTCTTTCAGTTATGCAAGTCACAGGGCCAGCACAGATTCTGTATGAGTGGGGATTGGGAGAAGTGGTTCACTGGGGGCCAGCTTTGAACACTAAGATGGCTCTTCACAAATGGTAAGAAAAGCATCAAGAAATATTGGTGAATCTCAGGTTAAATATGGGTCTTTTTGCTAGATGCATAGAATACCCATTTGCTATTTATGAATGTTTATTTGATAGCTCTGTAATTGCAAATTAAAAAGTAATACAGAAATTTCTTCTACAGGATGAGTTTTTTTCAAATTGAAAAGGTTATTGTTGGTACTATTGGGGGGAGCAAGATTTGTATTATTTAAACTATTGGGAAGAACTAACACTGTTTGGAAGGATACGATGGAGTGCCACAAACACAACTGGTTGGTTGGTTTGATTGTATTTTTGCCGTTTTTTTGGTGGTAAAGGGGAAAAGAATGTCTAAGAAGTGCTGATTGTATTTTAGGTGTGATAGTGATAATATAAGGAAGGCTTTTACTATTGAGCAAGGTAAAGTATGGTAAAATGGTAGAATTGTTCAATGATGTTTAGGTTTTCAGAACTGAAATTATATATATAATTACCCTTGAACAACGGGACTAGGGGCACTGACCCCTTGTGCTGTCAAAAATCCATGTATAACTTTTAACTCCCCCCAAACTTCTAATAGCCTACTGTTGACTGGAAGCCTTACCAATAACATAAATAATTAACACGTAGACAAGTATCTACATATATTTTATGCATTCATGGCATACCTTTTTCTTAATTTTTTTGATATTTCTAGACTACATGGTTCATCTGCTAGTTTTTTCAAATTGTCACACGTCTCCAAAAAATTTTCCAATATATTTATTGAAAAAAATTTGCCTATAAGTGGACCCATGCAGTTAAATTCGTGTTGTTCAAGGATCAACTGTATTTTTCTAAAAAAACAAAACCTTTGTTCAGAAATTATTAACAGGACAATGAACCAAAATTGAGTATCCAAAATATCTCCTAACCCCCTTTTCTCATTAATTTTTTAATAATGTAATATTTGTGATTAGAAGTGTATGTTGATAAAGTGTTTATTTTACATGTTTTCTTTTTTGTTTCCCTTTTAAGCCTGCTCAACCTGCTGATGAACCTGCAGAAAAGGCTGATGAACCAATGGAACATTAAGTGATAAACTATTCTATATGTGCATTATCAAATATGTAAGAATGCAGGAACACATACTGATGACAGTAATCTATACTTTGAACCAAAAGTTGCAGAGTAGTGGAATGGTATGTTTTAGGAATCAGTCCAGATGTGAGTTGTTTCCAAGCAGCCTCACTGGCGCCATATAATGGGGTTCATTTTTCTTTCAGAGGGTCTATGTAATCATTTTCTAGAAAGTATAGGTATCTGTACTAATGTTTTTATATGAAGAAAATAGTGTCTTTGTGGTTTTAAAGACAACTGTGAAATAAAATTATTTCACCTCCTAGTGTACTGGATTTTTATTTTTTAAGTAGCTTCAACTGTAAATAGTAGTCTGGGATTACAACTGGTTATTTGCCATGTTTGCCAAGTTGAGTTGCTTTATTTTTAGTGATGGAGAAATATATACCTCTTATCTAACACGGGCTTATAACAATTCTCCAGTATATGGACTGGCTACATGAGAATCCATGGAGATTTGGTTCAGAGTACAAATTTCAGGGTCCAACCGTGGAAATTCTGATTAAAACTGAAGAAACCACCGTTTCCCAACATAAGTATTAATAGCAAGATTATCATATGAATGTTTTTGTTTCCAGCCAGCAGATGGCAGTAGTTGTAGCTCTGATTTCTGTAGAGAACTCTTGTACAAAAAAAAAAAAAAAAGGCATATTGTAATCTCAAATCCTTTTATCCTTTTATTTATTTTAAAAATAAACTGCCAACACAGGGATCCCATGTATGCATGGGTTGTTAATTCCGAACATGTCTGTAAGGATTTTTAGTGACTTCGTGCGACCTTTTTTTTTTTTTTGAATTAATGCTGATTCTCATGCTTTTCTATTAAATTTGCCACAAGAATTGGAAAAAAAAAAACAAAAAAAAACCTCCCCAACCTTACTCCAGCATAATCTTTAGGATACCTTCCATTATCCCCATGAGTGGTATACTTAGACATTACATAACGATTTTTATCTTGGACCATGTAAAATGAAATGAGAGGAAATCTGATTTTATAAAAAACAATAATGCAAAATTTTATTGCTATTTAGAAGCATAGAGGAGTTATTTTGTTTTCTGAGATAGTATATCTTTCTAAAGAAATTCATGTATAGATAGTAACCCTGATTTTAGACTTAATTCTAATTAGCTGCTATCGGCTTTAGGTGACTTGGCTCTACTTTAAGGAAAACTTCTGGAGAATTATTGTGAGGGTTAAATGGAAGAATGTATGTGATAACACCTTGTAGACTCTAAAATTCATAAAATGTTAGCTTAATTTGTTTTCTCCAGGAGTTTCCCAAATCTTAAAAAGTCTTAGGTTTAAATCTCTCTATGAGTGGTAAAAGAAACTGGCAGCCTTGTTGAGAGAAAGTTCTCTAAGTACTAGAATATGTGAGATGTCAGTCTGTACTCCAGAAGTAGCCCCAAAAATCTGCCATTTAAACTTGGCAGTTGGACAGAAGTATCATGTGGCTATTTGACCTATGATGGAGTTGCATCAAGCACATGTAACTTTCACACATACAAAACAGTGAACAGAGAGACTTCCCACCTGCCTTCACTCAATGGGTATATCCTTTGGGATGGGAGCATAACTGGGAAATTTCATAATCTGCTTTTTGCTTAGGCAGGTCTCTCTTCCTCTGTCCCTTTCATTGGGTGAGCCTGTCTTTGCTGAGTGATTCTGTCGTTTAAAGGTAAAGATTGTGTGTGTGTGTGTGTGTGTGTATATGTGTGTAATCTTCTTTTTACCTGTTCCCAAATGCAAACCACTAGTTAGCTTGTTCTTTGTTGGAAAAAAAATAGTGATCTGTATGGTACTTTGGGGGCAATTTTAGTAATTTTTCCAATATGTGATTTTAGTCTTATACTCTGACTTTAGAATTTAAAATATTCCTCACCCCATAAGACTTAACCCCACTGTACGTACAGAGTTCATTGTGATACATTTTCATGTTTGAACTGTTACATTCATTTATTCTATTTAGGATGTGTTGAACAATTATCAATAGTAAAATTCCTATAATGTCACATAAAGTCTATCACTTTGATATAAAGATAATACTTAATTCACTTAGAGTTTATTGAGCTTCTCTATGTGCAGGTCTGGAGAACTGGCATGGTTAAAAATAAAAGGCAGTATGGTAAATGACAGGATTTGGGTTCTAGTCCTAGCTCATTTAGTGTTTGACCATTACATGATATGGGGCAAGTCCCTTCTCTCTAGGCCTTGATTTCCTAGACACCTAAATTTTTATGATTCTTGATATGTGATAAAGTCTTTGCTCTCAAATAACTTATAATTTAAAAAGTATTCAAAAATGATATAATTACACACTAAAGTGACCCAGAACAAAGTGTTTTATAACAGGTCAGAAAGAATTGGCAAGGTTATATAAAGTCCTGATACTTGTTCAAAAAGCTCTATTTAAAAATATGCAACAATATATAAACTGCCAATGACAATTTTAGGTGCAGACCTAAAATGAGGTAATATGTAAAATGTTACATTTTCTTGCCTTTCCATATTTAATAGTTTCTGTAATGACTTGGTGTCCTGATAAATCTCAGTTTATTCTGTAACACAATGAACCTCTGGGGCAACTGAAGTCAGTATGATTAATACTATATCATGGTGGCCTTAACTGCTGAGCTTTCTTAGTCTAGTTTTTATACCTTTTTTGGCTTCATTTCTTTTTGTTTTTTGGGGGGGATTTTTTTTAAATTATTGGTACATAATAGTATATCTTTATAGGGTACATGTGATGTTTTGACAGCTGCATACAATGTGAATTAATCAAATCAGGGTAATTGGGGTATCTATCACCTCAGGCATTTAACATTTCTTTGTGTTAGGAACATTCCAATTCCACTCTTAGTTATTTTAAAGTATACCCTAACTTATTGTTGATTATAGTTACTTTGTTGTACTATCAAATATTATTCATTCTAACTATATATTTACACCATCCCCACTTTATCTCCCCCAACCCCACCCTTCTCAGCCTCTGGTAACTGTCATTCTCTCTTGTCTCCATGAAATCTGGCCTCATTTCTTGTTGATAGATTGTCACTTCTTGATAAGTTAAGTGAACTTGGAAACCAGATAACTACATTTGTGAAAATTCCATGTTAAAAATGAATACACAGAAAAGCAACAAACTTGTGCACACATCTTGGATTGATCTCATGGGGAATTATGCTGAGTTAAAAAAGCCAATCTTAAAGATTACATTGTATCATTCCATTAATATAACATTGAAATGATAAAATTATAGAGGTAGAGAACAGATCAGTGGTTGCCAGGGCTAGGGAAGGAAGTGGCTGTGGCTATAAAAGGTGGAATTCTTGTTATGGAACTGTTCTGTATCCCGGCTGTGTTGGTGATCACACAAATGTAAGCATGATAAAATTGTCTAGAACTAAATACACAACTGGTGAAATATGACTAAGAATGGGTGATTCTAATTGTATCTGCTAATTTCCTGAATTTGATATTGTACTATAATTATGAAAGATGGTACCATTGGGAGAAACTGGGTGAAGAGTATATGAAATCTCTGTATTCATGTCACTCTACATTATCTCAAGCTAAAAAGTTTTTTGTTTTTTTTAATGAATGCACAGGATCAGAGGGGCACTCTTAAAGTGCTAAACACATGGCCTTTGTGATATATTTTGGATGCACAAAGAATGTATATTTTTCTTGATGGTTCTAAAAAGGAGAAATCTCAAAATACTTGGATTCTAGATAGACAAGGCGTTATTTGTGTTTTATCTCCCTAAGGTGAACCTGTTAATAAGGGTAGGTTGTCAGACCTCTTTGTATCCACAATATTTTGCTTAAGCTTTCAAATGTTTTGTTATTAATAATTGACCAGAGAACCTTTTTCTTTGGCGGGAATGGGTGTGCCGGAGCAGGAGCATATGGAACCTCAAATGGACAAAATTGAAGGTACTATGGCTGATTACAGCTGTAACAAGTAGGTCTTAGGAAACAGGTAAAATCCTTTAAAACAGTGATTGTTTCCCTTTGTGCATAAAATTTTTTAAAAATCTGGGTGTTCAGAAAGGATCAAGAAGGAGGCCATTACTGAAAAGCAGAAATTATACCAATGTGATTTTCGATGTTCAATCAACTCCAAGCCTTCCGCAGAGAGGCAGAATCAGACTACTAGAGAGGTTAAGAACTGAAATGGATCCTAATATAACCTAGTGGCCATTATCAAAAGAACTAAAATTACTGTCCCAATAGTACTAGTTACTTGCCCAGTCTATCAGTGGGTATGCAAGAAAAGAGTCTCCTAGGCTTCCAGCTCCAAGTCCAGAGCTCTTTTCCACGAGACTACACTGCCTTGTAAAAATATTTTCCCTCTCTCCAAGCACTTCCTCTCCTTGACTATTTTAGTTCTTGGAAGAAGAAACAATTTCCAAATAGCGTTTAAATGGCCACAGCGCTTAATTCAGCGCTTGGCTTGCAAAGGAAACTATAAAACACGTGCTTTCACTCTGCTCTGCACCAGTCGTGGACTAAAGAGGAAGAAAATAAGACATAGTCTCAGAGCGCAACTGCTGGACGGAGAAGGAATGTCCTCTCTGAGGCGCCGTAGGTGCTAGGTGGCTGTGGCTACGTTCGTCTCCCCACCCCTCTCCACGTCAGCCGAGGACTCTGCACGGCCGCCACTGCTGCTGCCGCGGATTGGAGCTGGAGTGAAGGGTTCTGCGGTTGTCCCAGCCGCTGCCCCTCGGAGCCAGGTAGCGGGCCACAAGCCCCCAGTGTTGGAGTCGCGGTGGGGTGGGTCAAGCAGAATCGGAGGAACTGGCTCTCCAGCGGGAAGATGCGGAAAGGAGCGACTAGGCCGCTCGCGTCTGGGCCTGGCAAAGGGGAACGGGTGGGGGCGGGGGGCTGGGACGCTCTGGGCCGGACGCCCCGTCTCGGCCTGCGTACTGGCCAGGGGTCTTCTCCCTCCCGAGACCCCGGGGCTTGCCCTTTCAGGCTGGGGCCTGCTTTGCTGGAGAAAGGAGAGCAGGAAACGGGTGGGGCGAGGCAGGGATGCGGCGCACCGGTTAAGGGAGCCTTGGACATAGAGTCGGGACCGACTGGTGACCGCAATAAAGCGCTGTGAGGTTTTGGCAGGGTATTCACGCACAGAGTCTTTTAACTTAAAAAGTTCAGATTGTGTGTGTTATGTTAAAAACCACCATTCCATAACATTGCAGGGTGGGGCTGGGGGACTGTCACTGTTTGGTGGGCCTTAATTCTGCTGTACAACATTCTCAAACCCCGGACGGGGGAGGTGGATGGTCGAGTGAGAGATAATGTATCTTAGCCCGGGGCTGACAAGTGTGTTTTCTATTAGAGTTTATTTTTGTGGGAACACAATATAGATTGACCCTCCCCTTCTAATACTTTTAAGATATTACTATAGTTACTGGTTTGTGGTTTTAAAAAAAAAAAACTTGTAATGCTATCTCTGTATGTATTTTTCTAGATTTTCTGGCATTTGTCATCCTTAGATCTTGTGTGGAGGGTTGGTTATAACTGAGAACCATGACGGCTGCTGAGAACGTGTGCTATACGTTAATTAACGTGCCAATGGATTCAGAACCACCATCTGAAATTAGCCTAAAAAATGATCTAGGTAAATTTTGATAATATTTTGAGAATGAAATGGAAAAAGAAAAAATTAAAATAAAAAATTCACTTACATTTCATATTCCTTTATAGTTAGAAATGCTTAATTTTTGTCTAAATATGTTTTTCTGGGATCTCCTGAATAGACCTTTGTCTTATTTTTAAAAAAATGAAAACTTCTTAACTTTAGACTTTTAATACTGACTTTTGAAAGTAGAATATCTCAGTTTAGCTTTATAAAGCTAAAGAAATGAAAGAAAAAAAGCTAAAGAAATGTAATAGTTCTGTTGTTAGTCCTTAAAATAACATAATTACTTGTGCAGTTCAATGTATTAAATGTAGCTTGCAATTTTCTACATGCAGCAGGTTGAGAATGTGTATTGGAGTGTCTTAATTCCATTGTGCACCTTAACCTCATGTTACTTAGCTTATAAAACCAAAAGAACTTTGTTCTTTGGGTTTCCCACCCAAAGAAATAAAGTCAACACTGGAATAAACATTTATTTCTAGGAAGGTTTAATTTTTATTTATTCTTTTCTTTTCTTTTCTTTTT
>VBSM01001265.1:26320492-26368965 GCA_008086735.1 Cheirogaleus medius
TATTTCTGGATTCTCTATTCTGTTCCATTGGTCTGTGTGTCTGTTTTTATGCCAGTACTATACTGTTTTGGTTACTACAGCTCTGTAGTATAATTTGAAGTCAGGTAATATGATTCCTCCAGTTATGTTCTTTTTGGTCAGGATGGCTTTGGCTATTCTAGGTCTTTTGTGGTTCCATATAAATTTTATTTTTTCTATTTCTGTGAAGAATGTCATTGGTATTTTGATGGGGATTGCATTAAATATGTAGATTGCTTTGGGTAGTATGGACATTTTAATAATATTGATTCTTCTAATCCATGAGCATAGGAAATCTTTTCATTTTTGTGTGTGTCCTCTTTAACTTCTTTCATCATCAGTGTCTTATAGTTTTCGTTATAGAGTTATTTCATTTTTTTGGTTAAAAACTTTTTAAATTTTTGTTACAAATGGAGTTCTATCCTGCTGAACTTTTAGAAATTTACTAATTTGTGAAAAATATTCAAAAACTAGAGCAAAAAAACCCATCAGATTATAGTGATACAATTTTATGCCTTTTGGACTTTGTATCCTTTACACTATCAAACAGATTAGGAAGGGGAAAAAAAACTTTTGTTTTTTTAAAGTTCACAACAGGAGCTTTAGAACAAATAAAGGAAAACCTGTTTAGGCTTAATGAATACAACTTTAGCTACTTAGAACTTTGCCTAATCTGGCTTATTTTTGTAGTTATTGCTATCAGCTACTGTCATTTCTCCTGATGCTTTGTTTTTGTCATCCTCATAAACGTAAAAACTGAAGGTTTTCCCAGATTGATACTCACACATCCTTAATGTTTATTTCTTGATTTGATATGGCACTCACTTCATTTATATCTATTTATTTATTGATATGACACAAACCAGTTATTTTTTCTATATGTGAGAGGAGGTAGAAACCTTTGAAAGATACATAAGAAGTTTGTTGTAAACAGAAATATTGACTCTGATGGGATGCATTTGTCTATAACTCACTGTATTTTCAGTCCAAATACTTAAGAATATTCTCTTCTGCAATACACAAAAATACCACACTAACCTAGTAATATATAGAATTTGGCGGCTTGAAATGACTTTTTACTTAGCTAGTATAATTCTTCTGAAGCTTAACTCTACCAAATGGTTATTATGCACAGTCTCTGTCTCTTTGGCAACAGGAACTCTTTATTTAATAGCCTAGCTCTAACTGTTAGAAATTTATTTCTCATAATTAGGCCCAAATCTGGTTTCTGTTAACTTCTGTTAACTTGTATTGTTTTCCTCCAGACAGTCCTGAGATTATTGAAGATTTGTCATCCTTCTCTGTCCCCCCTACCCCAGATATTTATTTATTTTTATGATCTAAACAGTTGTAGTAGCATTGTGCTTGTCTCATACTTCTGCCTTTGAATTTTGGATCCATAAGATTTTTAGTGCTGTAAATTCTTCAGTATACAAGGATAATGATGTGAAATTATAAATTGTTTTGCATGAAATACTTGTATTGCATATTTTATATGCTCAGTAATAGTAAACTAGCATTTTATTTTGAACACGTCATCCTTAATTCTAACCAATGACTACTGACCTAGAACATTTTAATTTTCTTCCAGTTTTTCAAATGATATCTTAAGGAAGATTCTAAAGTTTTATAGCCTGTAGAAATATGAGATTCTGGAATTAGTCCACTCTTTTAGTTCCCAATCTTTTTGAGTATGGGGTCCCTCTTCTAATGTTAAAAAAAAGGTCACATATTTGCCTTCCTCTCCCAATAGTGGTTGCCCTCCCTGTTATTATTATAGTGGTTGTCCCCCTCATAGTGGTTATAACTTTGAGAAAATGGACACTGAATTCAGAATTATTTATCTTAAGGGCATCTGTTTACATTTTGGAAAAATAGCTACATATGTGTTTGAAACACATGATTACTTGGTATGCCTCTAGATTCATGAAGTCTACATTAACTCAGTTCGTTAGGGACCAGAAATCTAATCCAGTCCCTTTGTGTTATATGTAAAGAATCTAAGGTTCAGAGATAAATGACTTGCACAAAGACATACAGCTTGTATATGTCAGAGCCACATGGAGAACCTTTGTCACTTGAGTTTGTACCTTTATTACCATTGCTGATAATAAAGTGGAAAAGTATATTTTATTTTGTTAGTTGATTTTAAAATTATGTAAGGAATTTTCTTTCAAAATAATCGTCCTTTTTAAAAAATTTTTTGAATCAGAAAAAGGAGATGTGAAGTCAAAGACTGAAGCTTTGAAGAAAGTAATCATTATGATTCTGAATGGTGAAAAGCTTCCTGGACTTCTGATGACCATCATTCGTTTTGTGCTACCTCTTCAGGATCATACCATCAAAAAATTACTACTGGTATTTTGGGAAATTGTTCCTAAAACAACTCCAGATGGGAGACTTTTACATGAAATGATTCTTGTATGTGATGCATACAGAAAGGTAAACCAAATAATAATTATTTCTGAATATTGCTTTGATTTCAAATAATTATAAAATTGATGAAATGGGCTTTGTTTTAATTTTCAAAGTTAAGTCTTTAATGAGATGTAAATTGTAGATATTTGGAATTGAAGTTATAAAGAGTTATTGTAAAAAGTTACTTTTTCAGACATTTTCTATGTATTTTATGTATATGCTTTATTAATAAACAGTGACACATATAAGATGTTGATTAGATACGTAAAAATTGTTTTAATCAACAGGAATCTGATGGAAATTGTCTGATAATATAGGTTTTTTGCACAAACTTAACTTGATCTTTTTCCATCAGAAAGTTTTGCATTTAAAAAATTTTCTTGTGAAAAGCTGAGACTCAACATTTCATATTGAAATTTTTATATCAGGATCTTCAACATCCTAATGAATTTATTCGAGGATCTACTCTTCGTTTTCTTTGCAAATTAAAAGAAGCAGAATTGCTAGAACCTCTAATGCCAGCCATCCGTGCTTGTTTGGAGCATCGACACAGCTATGTTAGAAGAAATGCTGTTTTGGCCATCTATACTATCTATAGGTAAATAAAGATACTCCTTTGGCTTAGTTCTGTAAGAACTGTTTAGTCTTTTAGACTAGAGGTTCCAAAGTGGTTGCTTGCAGACTGTATATAGCTTGCAGATATATTTTATTTGGCCAGCAAGTTATTTTTTCCTTATTATTGATGTCAACATTAAAAAGTCAAAATATTTGGCAACACTGGCCCTACTTTCTTTATAGCGATAAGCTGCTGAAATTGAATGGCAGTAGCCCCT
Source organism: Cheirogaleus medius (assembly GCA_008086735.1). Taxonomy (NCBI): domain Eukaryota; kingdom Metazoa; phylum Chordata; class Mammalia; order Primates; family Cheirogaleidae; genus Cheirogaleus; species Cheirogaleus medius. Next base: position 26,323,762 of record VBSM01001265.1, read on the forward strand.
TTTAAATACAGTTCATTGTCAACTGTATTAATCCAGCCCACTTTATTTATTTACTTGCTTAGACCCAATGGACTTTGAGTTTTTCACCTTATTTTAGAATTCTCTTTTTGTGGAATGTGGATTTTGTCTTTTTAACCTTAGAGGCTTTCAAGAGGGAACTTTTTTAATGACAAGGGATACAATTCTGAACTGATTGTGAATGTTCTTGCTAAAGATTTTGGATTTTAAAAACAATTTAAAGAACCAGTTAGATGAAGTTATCCTGTTTTTATAATCACTGATGTCAATCATTTAGAAGTAGAATGCAATTTTTATAAGCATCTTTGTACTTTAATATATTTCTTGATTGAGAAATTATTTCACAGTTGTCTTACTGATTTTATCTGTCAAGGAAAGTGATATTCTGGTTAATTATGTAGTTGAGTTCTTTGAATGTTACCATACAGACTACACAAGTTTAAACAATTTGTGTACAATTTAAACAATAGTGTACACATAAAAATTATGACAATTATAAGACAGTTGGAAATTTTGAACACTGGCTATATGATATTAAAGAATTATTTTTTAAGGTGTGATAAAGGAATTATGATTTGTTTTAAAAGTAAAAAGTCCTTAATTTTAGAGAAGCATACTGATACATTCACAGAAGTAATAGTTGTTTAGGATTTGCTTCAAAATAATATGAAAGGGGAGGAAGTGGGCAAGTGTGTAAGTGAAACAGAACTGGCCATGAATTAATAATTGTTGAAGTTAGGTGATGGTTTTTATTCAGCTAGTGTTCATTATTCTCTGTACTACAAATATTTTTAAATTTCCAAAATGAGAAATAGGTTAGTAAGTAAGTTAGTAAATGTAGTGCACAACTATTAAAATTCAAAGAACTGAATTTTTTTCTCTGTTAATTCTTAATGTGTTGATACTATATTCCTAAAATGTCTGCAAGACAATCATTAGAGACATCAGTTAATAGATAGCGTGTTGAATAAATCAGCTTTTTCTAATTTGAAGTAGAAAATATATAATTTGATAATTTAATAGATGAAGGTGTAACCTTGTGATTCCTTCCCCCAATTCTAATTGATTTAAAGTTTCAAAAAGCAAAATAATCATTTGTGTTATAAAGTTTGATTATGTTTAATTTTGGTATTATCCAGACTGTTACTAAAACATGAAAAGTTTTTATTAAATATGGATGTTGCCTGTTTTATTTAAAGAAATTTTGAACATCTTATACCTGATGCCCCTGAACTGATACATGATTTTCTGGTGAATGAGAAGGATGCAAGTTGCAAAAGGAATGCATTTATGATGCTAATTCATGCAGATCAGGTGAAGTACTTTTAAAAAAATACTTTATGACTGTATTTAAATGAATTATATAAGCCTAATCATATTTTTAGTTATTATATAGTGCACGTGGTTTGTATATTTTAATTTTTTTAGATTTTTTGGACTTAATTTGTATAAAAATACCTTTTTTTCTTGACCCTTCTCCAAAATTTTACTTATGTATATGTTCTTTCTTTTTAAGTAAACATAGAAGAAGCATTTTATAACCACCACCTTATAGCTTTTAAAAATCGAAATTATTAGGCTATATTCTATGGTACTTTATTTTGGGCTTTAATTGCCTGTTTTTCTTTATGTTTGTTGGTGTAGATCTAAAATTATCTGGGCTGGGCATGATGGCTCACGCCTGTAATCCTGGCACTCCTTGAGGCCAAGGTGGGAGGATGCTTGAGCTCAGGAGTTTGAGACCAGCGCCAACAAGAACAAGACCCCATCTCTACTAAAAATAGAAAAATTACCCAGGCATGGTGGCACATATCTGTAGTCCTAGCTATCCAGGAGGCTGAGGCAAAAGGATCTCTTGAGCCCAGGAGTTTGAGGTTGCAGTGTGCTACGATGACACCACTGCACTCTACCCAGGGTGACAAAGCGAGGCTCTGTCTCAAAAGCAAAAAACAAACAAACAAATAAATAAGATTATTTAATAGAGAAAAATAGTAGCTTTGCATAGAGTTTCCACCCTTAACTGTATCTGTGGAAGTAGGGTAGCCTAATAAGGATACACACTTGTTATTTTCTGATATTTTGATAGTAGCCATCCTGATTGGTGTGAAATGATATTAGATACTGTCATTTTATCTTCCTAAATAAGATTATTAGAAAGCAGCTTATATGGGCCACTACTGGGTATGTCTTATCCTCTTGTAGACTTTGTGACTGGCTTACTTCACTTAGCATAATGTCTTCAAGGTTCATCCATGTTGTACCATGTATTATTCAGCCTGCCTTTTTAAAGCTGAATAATATTCCATTATAACTATGTACCACATTTTGTTTATTCATTCATCCATTGATGGACACTTGGGTTGCTTTTAGCTATTGCAAATAATGCTGCTGTAAACATAAGTGCACAGATATCTGTTCAAGATCTTGCTTTCAGTTCTTGTGGGTATATACCCAGAAGTAGAATTGCTGGATCATATGGCAATTCTATTTTTAATTTTTTTAATAACTGCCATATGTTTTCCATAGCACCTGTACCAATGTACATTTTCACCAGCAGTGCACAAAGGTTCCAATTTCTCCACATCCTTGCCAACACTTGTTATTTTCTGATATTTTGATAATAGCCACCTTGATCAGTGTGAGATGATACTAGATACTGTTATTTTATCTTCCTAAATAAAATTATGAGAAAGCAACTTACATGGGCCACTATGTTTTAGCCTCTTGGAGAATTGGTTTTACTGACCTGTGCTTTTGGTGTTATGCTGTTTACCTATATTAAGGTACATAATCAGAAATAGTTCAATAAAATTTACTGATATTTTTACTGGAGAAATGTTGAGGCCATAGTTATATCAGAGTGTCCGAAATATGAGGACCCATAGATTTTTCTTTTAGGAATAGTAATAGGAATGACTATACTCCCCAGTAGCTGGCTTGTTTTGATTGTATGGATACCCTGAATCATATAACAGTGTTTTTCTCTTTGGTTTAGCTGCTAGAAAATTAGACCCCATATTTGTGACTCATTCTTAAATAATATATTTGATTTTATGTCTTACACTTTATGTTAACTTCTTCATTCTTGGTTTCTTCATTTTTTTCTACAGTTAATTTTTCTTTGCCCTGATTTTCTCATTTGTTTCATATTTGGTTGTAACATGTGTGGTTTTTTTAAGTTGCATTAAGTCCTTGTATTGACTGAAGTGGAGTGTGATAAATACATTCTTATTTTAGGATCGAGCTTTGGATTACCTAAGTACTTGTATTGATCAAGTCCAAACATTTGGAGACATTCTGCAGTTGGTTATTGTTGAACTAATTTATAAGGTAAGAGTAATAATCTATGATGGTTAAAGTATATGGATCTGCTTTTGGTTAGCAGTTACTCTACACAAAATAAACTCTGCAGTTTAAGACAAGGTATATATACTGGCATGCTACTTAATTGCTAGGATAATATATTTTTTAATAGTACAAATATTTTATAGTGTAGCCTATTAAAACTTTTTTTCTTTTTCCTTTGGAGGAAAAAAGTTGGAAAAAAGTTTTCCAAGTAGACTACTTGCTTTCTTCCTTTCTAAACCTCTGTAAGCAATTCTATAAAAATTCATGGCTTGAGCCAGTACAGCCGCAGAGAAATCATTGTGAACTGCCCAGTCACTGAATAGATCATGAATTAGCCTTTGGAATAAAATTCAAGATTTTCTTGAGTATACACCAGACTACTTTAGAAATCTAAAAACAAACAAAAAAGCCTTAAATACTTTTTATGTTGCCTGTTTGTAAAAGAGAATAGAGAAACTTAAAATATATTAACATGACATTGCAGGCCATTGACAGAAAGTCTAAAGCCAGTTAAAATTTAAATTAAGTACTTAATTGGCAACATTTTAATCTATCTTTTGAAAGAGTTGATTACTTCTTAATGTTCTGACAAAAGGTGCAGTAAGATCCAACTTAAAACAGAATGATATGGGCCAGATGTGGTGGCTCACACATGTAATCTGAGCACTTTGGGAGGCCAACATGGGAGGCCTTGAGCGACAGAGTTCAGGACCAGTCTGGTCAACATAGAGAGATGCCCCCAACACACACACACAAATTAGCCAAGCATAGTGACATGGGCCTATATTCCTAGTCCCAGCTACTGGGGAGGCTGAGGTGGGAGGATCAGCCTGGGCAACAGTGTGAGACCCCATCTGTTAAAAAATAAATAAATAAATAGGTAAATAGAAAGAAAGAATGAGATGGCCAGAACATACCATGGCAGACACTGCTGATTATAGCTGTGTTTGCTTCTGCAGGAATGGGGCTCCTGTCAACACAGGGTACCAATCATTTGGAATTGCCATTTAAGATGAAACCAAGACTGTAAATATATAGTTACTTCTAATTCATGTTTCTAATTCATATGTTTTAGGAGATATCACTGAGGTTTTCAAAAATAGGAGTTCTCTGCTATCTAGTGATGACTTTGATTAGTACGGTCTAAGTTATGGTAAGAGGGAATAGTTTTTTAAGTCATGCCCAAGTATTAGAGATTTGACTATATGTATTTTAGAAAAATCTAATATAAATACTAACTTAAAGAGAAAAAAAATGAGGGATATTTTGTTTCACAAGTAAAGGTATTGGGATGCATTTAGAACAGGATAGAAATTTAGTTTCCTCTCCAATATCAAATAAAGTCCTAAATAATAGGAAGTAATACTTCAGAAAAAAGTGTTATTTTTTGTGCTTGAAGAACTGGCATTTTCCTTTTATTAGCTAGTTAGATTTATATCGTCCATCATGTTTTCCTTTTTGACATGGCAGCCAGAATAAAAATTTAGGACCAAACTTAATAGCCTATCACAGTATCCATACTAGTGCCCTGGGTTAATGTGTCCTTGCTTTTGTTACTGTATGTTTTCTTTTTTATCTGTACATAGTATGCATATCTTTTACTATAAGCCATCCGAAAACCTTTTGCAAAGCAATAAAAATATAAATTATGATAGAATGAATAAATGCAAGAGTAGCTGTAACAATAATTTGAAATAAAATTGTTTCTTTCTGAAATTATCAGTGTTGTGTCATAGTGTCTCACCCCATGTTGGCCAACACTTTTCATGAGTTCTTGTAAGACTATTCTTAGCATTTCACTTAAGAAAACTAGCATCCCTTAAGCTGATTTCCATGAAAAAATTCCATTTGAAAGCAAGTGTCCCTGACATCAGTTGAAATCTAAATGCTTTCTTCTCCAGGTCTGTCATGCTAATCCATCAGAAAGAGCTCGTTTCATTCGCTGCATCTATAACTTATTGCAGTCATCTAGCCCTGCTGTCAAATATGAAGCTGCTGGGACATTAGTGACACTCTCTAGTGCACCAACTGCAATCAAGGTACTTATTACATGTTTCTTTTGGGGGCCAGATTAGATGATGCATTCTTATCACTCATGATTTAGTGACATTGCAATTCACTATGTGGTTACATGACATAGAACAACTACCAAATTTTATAGAAGTTTTTGATTCCTTATGTAATTCAACTTTCCTTTTTTCCTTTCTGCTTTCATACACATACATATCGAGAAAGAAAGAGAGAGAATAACAATACAGTTGACCCTTGAACAACATGAGTTCGAACTGTGCAACATTTCTGTCTCTGCTGCCCCTGAGATAAGCAAGACCAACCCATCCTCTTCCTCTTCCTCCTCTGCCTACTCAGTGTGAAGAGGATGAGGATGAAGACGTTTATGATGATACACTTCCTCTTAATGAATAGTAAATATATTTTCTCTTCCTTATGATCTTCTTATTAATATTTTCTTTCTCTAGCTTACTTTAAGAATACAGTAGATAGTACATATACAAACATGTTTTTATCAATTGTATATGTTTTTGGTAAGGTTTCAGGTCAACAATATCCTATCAGTATTAAGTTTTATGGGAGTCAAAAGTTATACATGGATTTTTGACCATGCAGGGGGTCGGTGCCCCGACTCCTACATTGTTTGAGGATCAACTGTATCTAGTTTCTGGAGAATGATACTAGTGTTTTAACATCTCTCTCCATATTTAATTTACATTAAAAACTGGATCTTGGGCCGGGCGCGGTGGCTCACGCCTGTAATCCTAGCACTCTGGGAGGCCGAGGCGGGTGGATAGTTCAAGGTCAGGAGTTCGAAACCAGCCTGACCAAGAGCGAGACCCCGTCTCTACTAAAAATAGAAAGAAATTAATTGGCCAACTAAAAAAATATATAGAAAAAATTAGCCGGGCATGGTGGCACATGCCTGTCGTCCCAGCTACTTGGGAGGCTGAGGCAGAAGGATTGCTTGAGCCCAGGAGTTTGAGGTTGCTGTGAGCTAGGCTGACGCCACGGCACTCACTCTAGCCTGGGCAACAAAGTAAGACTCTGTCTCAAAAAAAAAACAAAAAAAAAACTGGATCTTGGAATTTGAGCCTTGGATCCTAAATGATAGATCCTAAAAGTTCCAGTAAGTATTTTCAATAATAGAATATTATTTCTCATCTTTATCAATACTGTATCAGGAACTTCCAATATATTTAGAGAATCAGTTGTTCTAGAAATCCAGATTATATATATGAGAGAATATACTGCTTTACTCACCAATATTTAAAATGTTTTTTGATTTTTTGTTTTGAAATAATTTTAAACTTACAGAAAAATTGAAAATATAGGACAAAATTCTCATATACTCTTCACCCTGCTATGCAAAATGTTCACATCTTGCATAACCATTGTATAATATAATTGTCAAAAACTAAGAAACTAATGCTGGAACAAAATCATTAACTAAACTGTGGGCTTTATTCGTATTTTGCCAGTTTTCCACTGATGTCCTTTTTCTGTTCCAGGATCCAATCTAGAATCCCACACTGCATTTGGTTGTCTTATCTTCATCTCCTCCAATCTGTAATAGTTCCTTAGTCTTTCCTTTTTTATGACCTTAACACATTTGAAGAATACTGGTCAGTTTGTTTGTAAAATATGCCTCAATTCATAGTCTGATGTTTTTTCATAGTTAGGTTGAGGTTATACATTTTTGGAGATAGTACCACAGAAGTGATGTGTCCTCAGTTTATGATATCAAGGAGTACATGATGTCTATGTATAATACTTTATTACTGGTGATGTTAACCTTGATCAGTCAGTGAAGGTGGTGTCTGCCAAATTTCATTGTTATGATTTCTACCGTTGAAATCAATAAATATTGTGGGGGAGATACTTTCAGACTAGGTTGTACCTTGAATTCACACCTACTTATTTTAGCATCTATCAGTAGATTTTTCTCTGCAACAATTATTACTCTGGTATTCTAATGGTGATTTTCTATTTCCCTCCTTCTATACTGGAATTCTTATGCAAGGAAGAGCTGTCTTTTCTCTTCCTTCCCTTTCTTTCTTTCCTTTCCTTTTTTTCTTTCTTTGTATCAGCGTGGATATTTTATTCTTATTAATCATAATCCAGTAATATCATTATTTATTATGTTGGTCAAATTGTTCCAGCTTTGGCTATTGAGAGCTCTTTCAAATTTATTCCTTTGTCCTTTGCTTTTAAACCTTATCATTCTAAAATACTTTATACATTTTTGTCTTATTAATAATTATTTTAAATATATAATAAAATATGTCAATGACTTAAGGTCTTTATAGTCTTGTTTTTTCTATAGTGTAATAAAATGAGTTAGATTTTGCCCCTAAACAGAAATATGCTTAATAGCTATATTTTTGGGGATTCTCTGCTTTTTTCTGCCTTGCTCCTTAGTTTCAAACCTTAATTTTTGGCTGTTAATAAGTATTTTTGTCTGTAGCAGCCCCTTTTCATTCTTTTAATTTGTAATGCTTCTAATCTTTTATAAGCTTGAAAAATAACAAAGTTTAGTTTCAGATTCTATGTTTATAATAGATGAATGACTTCTAAAAATTTATTCCTTTTTCTATATAGGCTGCTGCTCAGTGTTACATTGATTTAATTATTAAGGAGAGTGACAATAATGTAAAACTCATAGTTTTGGATCGCTTGATAGAATTAAAAGAGCATCCTGCCCATGAACGAGTACTACAGGTGAGTGTTATCTGAAAGAGAGAGATCCTAAATAAAATATTTTTCAAATTTAGATTATTCACAAGCCTTGCCAGTTTGGTTAACTGAAATGCTGGAAGACTGGGCAGTTTAAATTTTGGTTCTTTAAAGTGTAATACCTGAATCACCGTAGCCTTTTGGGTATTATGTTTGCTGTAAAAGCAAAATTTCTAAAATTAATTAATATGTTATCTTGTATCTTTTATATTTGTACTATAGTATTAGCAATAATGATATATTCATTTTAATTCAAATATAATTTACATTTCATGGAAAATAATTATATCAATTGAAAAATAAAAGATGATCAAATTCTAGAAAATTATCAGCATACCTATTTAATCCATGAGAATGATGATGATTATAAAAAGAAAGCCCCATGACAGCTAAATGCAATGTTGATTTAGATCAGATCAACAGCAACAACAAATTGCCATAAAGGTCATTATTGGGACAGTTTGGGAAATGTGAATGTAGTCTGTATGTTAGTTATTAATAGTATTGATCAATGTTAAATTCTCTGAATTTGACCATTGTAATGTGGTTATTATATCATGTCTGGGAAGGGTATAGATGTAAGAGTTGTCCTTATCCTTGGGAGATGTACACTAAAATGTTTAGCAGTAGAGAGAGTATGATAAAGCAAATGTGACAAAATATTAACAATTGGTTAATGTAGGTATACAGAGTTCACACTTTTAGAACTTTTTTATTAGTTTGGAATTTTTTAAAAACAGTTTTAAAGAAATCATTTATAAATTAGAGTTTTATTATATTTTAAAACATTTATCTGCCATAGACTTTTTAAAGTATGCATTTTTGAAATATTACTTTTTCCTACAGAGCCAAATATTATTGTCACACTTAACAGAATTGTTAATAATTTCTTAGTATTCCATAATACCAAGTCCTGATTCAGATTTTCCCAGTTATCCCAAAAATGCCCTTTTTGTTTGGTTTGTCCATTTCTTGACCATACGTTATGTCTAGTTGTTATGTCCTTTCACATCTCTTAATCTTGAACAGTATTTTTTTCATGACACTGAGTTGTTGAAGAGGCCAGATCCATTGCCCTGTCAAATGTCTCCTCTTCTGAATGTGTCGTTACTTTCCTGTACTGTCATTTAGCTCTGGGGATTTCTGTTATTTTCTATAAACTGTAAGTTGGATCTAAAGTTCAATAGAGTCAAAATAAATTTCAGTTTAGATGTGTCATATATGATGCTACTTCATATCTTATGGTATCAGGAGGCCAAAATATCTAGTCATTCTACCACTAATGATTTTATTATTAAGGTGATGATAGACAGAGCCTGCCATTTTGAAGTAAAGATTTTCTTCTTATGACCAGAAAGATTATTGTTAATTCTTGATTTTTTTGCCCTTTTTTAGGATCTGGTTATGGACATCCTAAGAGTACTGAGCACACCAGACTTAGAAGTGCGCAAGAAAACTCTGCAGTTAGCACTGGATCTTGTCTCTTCTAGGAATGTTGAAGAGGTAAAACAAAACTCTGACAACACTTTGTAAGCTGTGAGGCTAAGTATGATGTAATTCTCACTTATTTTTACTTTGTTCTGTAGCTGGTTATTGTCCTGAAGAAGGAAGTGATAAAAACAAATAATGTGTCTGAGCATGAAGATACTGACAAATACAGACAACTCCTTGTGCGAACATTGCATTCCTGTTCTGTCCGATTTCCGGATATGGCTGCAAATGTTATTCCTGTGGTATGTAATTCTGATGACTTTAATTTTGAAATTCTTTGAAAGAATTTTTTTTAAATTCTAGTTATTCAATTAAACTCCAGAAATCTCAACTGTCTGAAACCACTAAATCTCATGGTCAGAGGGATGTTTATATCCACCCTTAAGCTCAGAAGACTAAAAACTCTGACTTATTTCTCTTACATCTTAATCAAAACAACAAACAAAAACATAGTAACAAAAAATAGCCCTGCATATTATTTTAATTGATGTTTGTTACAATTACCTAACATAAAATTATGTTGTGAATATATATCATTCAGTAAGGTAAGTAAATATTTATTTCAGATAGTTTTAGCTCTTAAAGGAATCAGGAAAAATTCATAAACCTAGAATATTTTGCTTTTTGTCACTGTCAGATAAATGAGGTATGTTATTATAATTTTAAATTTGCCTTTGAACTCTGATTTTCTCTAAAATGATTTTACTTTTAGTTGTAACTTAGGAGTATCCAATGAATTTATTTTGAATTACAGATCTCTAGCTTCTCTTTTATAGTGAGTTTTATAGTAAATGGAAAAACCATGTTGACTTTGTTTACATAATAGTACTTACATCTCTGAATTACATTTTTATGTACTTGAAAATTATTAAGAATTACATTCTTTATAAATGTATTTCTTATCTTAGATAATTTTTTTCTGAAAATTATGTAATTGTTCTATTTCTGGTTTTTTTTTCATAAGTTAATGGAATTTCTCAGTGACAATAATGAAGCAGCAGCTGCCGATGTCTTGGAATTTGTTCGTGAAGCCATTCAGCGCTTTGATAACTTAAGAATGCTAATTGTTGAGAAGATGCTTGAAGTCTTTCATGCCATTAAATCTGTCAAGTAGGTTTAAAATACATTTGAATATAAGGTTAAGTAAACATTTTATCAGTTTCTATCTTTAAAAGATCAAGTGATAGAAAATATTAATATAATGGAGAAATAACTTAAGACAAACAAGCCAAAATAAGACATGTCATTAAGCATGACAACAAACATCACCCCACCCCCACACTCAGCTAATCTATAATCTGTGGGCAGAAAAAAAATTTTAGGAGGGGTTTGGGTAGGTTTCTGTAGTCTGATTTCCTCTAAAACATTGTGAATCTTAAAATGACTGAACAGCATATTTTTAAATGGCATCACTTTGTGGATGTCATTATTATTTACATCCCCCTTTCACATTTATTGAAGTAAAAAATTGAAAATGCAACCTAGGTCTAACATTATATGTTTCCCTTCAGATAGCCTTTGCTAGTAAGAAAGGATTGTTACACTCAAATTTTGCTTAATTTAAAGCAGCTGATGGATAGACTATAACAGACTTGGAGTGTGTCTGCTTAGATAGAAAGGAAAGAATCACTATAAAATTGTTTATATGATATGAAAATATATTGATATTTATGGAAGTAAGCAAGATTTGCTTATGTGAGGAAAAAAATTATATCAAGGATTTGGTTTTTGATAGCCATTATCTTTTAGAGGTTCAGTTTCTATAATTTTTTACGAAAAAATTTAATTGAAATCATAGGAAAAAGATGACTGAAGACTTTATTCAGTTGCACATTTTAAGTTAGAGAATTGTTGCTTTCTTTATTTAAATAAAAGTAAAGAATAAAAATTTAAGTTTTTTTTTTTTTTTGCTGAGACCTTGCACTTCTGTATCCATTGTTCTAAGTTTAGCACCTTGCCTCTTCTTTTCAATGACTACCAAAAAAATGAATTTTTACATTAAAATAATGCATTTCATAGTAGTAAGTGATAAAGCCAAATTTACCTTAACTCTATACTAAATCGATACTTTTCTAGGAAACATATGGTATTTTATTTTTACCATTCCTGGGTTTACCAATTTTAGAATCTTCCTAATAATAATTAATAAGAACAGTTATTTTCATTGTAATCCTTGTGATCTCTGGACAGAATCAAAACCTAGTGTTTGATATATTCTTTCTGAAATGTTTATCCACAGTCCTGTAGAAGAACTTCAGAATCTTGTTTTCTTGCTTGAGCATAAATTCACAAAGAAAGATCTCTGCTTCAAGATTTATTTGCCAGGTTCATGATTTAGATCTTGTATTCTTCTCTCCCCCACCCACCCAGTGTGATACCTGTTCATTGTATTCTTGTCCTAGGATATACCGAGGAGCATTATGGATCCTGGGAGAATACTGTAGTACCAAGGAAGACATTCAGAGTGTAATGACTGAAGTCCGCAGGTCCCTTGGGGAGGTATGTTTTACTTTTGTAAATCCTACTTTATGTGGTGGTTTTTTATGTTAGGAAAATCTGACTTTTAAGTGGTGATTTGCTTTTGTGTTTTTATTTAGTAGTGTCTGGGCTAAAGAACACTGAAAAGTATATTTTAATTACCCAGATAATTAAGCCTCAGGAGCTATGGAAAATTAGGGGAGCCCCCTCCCCTACCCCCTGTTGAGCTATAACACCTCTTTTTTAAATTTATATTATTTACCCTTCTAGGTAAGATCTTGTTTGAACAAAATGTTCTGCGCTTAAAAAAAAAAAGAAAGCATGTAAAATTCGGCTTTAGTCCTATGTGTTCTAAAGGAAGAATGTCTTGGAACAAGTCTGACTTTAGAATATTTATGCACTAAAACTGGCAGTATTCCTCATCCAAATGACATTATGGTGGAATAAAAAGCACATGAGTCTTAAATTTCACTGATTAGTTAAAAAAAAGAGAGAGAGAAAGTACATTGGACTACTTGTCAGGAGACCTGGGTTCTAGTCTTGACTCTGCCAATAATTAATTAGTTCTGGGACCTTGAATGTAAGTTCCTTAACCTGACTGAATATCAGTATTTTCAACTATGAAATAAAGGAATAAAGGAATTGAAATAGGTAATGATTAAAAACTCTTATAGCTCTTAAATTAGATGATAGACTGGTATTAAGAAATAAATACATAGTAGCCATTTGGTTAATTGAAAAGGTAGTTGATGAAGTTATTTAAAATAAGTCAGATTTATTTCATTTTAGAAGGATGAGTGTTATTTTTTGTTAATATTTCAAGGGAAGGGATGGAGAAGAGGAATAAGGCTTGGTGAACATCTAGTTTATGTTAGATACTGTCCTGTGCATTTTTATGTTAACAACTTGTGTGGAAAGAATTAAGACTTCCATTTAACAGATTATGAAACTCAAAGTGATTTAATTAACTTGCCCAGAACCATACAACTAATAAATGGCAGAGTAAGAATTCAAACCAAAGAACATCCAACTCCAGAACCCCTGTTCTTCCCACTACATTATCCTGGGAAGGAAAGAAAATTGAAAGTAGAGTTCCAAGTTCTAAAAATCCCATCAAGGGAAGGCCTTCTTTATAGATTGAATGTATGATTGAATATTTAAATATAATTTTGCTTACTGTCGATATTATTACTAAATTGATGTTTCCAATTGACTTTTAGATTCCAATCGTAGAGTCAGAAATAAAGAAAGAAGCTGGTGAATTAAAACCTGAAGAAGAAATAACTGTGGGGCCAGTTCAGAAACTGGTTACTGAAATGGGTACCTATGCAACTCAGAGTGCCCTTAGCAGTTCTAGACCTACCAAGAAAGAGGAAGACAGGTAATTTATGGCACCTGTCCTCTGCCAGCTCTATTACTTTTATTATTACTCATGTGTATAAAACAGTAAAATGACTTATTTTCACTTATTAGTTTGCTTTTGTGACCAAAATGAAAATCTTTGTCATTTAAGTTACTTGAAAGGAGAAATGTTTAAGTTTTCCCCCCAGGAATTATATTGATGGTTTTAATCCTCTGTCCCTTCCAACTGTTTTCATCAAAATAACTATGTTCTGTTTAAACTAAAATTATTCACATAGAAAATACTAAGTGTAGGCAACTGATGATATTTGAGTTTTGTTGCCTGTTAGAATTTTGATTTTCTTCCCTTATTTGCTCTCTATTTTTATGGTGAAGATGATGAAAATTATCCCTAAAACTTGATTGAATACTTACTATATGCTAGGTGTTGTGCTGAGTAATTTGTTTCATATAGTTTTGACAACTATAGCCCTTAAGATAGAATATAGTATCTCCATTTTACAGAAGAGGAATTTAAGACTTCGAGAGGTTTATAACTTAATGTGTGAATAGATGAGTTGGGATTTAAATATAGCCCATTAGCTCCAATACATACACTCTTAATTATTTTCTCTTTCTGTATTCAGTTGGCTCTTGCATCATTTGAAGAAAAGTTTTAAGTCATGTATTCTTTTTCTTTTCCTTTTTCCTTCTGAGAGCTAAAGAGAGAGCTGAGGTCCTCATCACTGATGGGGGTCAGTAAAAGTATTTAATAGGCTTTTTTGAATCACTTCTCCAAAAGCTGCATGTTTAAGAAGTTGGTGGGTTTTCATTTTCCTTGATTGCTTTGCAGACCTCCCCTGAGAGGATTCCTTCTGGATGGAGATTTCTTTGTTGCTGCCTCCCTTGCCACAACTCTGACAAAGATTGCATTGCGCTATGTAGCTTTGGTTCAGGAGAAGAAAAAGCAAAATGTAAGTTCATTTTTTCTACATATATCCAACAATTAAATATTGAGTGGCCACTTTATGCATTGAATGGTAAGGGACACAAAAGGTAATGCTAAAGTTCCTATCATGAAGAAGCTAGCTTATGATTTAATAAGGGAAATAGATACAGTAATATAATATTACTATAAAATTCACAGAGTAACACAATAATATCATGTGATTAGTCCAGTGGAGGAGTATAAGGGCTTACGAAGTCACTTCTGTTTGCAAAGATTAGTCAAAGAAAATGCCCTTCTCTCTCCAGCATCTTTATCTAGTCAGTGGTCGTCTGCTTTATCCCAAAATAGCTCTTAAATTACTCCTATTTATAGCTCATACCTTCATCAGAGTTTCTGACCATTCTAACTGTATACTCATTCAACCAACTATGGATTGAAAATATTAAAAAATAAATAATAACCCAACAATAAAAAATAATACAAATTTAAAAGCAATACAGTATAACAACTGTTTACATAGTGTTTAGAGGCATACCTTGTTTTACTTCACTTTGCAGATATTTCTTTGTCACTTTGTGACAACCTTCAATTTGTAAAGTCAAGCAAGTCTATCTGCACTGTTTTTCCATCAGCATGTACTCACTTCATGTCTCTGTATCACATATTGGTAATTCTTGAAATATTTTAAACTTTTTCCTCGTTATTATATCTGTTGTGGTGATCTGTGATCAGTAATCCTTGATGTTACTCTTGTGATTGTTTTGGGGCACGGCAATGAACTGTGCCCATATAAGACAGCAAACTTAACCGATAAATATGTGTGTTCTGACCACCCCACCAACTGGCTGTTCCCCTGTCTCTCTCCCTCTCCTCAGGCCTCCTTATTCCCTGAGAAGCAACAGTATTGAAATTGGGTCAATTAATAATCCTGCAGTGGCCTCTAAATATTCTAGTGAAAGGAGGAGTTGTAAGTTTTTCACTTTAAATCAAAAGCTAGAAATGACTAAGGCTTAGTGAGGTAGGCAGGTCAAAAGCCAAGATAGGCCAAAAGCTAGGCCTGTTGTGCCAAATAGTTAGTCAAGTTGTGAATGCAAAGGAAAAGTTCTTGAAGGAAATTGAAAGTGCCACTCCAGTAAACAAACAAATGTTAAGAAAGCTAAATTAGCCTTATTGCTGATAATGGAGAATGTTTTAGTGGTCTGGATAGAAGATCAAACCAACTATAACATTCCCTTAAACCAAAGCCTAATCCAGAGCCAGTCCCTAACTCTCTTCAATTTTATGAATGCTGAGAGAAGTGAGGAAGCTACAGAAGAAAAGTTTGAAACTAGTAGAGGTTAGTTCATGAAGTTTAAGGAAAGAAGCCATCTTTGTAACCTGAAGGTGCAAGGTGAAACAGGGAGGTGCTGAAGGAGAAGCTACAGCAAGCTATCCAGAAGATCTAGCTAAGATAAATGATGAAAGTGGTTACACTAAATAACAGGTTTTCAATGGAGACAAAACAGCCTTCTCTTGGAAGAAGATGCCATGTAGGATTTTCATACCTAGAAAGAAGTCAGTGCCTGGCTTCAAAGAACAGGCTGACTCTCTTGCTGGTGTCTAATGTAGCTGGTGACTTTTAAGTTGAAGCCAGTGCTTATCTCCCATTCTGAAAATCCCAAGCCCCTTAAGGATTTTGCTAAATCTACTTTACCTGTGCTCTGGAAATGGAACAAGGAAGCCTGGATGACAGCACATTTATTTGTAGTGTGGTTTACCGAATATTTTAAGCCCACTGTTGAGACTTACTAAGAAAAAAGTTTCCTTTCAAAATATTACTGCTCATTGGCAACGCACCTGGTCACCCAGCAGCTCTGAGGGAGATGTACAAATTGAGATTAATGTTGTTTTCATGCTTGCTCACATAGTATCCATTCTGTAGTTCATGGATCAAGAAGTCATTTCAACTTGCAAGACTCACTATTTCAGAAGTACATTTCATAAGGCTATAACTGTCACAGATGATTCCTTGATGATCTGGGCAAAGTAAATTGAAAATCCTCTGGAAGGGATTCTAGATGTCATTAAGAATATTTGTGATTCATGGTAGAAGGTCAAAATGTCAACATTAAAAAGAGTTTGGAAGAAGTTGATTCTGACCCTCATGGATGACTTCGAGGGGTTCAAGACTCCAGTGAGGAAGTAACTGCAGATGTGGAACTAGCAAGAGAATTAGAATTAGAAGTAGAGCCTGAAGGTGTGACTGAATGCTGCAATTTCATGATAAAACTTGAACAGAGGAGGAGTTCCTTCTTATGGATGAGCAAAGAAAGTGGTTTTTTGAGATTGAATCTACTCCTGGTGAAGATGCTGTGAACCTTGTTGAAATGACATCTCTAGGATTTGGAATATTTCATAAACGTAGTCAATAAAGCAGCAGCCAGGTTTGGGAGGGCTGACCCCAATTTTGAAAGAGGTTCTAGTATGGGTAAAATGCTATTAAACAGCATTGCATGCTACAGCGAAATCTTTCATGGAAGAGAGAATCATTTGATGTGGCAGACTTCATTGTTGTTTTTAGAAATTGCCACAGCCCCAGCCTTCAGCAACCACCACCCTGATCAGTCAGCAGCCATCAGCATGGAAGCAAGACTCTCCACCAGCAAAAAGATTACAACTTAAGGCTCAGATGACTGTTAGCATTTTTAAGCAATAAAGTATTTTTTATTATAATAAAGGTATGTACATTGTTTTTTTAGACAATGCTATTGAACACTTAATAGACTACAGTATAGTGTAAGTAAAGTCTGAGTAATAGACTTTTATAAGCACCAGGAAACCAAAAAAATTCATATGACTCATGTTATTACAATATTTGCTTTATTGCAGTGGCCTAGAACCTAACTCACAGTATCTTTGGGGTATGCCTATATCTAGTAATAGGTATTATAAGTAATCTAGAGGTGATTTAAAGCATATGGGAAGGTATATGTAGGTTGTATGCATATACTATGCCATTTTATATAAAGGAGTTGAGCATCCATGGATTTTGGTTTCCAAGGGGGGGGTCCTGGAACCATCCCATGGAGGGACACTTGTATTTCC
The DNA here is from genome assembly GCA_008086735.1 of Cheirogaleus medius. NCBI lineage: Eukaryota > Metazoa > Chordata > Mammalia > Primates > Cheirogaleidae > Cheirogaleus > Cheirogaleus medius. Next base: position 26,341,217 of record VBSM01001265.1, read on the forward strand.
ATTCCCTCCAACCCCCACTCCATCCTTTGTGCTATTGTTGTCATGTTTACATCTACATGTCATGTTATAATATAAGCCCTGTGGTACATTTTTGGTTTTTTTTGTTTTAAATAGTCATTTTCCTTTTCTTTCTTAGCTTTTTTTTTGGTTTCTTATTTTTTTTAGTGTTTCCATTGAGGTGGGGAGAAGACATGCTTAGCCAGGTGTAAGAAATTGAGAGTTGAGAACAGGGAAAAATTCAAGTATCTTCCTGGGTATTTAAAAAAATTTTTATTGTGATAAAATATACGTAACAAAATGTATCATTTTAATCATTTTTAAGAGTACAGTTCCATGGCATTAAGTACATTCACACTGTTGTGCAGCCATCACTACCATTCATCTCCAGTGCTTTTCATCATCTCAAACTGAAACTTTGTACCAAATAAATAATAACTCACATTCCTTCCTCCCCACAGCCTCTGGTAACCTGTTTTATACTTTCTCTCTGTATGGCTTAAAGTTTTCTTGCATGAGAAAAAGTCTTATATTTACCTGCATACTTACGACGTACGGTGCTCTTCATTCCGTTGTGTAAATTCAGATTTTTTTTTTTTTGAATGCTTACTAAATGCTCGGCGCTGTTTAATTCGTTTGCATGTTTTAATTCACTTAATCTTTACAACAAGCCTATGAGGAAAATACCATTATTATCACAGCAGTTTTGCAAATGAGAGCATCAAGATTTAGACAAGTTTAGTAACTAGCCCAAGTACAGAGCAAGCAAATGGGGGAGCCACATTTGAGCTGGGGTGTTCTGCTCCAGAGTGAGCCCTAAGGCCCTCAGTGTGTTGTCCCTTGATTACAGTGACATTCTGGACAGGCATAGGGCAGGTCGAGGTGTCAGTGGGCAGGGAAGAGGCATAAGAGTCAAGAGGATATGGTGTTTACACCAAGTCCAACTGGAGGCAATGCCTCCCCCGCTCCCCCCTCCCCAGTGGTTGGGAAGGGCTTCCACGAGAGGCAGACTTCCAACTAGTGCAGGTCAAAAGGAGATGGCATGGTGAGGGAGAAGGAGACTCCAGGTCTGACATCTAGCCAGGGGTGGTGGTGGGGTGACTTAGACCCTGAGAGCAACCTGAATCAGGCAAGTACTTCACACTGGTTGGGAGAAAAGGTCCCCATGTGAGGAATGGGGTGGGCACCCAGGAAGGAGACCAAGCTTCATTTTAGGTTGCTTCTGGCTAGAGACAGGACCTGCTAAAGATGTCTCCAAAGACCTTCTGGAGGTACTGCAGGACATCTGCCACCTGCAGGATGGATGAGTGGCCTCCTCCTGCCACAGTTCTGGCTGGTTGAGGGACCCTGCATAGGTCTGACCTGCCAAAGAATGCTAGGTCCTCACAGGCGTCATGGTGCCTGTCCCTGGCCATGGCACCATTCTTCCTTCACACACCTAAGATTTCCTTCTGATATTTTCTTTCTGCGTAAACAACTTGATCATTCTTATAATGCAGGTCTGCTGGTAAAGAATTCTCTCAGCTTTCATTTGCCTGAAAGTCTTTTTTTTTTTTTTGTCTTCATTTAAAAAAATCTCTACATGGTAGAATTGTGAATGTTTTTATTTTAGTTTATTTATTTATTTGAGACAGGGTCTTACTCTGCCGCCCAGGCTAGAGTGCATAGAGTGCAGTGGCATCATCATAGCTCACTGCAAACCTCTAGCTCTTGGGCTCAAGTGATCCTCCTGCCTCAGCCTCTCGCATAGCTGGGACTACAAGCATGTGCTACCACGCCCAGCTAATTATTTTATTTTTCTTCATTTCATTTCTGATATTAGTAAAATAAACAAGGAGTGATATAAAATCTATGACCCAAAACCCACATGTTTATAGCACTGAAGTACAAATCTTGTTATTGTGGTAGAGATAGAAATATCAAAGAAAGAAAGAATCACGTTATCAGATGTAATAACATAAATCTTTCCTTCCTCTAAAAAGTTTTAAGTTGGCTTTTATCTGTGAAACACTTTTTTCCTTAGTAGTGATCATTTTACAATAGTGCAGTTTCACTTAATATTATAACATTTTCTTATGTTATTGTAAACCCTTCTTAGTCATAATCATAATATTTAATAGCTGCATAATAGTCCATTGGTGTGTGATTCCTTCATTTACCGTTCACATAGTTTGACATTTTCAGGTTAGATTAGGGATTTTCAAAGGCTTTTTTTTTTTTTTTTTAGCTCTGTCGTTAAAAAAAGCCATAAATGAAATTTAGAGAGCCAGGTAACTTATAAGATATATTATCTCTTATCAACTGATTTTGATTTATGAGTAGTAATTTATTTTGTAACTCTCTTGGGGCCCATTATTTATTCATTCAAGTCTAGTCAAAGTGTAATCTTTGAATTATGCTTTTTAAAAGTCTCTAGCATTTTTCGTCTCAAAGTCCAATTTGATTTCCTCTCATGGAGCAGTTGTTTCACTTCTGGCAGTTGGGAGATTATTTATTGTTATCTGTTTAAAAGAGCCAGATTTCTCATAACATATCTAGTTGATAAAGTTTGCTGTGTTTGATACAAGGGAGAAGGACGTTTGACTGTCTGTCACCTCACTGGCAGTCCTTCATTTATGCCATTTTCAGCACTCTGTATTTCTTGGGGTGTGTAGAACTGACTTTCTCTCTGGTATCTTTTGCCTAAAGAATTTGCTTTAACTTTTCTTGTACGTTTGTTGGCAATGAATTCTCTTGGCTTTTGTCTGGAAAGTCTTTGTTTTTCTTACACTTTTGAAAGATATCTTTGTGGGTATATAATTCTGAGTTAACAAATATTTTTCTTTCAGTACTGCAGAAATACAGCTTCATTGTCTTTTGGTTTCTGATGAGAAATCTGACATTCTTGTGCTTTTGTGTGGAATGTGTTCTTTTTTTCTCTGATTGGTTTTAGATTTTCTCCTTTCCACTGAGTTTCAGCATTTTGATTAGGATATGCCTTGGTGTGGTTTTCTTCATGTTTCCTTTGCTTGTGGTTTATTGAGGTTTTTGTGTCCATGGGTTTATAATTTCCATCAATTTGGAAATTTTTCAGCCATGTTTCTTCAGATATATTTTTCTGTCTCCTCCTTGTTCCTTTCCTTCTGGCAACAGTATCTAAGCTTGGAGAATTATTACACTTACTCTTCTACCAGTACTTCCCCAGCCCACCAGTAGTTTTTCATGCATGTGTGCAGATCAGTACTCAGCCAAAGGCATTTTGGCAAGGGCATATAGCATATGTGTCAGGATATTGATACATGAGACCAAAAAAGTAAGTTGGAATTCACTTGTGGAAGACTTTGAATAGCAGGCTAAGTAATATGGACTTCAGTATAAAGGCTGCAGGGGAAATCATTATAGGTATTTACAGGGAGAGTGAAATGATTGATGGAGTATAAAAATTAAAATAGCAGCAATAGGTGATCACACTTAGCATCAGCATCATCAGGACAGCCTGACATGTACTTCCTGCTGTATTACAACTGGAAATAAAAAACAATCACCAATTTAATATTCTAGTCAGAAGCATAGGATATTCTATAAAATGACTGTCTAGTTCAGTAAGTTTTTTAAAAAAAGAAAAAAAGGGAGAAAAAAAGAAATAAAACAACTGGCCTGGATTCCTTTAAAAAGCCAATGTGATTAAACACAAAAAGGTGGGGAACTTGGTCTAGATTAAAAGAGACTAAAGAGAACAGTAGCCAAATGAAATGCATGGAGCTGATCGTGGATTTAAAAAGGAGACAATTTAGGAAGATTTATTTGAATTCAGAATATAGTAGATATATTGTGGGATTATTAATTTCTCGGGTGAGAAAATGATATTGTGGTTTTATGAGAATCTGTCCTTATTCTTGGGAGATGAATGCTGAAGTATTTATAAGGTGAAGACTCTTACTTTCATATGTTCAGCCAAAAATAAGTACGTATATAGGAGAATAGGAAAACAAATATGGCAAATATTAAAAGTTGGTAAAGTATCATTCTTTTTAACTTTTCCGTAGTAGGGAGTAAAAAGGATAGCATTAGCATGTAAGAAGTTAGAGGATAAGACTAGAGCAAGGAAAAACAGTTAAAAAGCCAACAGTTAAAAAAACGGTTAAAAAGTCTTCTAGTTGAGGGTTAATGAGGTCTTAGGTCTTAGGAAACAGAGGTTGTGAAAAAGATATTTTGGAGATAAAATCTAAAGGATCTTCAGGTGAAGTAAAATCTTCAGGAAATCTTCAGGTGAAGTAAAAAATCGGATATATTTCTTGGATTGTGAGTTATAGTAAAGCAGCATTATTGCAATTGGAGAATCATGACAATATAAATAACCCATTTCTCTACTTTTCTAGTCATTTGTTGCTGAGGCTATGTTGCTCATGGCTACTATCCTTCATTTGGGAAAATCCTCTCTTCCTAAGAAGCCAATTACTGATGATGATGTAGATCGAATTTCCCTGTGCCTCAAGGTCTTATCTGAATGTTCACCTTTAATGAATGATATTTTCAATAAGGAATGCAGACAGTCCCTTTCTCACATGTTATCTGCAAAACTCGAAGAAGAGAAATTATCCCAAAAGGTGAGGTATATATGATGAAGCTATAAAAGTGCTTTGTAGTTTTTTTTTTTATTTTGTTGATTTTTCGGTTTCATATGTGAGGGCGATCCCTATTAAAGGCCTATAAAAAGCTATCTTTCTGTTCATATTAAAGAGAGACTTAAGTTTTTGTTTTCTCAACACAGAAAGAATCTGAAAAGAGGAATGTGACAGTACAGCCCGATGACCCCATTTCTTTCATGCAACTAACTGCTAAGAATGAAATGAACTGCAAAGAAGATCAGTTTCAGCTGAGTTTGCTGGCAGCAATGGGTAACACACAGAGGAAAGAGGCAGCAGATCCCCTAGCATCTAAACTTAACAAGGTAACAAAATGTTAGATACACTGTAAATTATTTAAATTGGCTATTTAAGAAAATAGTGATCAGGAATTTGCTGGTCCTGTTTTTAAAAAGCAAAACGACTAGTTATATGACATCAGTTTTCATCAAGTCACTATGATTGATCCATTAAACATCAATTTAAACTCAGAAGCTGTTGAAGTACTTTACTATCGATGTAGTACTGTGAATCCATTAAATGATTTTATAACTTGATCCAGTTGTGTGTGGAATCATAGACTGAAAAATAAGGGGAGTAGGATCCTTAGAGGTTAACTAGGATTTTTAAAGGGAAGCTGAAAAGCCAGGGCTCTGGCCTTTTCCCATAGCTTGACCTCAGCTTCTCTTGTTCCCTACTATTTTAAACAAAGTAACTCCACTTTTATAGACTTAATATATTGAGTTCCATATAGGATTTTATTAGGAAAACAATTCCACTTTTTAAAATATATAAATTTTAAAAACAGTGATCTAGTTTAATCCCTCATTGATTAGGTGAGTAAACAATCTCACATTGATTTTGTTGTTCAAGATAAGATAGTAGCAGTATTGGAATCACTAAAACAATTTCACTCCCTTAAAATTAAGAATGAATATATTACATTTATAAATTTTTTTAATTTATCTTTTTGAATTGTGGTAAAAATTACATAGGATTTATCATTTTAACCATTTTTAAGTATACAGTCCTTTAACATTAATTAAATTTACACTTTGTGCAACCTTCTCCAGGACTTTTTTCATCTTGCAAAACTGAAACTCTATACCCATTAAGTAGTAACTCCCATTCCCACTTCCCCCCATCCCCTGTCAATCACCATTCTACTTTCTGTCTCTATGATTTTGACCACTCTATCTCTTATAAGTGGGCTCATACAGTATTTGTCCTTTTATGACTGGCTTATTTCACTTAGTATAGTATCTTCAGGGTTCATCCATGTTTTACCATGTGTCAGAATTTCCTTCCTTTTTAAGGCTAAATAATATTCCATTGTAAGTATATACCACATTTTGTTTATCCTTTTATTCTTTCACCTTTTGATTATTGTGAATAATGCTGCTATGAACATGGATGTACAAATATCTGTTCAAGTCCCTGCTTTCAGTTGTTTTGAGTATATACCAAAAGCAGAATTGCTGGGTAATATGGTAATTCTACTTTTAAATTTTTTGAGGAACCTTCATATTGTTTTCTATAGTGGCTACACTATTTGACATTCATACCAGCAGTGCACAAGGGTTCCAATTTCTCCATATCCTTGCCAACACTTTTATTTTATGTTTTATTAGTAGTAGTTATCCTAATGGGTATGTGAAATGGTATCTCATTGTGGTTTTGATTTGCATTTCCCTAATGTTAGTAATGTTCAGTGTCTTTTCATGTGCTTATTGGCTATTTATATGTCTTTTCCAGAAATGTCTTTTCAAGTCCTTTTCCCATTTTTTAATTGGGTTGTTTTTTTGTTTGAATTTTAGGAGTTCTTGATATTCTGACTATTAACCCCTTTATCAGATGCATGATTTGTAAATATTTTTTCCCATTCTGTGGGTTGCCTTTTCACTGTTGATAAATGTCCTTTGATTAAAATCAAAAGCTTTTGGCACTTCCCCCCTTTTAAGCAGTCCTCCTGCCTTGGCCCCCTAGAGTTTTAAATTCCGCATCGTTTGAATAACTTTTTTTTTTTTAACTCTAGGATATATTATTTCCAATGTCCCAGTTTTGATGTCCATTTCTGCATTACAAAACAATTTTATTATACCTATCTCAAAATGACTTTTCTAATCTGAACAAGTCTGTTAGCCTACCAGACTTAATCATTTAACTAGCATATGTTTGGTTAAATTGTGTCAGTCATTTGATTATGTCTTTGTTTTTGTTTTGACAGGTTACCCAGTTGACAGGTTTCTCAGATCCTGTATATGCAGAAGCCTATGTTCATGTCAACCAGTATGATATTGTCCTGGATGTACTTGTTGTGAACCAAACCAGTGATACTTTGCAGAACTGCACATTAGAGTTAGCTACTCTAGGTGAGGAAATTTGCCATAAAGGAAAGATATTATTACACAGCAGATATTTATGATAGATTATTAAAGGAAGTACATGTTTCAGTATAAGAATTGTTTTGAGCTCTTTTTGACATTTTGAATCAAAGCTTAGTTTTATATTTAATATTTAGTCTCCTTCAACTCCAGTTTTCTGAACATCTGTCATAGTGACTTTCTTATGCTCTGGGCACATTCAGATGGATTCATTCAATGGTTTGATCCAGCAAATGTCAGTTTTTCTAGATATAATAAGAGCTATGTAAGTTACAGATTGACCAAGTAGCTCACTTAGTGAAATTTTTAATTGCCTTAGTACAGACTAGGTATTTTCTGAATCTTTGGCCATGTGTGGCCAAAGTAACGCATCATTATCACATTTAACAACATGAGATGTCTTTTTTCTTCTTAATAAAGACGCATGAATCAGACTCTAACCACTTCTACATCTGGTTTTGAAGTTGGAAAATGTAAATTGTATATAGGAACAGTGCAGTGCCCCCATCTAATTTCATGTGGCTTATGTAAGAGTTAAGGGACTTCAAGATATCAAGGGAAGACATAATTTTGCCCTGCCTTCTTAAGCATAGATTGATGCCTATATATAAAGAACTATGTCTCTTAATCATTTACAAGTCTTTTTGCAGATTATTTTCTTTCTTTGTAATGGAGTATATAGTTTAAGATCTAAGCTTTTTGAGAAGTTTGTATTCATTCATTGAAATAAAATGGTAAGCTCAAAGTACCCTCTCCCCTCATACATACACAAATTAAATATAAAATTATTCTGAGATACCTATTACCTTTTCAAAGAAAATGTGCACATTGATATGAATAATAAGGGTGTTAAATGATTTCTTTATCCCCATAATATTTGAATCATACTCTTATGTTCCTTATTTTCCTAGAAACTATTAAGCTGCATACATTTTAAGGTTTTATGGTTAATACATGTATTTTTAACCATATCCAAACTCTTTTTTTCCAGGGGACCTGAAGCTTGTGGAAAAGCCATCTCCTTTGACTCTTGCTCCTCATGATTTTGCAAATATTAAAGCTAATGTCAAAGTAGCATCAACAGAGAATGGAATAATTTTTGGCAATATAGGTAAGGTAGTATGTTACGGCATGTGTCATTTGGGTGTTTTTATTTTATTTTTTGGTTTTTTTGGGTTTTTTTATTTCATTTGGGTGTTTTTATTAAAGAATTTCTATAATGAGTAGCTATGGACATTGTTTGAGGACAGGACCTAATTCCATTCCTTCAACATTTATGGAGTACTTTCTATGGTACCAAGCATTGTACTATGTTCTGGATGTACAGAACTGAACCATATAGGGTCACTGTCCTCAAGAAACTGTCAGGCAAAAGGAAGAAATAGATAAGGAAATAAATAATTACAGTACAGTATGATAAGGTTTGGTTTATATACTGTATACTTTGAGATAAGGAAAAAATGTCAATAGCATAGAAGGCTTTGTAAAGGAAGAGAGTATATTATTGACAGATAACATTTGAACTGAATCTGAAAACTTCATATAAGCATTTATTGCCTGTCACACAAGGGTATTTCAAACCTAAAGATTAGCTTGTATAGAGGCATTCAGTCAATAAGCATATTTTATAGCAATTTCTGTCATAGAGATAGGGCTACCATGGTGAGGAACAAGTAAAGGAAATCAGATATGTAAAACAGATATGACCAATACATAATGGTAAAAGCTATAAAAAACACCTGTACTGGGTAAAGTGAGAGTCCATGAAGGAATTTGGTCCATTCTCAGAGCAGTGAGGAATTGGGGGATAAGGTTAGGAAAGGCTTCATGTAGGATCTAATAATGCTTGAATAGGGTTTTAAAAGATATGTAAGTATTCTAATGATAGACAAGTATACAGTTGGAACAAATACAAGTAGTTTGACATGTGGAGTTTGGAGTGGGTTTGGAGGGTGGTGGTAGGAAAAAACTGAAGTTAGGAAGGTTAGTAGGAGCCATATTTTACTTTTCATGCTAACATTTCAGACTTTTATCTGTGGAAAGGGAAAACATGGAGGAATTATAAATGAGTGAGTTACATGATTAAATATTTCTGTGAAAGTACTATAGAAGATTGATTGGAAGAAGTAGGAAGATTAACTAGTAGGCTATAGGAGAAGCCCAAGTGAGAGAAGATACAGGGCTTGAGCCAGTGCAGTAGTGGTGGAAATGGAGAGAAGGGCTGGATATAATAGATGTTAAGGATATGATTACTGATTGAAGAGGAAGTGGCTAGAGTAACCCTTGGATTTCTGGATTGGGTTTATTGGGTTGTTGTTTATTATTAATCACCAAAACAGGAAATATAGAGGAAAAGAACAAATTTGCGAGAGACATAATATTATGTATATTTTGTATATGTATATTTCAGTTTATGATGTCTCTGGAGCAGCAAGTGACAGAAATTGTGTGGTCCTCAGTGATATCCACATTGACATCATGGACTATATCCAGCCTGCAACTTGCACTGATGCTGAATTCCGTCAGATGTGGGCTGAATTTGAATGGGAAAACAAAGTTAGTCTTTGGGATATTTTCTTATACTCCTTATCTTTCTTCCTTTGGGCCAGTGTTAAGGGATTCTCTGATAAAATTAATCCCACTAAAAAGTATCAGACGTGAAAAGTGAACAATCTTTCAGTATCTGTTCTTGCAAATTAGCCTTAACTGAAAATCATGCAAGTAGTCTGGTAATTTGTTGTTGTAAATTGATTAGGGTAGCCATTCAAAAATTAATCTGATTGATTAAGACATTGTAGACAATATTCTATCCCTTGTATATATGAACAATAATTTACCATTGAATCTAGTGTCCAAAAGAAACTTTGCAAAATCCATTCCCTGCTGAGGAACTTTGTTCCTTTGAGTTTTGATTTTTATTAGAAATATTCTATATGCTTCATGTTGATCTTCTGTGAAGTTATCTATATCTGAAAGTACTGATATCAACCTGCAGGTTGTTGGATTTTGTAGAAGATGTTATTTACTTTCTTGTTGCCTAGTCTGCCACCTGAATGTTGGAAGGAGGTTCTAATATGAAATACCAGTGATTTCGACTTTCTCATTGTAAGATTTATGATTTCTTTGACTTTTTTTCTCCCTTTCTACAGGTAACAGTTAACACCAATATGATTGATTTAAATGACTATTTACAGCACATATTAAAGTCAACCAACATGAAATGCCTCACTCCAGAGAAGGTAAAGTTTGGGAAATTCTTAAATCTGATAGAGAGTAGTATAGTAGATTCCTGGCTTTTCTGTATTTCTTTTATTATATTTTTGTTATTATTCAGCTTGGGAAAAGCTGTGTCATTCTGGAGTAACTAAAAGAAGTTATTCCATAGAATATATTAATCTGCTTACCTCTTTCTATTAGAATGTACCATCTTACTTGTTCCTAGTGCAGTGACCCAATCGAATAGTTTTTTTTTCAGTCTTCTCCTTTCAGGCAGAGGCTTATTCCAAAATAGTTTATTTGTGATACTGGATTAGAAAATGTTCATGACCTCTTTTGTGGTCTCTGATTATAGGTCAGAATATATCTGCTCAGATACAAAATTGTTGGTATACTGTGACTTTCTGCTATGTTTGTGTATGTATGGGGAAAAAGTAGAAAGAAATATGAAGCTGGAGCTCTAAGGAATTTTTTTAATTAATTAATTAATTTATATATTTTTGAGACAGAGTCTCGCTCTATTGCCCCAGGTAGAGTGCAGTGGCATCATTGCAGTTCACGGCAGCCTCAAACTCCTGAGCTCAAGCAATCCTCCCACTTCAGCCTCCCAAAACACTAGGATTACAGGCATTAGTCACTGCGCCCAGCCGTGAATTTTTTTCTATATAAAATTTCTATTATCAATCAAATTTCTTTTATCAATATAAGAATGTCTGCTGCCAGACTGAGTCTAACAAAAATAATCTCTTCCTTCATGGAGTTTCAGTTCTTGTGTGGGAAGCAGTCAACAAGTAAATAGAATGAATAAATAAATACAAATTGGAATATGTACTAGTTCTTTAAAATCAAGTTTATTGAGTTATATAGTACTATGCAGATAAATTCACACTTTTTACATGTATAGTTCTATGAGTTTTGATAAACTCATATAGTCATGTAACCACCACCAAATAAGTACTATTTTAAGTGATAATTCACCTATGCTGTTTGGTTTTGCCTATATGTTATTCTCTAGTAAAGTGTTGAATTTATCAAAAATCCCTTCCAGGCCCTTTCTGGTTACTGTGGCTTTATGGCAGCCAACCTTTATGCTCGTTCCATATTTGGAGAAGATGCACTTGCAAATGTCAGCATTGAGAAGCCAATTCACCAGGGACCAGATGCTGCTGTTACTGGCCACATAAGAATTCGTGCAAAAAGTCAGGTAACAGTTCTTTTTTTTTTTTGAGAGTATTTCTGGACTGAACAAAGGGAGAAAGAATTTGCTTCTTTCTTTTTTCTATAGGTAGTACCTTTTGAGCATCAGATACATATACATATGATAGTATTTTCTGAATAGAAATGTAACTTTTGCTTCGTTAAAATTGCTCACCTTTTGGGCCCATCATTCTGAGATATTTGCTTAAAATCAGATTGAATCTTGTGGAGTGTTTGTGAAATGGGTTCTCTAGAATTTTTTGAAAACCAAGGTACAAATCTAGTGACTAAGTAAAGTTTTAATGAGTATGTTTTATACATCTTTGGTTTTGTTGTTGGTGTGGTGTCATTGAATTGGGACTTAATTGAAAAACCTGGTTGTACATAGTTTCAGTAATTATAAACGTCTTCTTTCTTCTTCACAGGGAATGGCCTTAAGTCTTGGAGATAAAATAAACTTGTCACAGAAGAAAACTAGTATATAAGAATAAACAAAAAGTCCTTGAAGCTTTACAGTTGAAATTTAGGTATGGGCTTATTGGACTCCAACGTCTTTTGTACTCTTTCATGCTTATATGTTATATAGAATTTGAGTTCATGCTGAATGCATTCCAGCCAATAATTTATAGCCTTTCCCTTAAATCAAGATTGAGTTTAAAATTATAGTTTGTCTTTTGTCTTAACAGTTCTGAACGCTGTCCTGAAAGTATATAATGTTTCTCACATGTACCAAGACCATTTTCATAATACAATAAACAGATCTATTCGTAAATTTTTGTTATTTTATAAATAAATGAATAATTACATAATTTTAGTTATGTAGCAATGGTTTCCTTTTAGTTGGGTTATGGATTTCTTTTTTGAGGGGTTATAGATTTCCATTTTAAATTTAAATTACTCTTTGAGTTGTAAATATATGCACCTTTATTAAGAATTTATAAACTCAATGATATAAAATAAGACAGGCCTTGATTTACTTGATTATTGTTTTTTATTTAATATTCCAATATTACTATCTCTAAAAATGCCTTATCATGTTCTGAAGGGATTGTCTCTGAAATTTAGCCCCAGGGAGAAGATACCAGAATAACTTGAGAAAACAGATCTATTTTCAGTTTAAAGGAGTATTATGAGCCCTGACTGAAGTAGACATACTATCTTAATTATCCTGAATCATAATGAAAGTAGATAATCCAAAATAGATTTTTTTAATCATTCATAGATAGCTTTGGGTGTTTTAGGTTTGTTAGGAATTAAATTGGTTCTAGCCAATTACTGAAGCTGGTACTGGGAGGATTCAACTGTAGAGGATTTAAAAAGCTGTCCTATTAATCTATATTGCCTCCATGCCTACTTACCCCTTTTCCTTACTTTACACTAGGGCTGGACACCGTCACCTCCTAATATGATTCCAAATGCAAGGTCTGATTGTGTTATCCTTTTGGCCCTTGCCCTCGCTAAGGATGATTGAGCCAAGTCTAAACTTAAACTCTTATACTTTGTCTTCCAGCAAGGCTTCAGGCTACATTCCCTGTGAGTCCATAGATAAGGTCTGTGAAAGAGTGAAAGCATCATCTCCTATTTCAGTGAGAATGGAATGATTTGTTTGGGGTGTATGATGTCATAAACTTTGAAGCCACTTGCTTTTTTTAAAAAAGCCCAGAATACAGAGCATTTAAAATTCCAGAGCACCAAGATGTCAAAGCAAAGCCAGTGGCTACCAAATGGGAAAGATACTGGGAATACAGGAAAGGGGTTAGTTTGATGATTTAAGTGAGGGGGTGGAGATTTGTGATGCAAGTAGATACAACTTTGTTTGGATTAGATAATTTTCCAAACTCTGTTCTGTTGAACATTAGCTTCCTTAAATATCATTAGATATTCTGAGAAAAAAAGTATTCTATACTAAAGTAAGTTTGGGAAAAGCTGCATACTGCCCTGTACTGGGATATTCACAGTGCACATTAGCATACTAAAGATTCTGAGATGTTAGATTAGTTTGGTTTAACCCAGTATATCCTAATCTTACTTGACCCAAGGATTCTTTTTTTCATGGAACACCTATTGTCAACATATAGAACAGGAAAAGTAACTTAACATTTTACTGATACAAGTCTTGTAATCACAATCAGCCAGTATCACATTTAAAATCTTAAGGAATCATGCCTCTGTATGTCCTGGAATGTATGTATATCTCTATTGATACTCTCAGAAAGTTGCCTACCTAACATATTCAGGCCATTGTTGTTAGAATGAGATCTCCTTGCATTGCCATTTTCTTAAATTCATAAATGAGGAGAACAAAGAGAAGTTAAAACACTTGTCAGATACATTAAGCTGTTTACTTCATTAGCATTTCATCAGCTTTATGCATATAATGTACATGTGAACTGAATTGGATAGCAGCACATTGTTTAGAGAAGCTGTTTACGCTATGCCCTATTTGGATATACATTCAAAGGTAGCTGCTCACATCAGAAGACACCATATAATTAGGACCGTGATGCCTGATAAGAGAATAAGCATACATTATCTAACACCAAGTGAGAGCTTAATATAATAATATATTGAATGAATAAACCTGTAAATCTTATGAGAGAATTAAATGGCCCTTATATTTTACTAATATTATGACACTAGGGGGAGCTCTATGCAGTTATTTTCATTTTGTGATTAGAAGTGGTTGGCATTTAAAGTTTTTATAAGAAAAAGCAAGGTAATATTTTTGTTAGCAAGGTAATTCTTAAATAAAGAGAAGAAAGTTAAACAGTCATCAGATATATTGTTTACTTACCTTCTTAATGGAACAATTACCTTTTTCTCCTAATAAAATAACTTCAGATGTCAAGATAGTGATATTTTGCTACCTGTCAGAAACTTTTCTACATGATTTAGAAATGATATAGGAGAAAAAACTCAGGATATCTGAAAAGGTAAGAGAACCAAAATATATAATATCTTTAGAAACTCAATATCAAATGTGAAATATCTGTGCTATGTATTGAATAAAGTAAGTAGTTTTACTGGTGACTTGTTCCTTCCACATTGATGAATGTTCTAGTCAGCTAATAATTTATAGTCTTTCTCTTAAATCAAGATTGAGTTTAAAATTATAGTTTGTCTTTTGTCTTAACAGTTCTGAATGTGTCCTCAAAGCAGAGTTAGGCATGCCAGCTTCCTGCCTTACTTCGTCTCCCAGATTCTTAGTATAACCATCAGTGTTATCTGTCCCCCTCCCTGAACTCCATTCTCTACCCTCAGGATCTCAGGACCCTAAAGAAGTAGCCAGGTACAGTGTAGAAATTCCGATTAGAATTAGGAAAACGTAGGATTCTGTGTGCTACTTACTTGCTGTGTGGTCTCAGACAATGGTAAATAGCTAACTTACTGAGTGCTTACTTGTGCCAGGCATAACACTGAGTGCTTTTTCCATGACACATACAATACTCACAATGACCTTCTGAGGCAAATACTATTAATGCCATCATTTACAGATGATGTTTACAGTCTTAAGTTACTTGTTCAAGGCTTAATAGTAAGGGATGAACTCAGATATAAAGTCAGTATACCTGACACTAAAGCCCTCGCCACTAGTCACACATGGGCACCACTGCCTGAATCTCTTTGTCCCTCAGTTTCCTCATTTCAAAGGTGCTTATAATGTCTACTTTATAGAGTTGATAATGAAGATGAAATGATACAATGTATTTATTATGTATTTTTGGCACTTAGATACTCATCTATAAGTGTTCATTCTATTTCTTCCCCCATTCACCTTCCTTACCTTGTAGAGAAGACTGAAACCTAGTCTCACTATACCTCCCTCAGAATTTAGGTCTTCATTTTATACTCTACTTGAATGGTTTTATTTTTAACACCAGCAACTTACTTAAAAGAGGCTTCATTTCTTGAGAATTCTTTAATTGAAGTGTCATTGGCCCTTAACTTTGTAAATACTTGTGTAATTTTTTAATAAGCTCTTGGTGCTTTTGTCTATCAACTGTTGTTAGCTAAACATGATTTTCACAACCCATGTTCCTTATGTGATAGATTGTCTATGATGAACATACTAGCTTTGTTTGCTTTCAGGGTGACAGTCAAATGACTGGTTCTTTTAAAACTGCACAAAGATATGTACAGCCAGGTTATAGTAACAATGTGATATTTAGGGTTGCTCACCGTGATCAAAAGTCATTCTGATAATCTGACCACTTGCTCTTTATTTTCTCCATCTAGCAATGGCATGATCTGTTTGATTGAGAAGTCAGTTGTGTGGTGACAAAAGAATGCAAGTGGGATTTGTGCCTTTTATCTGGGACTCCATATATAATTGTGTGATTCTGAGAAAATTTTACTCTGTGCATTCTGGAATAATTGTAAAACCAACAAGATGCACAAATAGAATGCAGCATGGTGGACTGAAACAGCTCTGAATGAGTCTTCCTAAATCTATTCCCAATTCTCTAAGTAGCTTTCTGAAAATAGATAGCTATATCTGTCTGGGCCTGTCTCCTTATGAAATGAAATGAATGAAATAATTCAGTTAGCTGAACTCCTGGGTTTGTAGCTAAAAAAAAGAAAAAAAATCCATACTAAAAAACCTCATGTTTTGACAGCTTCCTCTTCAACAAACTTTATAATCAATTGGGATATCTCCACCTGGATATTACCCACAGGCACCTCAAAATCAACATTATGAAGTGGAATTTGTCTTATTCCCCAAACTCGTTTCTCTACTGTGTTCTTTGGCCACTTACACTAGAAACCTAGTAGTCATTCTTAACTCTACCCTTAGCCCTATGTCTCATCAGATACCAAGTGCCCTGTTCACCCTTCCTCAGTATTTTTCTAATCTTTTTTTCCCCACTCCCAATGCCATTGACCCAGTTTACACTCTTGTCTTCTTTAACCTGGTCTACTGCAGTAAACTAACCATAAATTTCATGTATAATTTTAAAATTAAAGCCTTTGCTTTAATTTTGACCACATACAGTAGTAACTATACAATTTATCCACTGATTAGACTCTTTCCTGCTAATACTATTTTTAAGAGACATATTGAAAAAAGAACAAGTCCAAAGATTTTAATATTTTTAATAATAAAAATTAAAAATGATCAAGATGCCCCAAAATGAGTATTGACAAGCAAATGGTGTCACATGTCTACAGTGTGTACCACAGTACCTAGTAGATGGTAAATGCTCAATGAATATTTGCTGACCAAGTGAATGAAGCACATAGCCATGAAGATGACAAAGTTGTAGATTAAATCACACTGTGGGCATGTGCCTATGAAATAATGTTAGGTGAGAAAAGAGACAGCACTCTGTAAGAATGTATGTCTCCTACATTAAGATAAGTCAGGATGTGTTATAGATGTATTTTCTGTCCAAGTAAATAGAAAATTGAAATATCACATAAATTATAACACTAGTACATCTTGAAATAAATGCTGTCTACCCCACCCACCCTACTCACCCTATTACTGGGTGTGACTAAGATATTTTATTGGCTGGAGTCCCTGATTCCAGCTCTTAGAATTTTTAGATCTGTGATCTTGATCTCTTGGGCTTCAAAATAGCTGAAACCTCAGCTTTTTCTGGACACCCAAGAGCTGACATCCCCTTGTGAGTAAGCACTGTGTTCCCTTATAAGAGGGTGGGGACTGACTCCTACCACACAGTTTTACCAGCCAGGGTGTGGGGGAAATGCCCATCTGGCTCAAGGAGTCTGGGAAAATTACTGACCTCTGCTAACCATTTCTTAAAGCCCAAAAACAAAAAAGTGAATTTAAGGAATTATAATCAAAATTTTCTCTTTCTACAAAGTTGTTTAAGGTCATACTTTTTAAAAAGTGATTTCTTGCTTTGAGTGAAGGTATGACTTTTCCATTAGGCTAACAGTGTGGTTTTCATACCCTCTCTGCTAGTATTCTACAAGCTAGACCAATGTGTTCCCATAGCTAAAATCAGATAGTGGTGGTGTTTTTCCCAAGTCCAAGAAAACACAAGTTGGTAGAATGAATTTTGTCAATTTTGTATTTCTTCTCTGTAAATGTTTTTAACACTTCAATACCTGCTACCTAATTTTAAAAGTACCAAAGAAGCATTATGGGAATATTTGGCTAGCTGAATGTCCTTGGTCTAACAGTTTGTGGCCATGTGTGCTCCTGGTGGTTTTTATATTGCATACATATATTTTCTGCTAATAAATTGTTCCTTGTTCATCAAACTGAATGAAATATGTTAATATTTCATGGTGATAGCAAAGGACAGCTTGATTTCTAGGTGCTCCACCACTGGCCTAGATGTTTGTATGAAATATAACTTATAAAATCCAAATGTTCTCGTGTACAATTCATATAGATCATGTGCTCATAGGCACTATTTAATGTATTTTGTAACGGAAGCCTTCTTAATGGAAAGCCTTCGTAATGGAAGTATAAATCTGAGTTGAGGTAGTCCCAGGCTTATCCCTTCAATGTAAAGAATTCTGGAAAAGCCCTGGAAAAAGTATGCCTTGGTTTTTGGCATTCAACCTGTAGAATTTTTCCCTCATTCCCCAACCTAATGCGTAAGATGGGGACTTAGTAGGAATCTTGCGTCCTAACTGATAATACCTGCTGTATGCTATTGCTAGGTTATGTCGTGAAGTTACTAAGAATAAGATACAGCCTAGTGAATATTTTAAGGGCACAAAAATATCTAATAAGAGCACTATTTAACTAAGTCTTAAGATAGAAAAATGTACCAGCTGCTGTGCGAGCACAGAAAACTGGTGGCTATCAGAAGAAAGTCAGGTGTGGTTTCTTAAAGAGGTGACATTTGTCTAAACCTTGAAAAGCATACATTTGCCGCTGATGTTAGATAAAGGATGGGGAAAAGGGGTGGTAAAGCCATTCCAGTCAGAAAGGTACATGGAACAGAGAGGTGGGTTCTACTCAACACAGGATTTGTTGGGAGGCAATGACAGTGAGGCTGGAGATGGAAGCCCAGGGTCAGAGCATGAAAGACAGGCTGAGGCATTTGAACTTTATCTTGTAGGGAATGAAGAACTACTAAGGATTATAAGCCGATAAGCAATACATTTACATTTAGAAAAAACCGTTGGAGAAGTGTGGGAGACCAGTTAGGAGCCTATTGTAGAAGTCAAATTCCAGAGTGATTTTGATAGAACATGATGTGGAAAATGAGACATGTAAGGGCAGGGAGTGGGGAACAGGTAGGAACCTTTTAAAAAGTTACAGGTTTCCCTAAAGGCAAATGCTGCTCTGATAAATGGGTAGGGCTACCACATCTGCTTTCCTCATAGATAAAACCCCTCCTGTCTTAAAGGGTTACTGAAATGACAATGAAATATAATTTGTAAAGGTGTGTACAAATGGCCGATGGTGTAGTTATTAATAATGTTGTCATAGTGATCTTCATCCACAGAACTAATACCATGAGGTTGAAGACTATGAAATTGCTTCTTTTATATGTTAAAAAGTCAGATATTGGCAATTTTATGTGATTCAAGCTAATAGTTTGTGGGTTACTTAGTTTTTCCTATTACTTCCTGCTTCCTTTAAGGCCATATCATTACCTTTTCTTTTTTTTTTTTTTTTAAAGATGAGCAATACATGTCATCAAGGGAATTTCCAGGAATGCCGGGAGGCAAATGTGGTAGAGAGAAAGGGTGCAAGCTCTGGAGTCAAGTAAACCTGGAATTAGATTGTCCTCTGTAATTTATTAACTGTGATCTTGGGCAAGTCAATCTGTTTCAGCCTTATTTTTTTGGTCTGGCTCAAAAATGGAAATAAATAATGTCTGCATTATGGGGTTATTAAATGAGAAAAGGCATGGCTTGTTAGTATGTGCCATGTAAAAGGTGTTGAATAAAAGTTAGTCTCAATTGTTCCCTCTTCTCTGTCCCCTTCATTTTTCCTACTTGTCTGTAGAAGGCTTGGCATAGAACTTTTAGAGTTATCTGCTTCCTTGTGTCTCAGAAAAAGTGAGTTATGCCAGGGATTTTGTTATGTATAAGAAGTACTCAACTGTTAATAACTTCAAGCCAAAATCTTTTAGACTGACTGGCCATTTAACTTTAAAACATTCCATGGAATTGCTTTAGTGCACACTTTGTGTCAAGTTTTTCCGGAATGCCACAAGCCTCATCACTTTTCACATGATTCAGGAAGTTACTCATTTAGCCAGACTTCCAATAAGCTCATACATATAGACTGTGTCATATTCCTCTAAAAATGTTATCACCATTTTTTTGGATGTGATAACTGCTTTCTGGAAAGGAAAAAGACTGTTGAAGTGTTATTTATTATATTCCTGACTCTGAATCCAACCCCAAAATGTGAACTCGTAATTGTCAGTCCTCCACACTCCTGGGTCCCAATAGCATAGTTAGATTTCTGCCTCAGTTTCCCTGCTTAACATTTTTATTGTCTGATTTTGCATTAATTTGATGTTTTTATTTGAGCTCCTACTTTATGTAAGCACTATTCATGTCACAGTATGTATATGATGAGTAAGACAAAATCTTTGCACTCATGAGCTTACATTCTTATGACAACCACCAAATAAGGTATTTTCAGAGTAGATGAATACTAGGAAGGAAATATATAGGCTAATGGTGTAGACAGTGGCTCGTAGATAGGAAGGGTAACTTAGAAAAGGTTGTCAGGACAGAAGGCAGTTACAAGGACCTGAGGTGGAAATGAGTTTGGCATATTTAAGGAATAGAATGGCTGGGATTTTTTTTTTTTTCTTTTTTGTGACAGAGGGAAAAAGAGGTGGAAAATGAAGTAGGAAAGGTAGACAGGAGACAGATAAAAATTATTCTCTGAGCTCTGGATCCCCACCACCTCTGGAGGGTTGGATTCTGTATGTAGCCACTGCCTAGGACCTCCCTTTAAACCAAAAGTATGCCTTCCAGAAGTCTGATGTGACTGCTGTTCTGACTTTATCCTATTGCATGGAACCTGGCTTCCTTGTCCTACTTTCTTGAATTTGCCCCTGGCTGAAATCAAGCCTTGGTTCTCCACTAAGTGATGTCCATTTTTAACTTAAAAAGTAGTAACTACTAAGTAATGTCTGTTCACTGAAGATAGAAAATGAAGAAAGGCAAAAATAAAATTAAAATCAGATAAATATGGTTAATATTTTGAGATATACCATTTCAGGTATATATTCATTTATGTACATATTTTAATCAAAGTATGATCATAATATGACCTTTTTATTCAATAATATAAACCAGTTCTATTTCAATAAGTCAATGTCTGCTTCCACATTGCTTTAAATAGTTGTCATGCTGATGAAATACTACAATTGATTAAAACCATTCACTGTTTTGGGGACAAAAGAATAATTATGACAATCATAGCAGTTATCACCAAGCACTTAACGCATATTAGGAATGCTGGTAATTTTACACACATTATTTCTGAGGCAAAAAAATGTTAATTGACTTGCCTAATGCCACACAGTAACAGAGAATGCTGAGCAGAAATGACATTTGCTAAGCATGTAGTACAGGCTAGACACTATGATAGTCTCAACAGGGAGATAACTTCTGCTATTTCCCTTAACTTTACAGGTCAGAACTTTGTAGCCTTTCCATAATCATAGCAGAAGATAGGCATCTGGATGTCCACTCTCAGCAAGACTGCACATACTGTATACAGAAGCGAGGGCACTATTAGGGGAAAATGATGCTGGGCAGCCAGACACAGACAGGCAGTCCTTCCCTTGCCTTAGGCTATTCCTGTCTCATGTCCTGGTGCCCCTCCATGACGGCCCCTCACCCTGAGCCTCTCGTCTATTACCCTCTCTGAAGTTCAGTTTCTTCATCTATAAAATGGATATACCATGGTTATTATTGTTGGCTATTAAATAGGAATAGGACCTAGCCCTGGGTGACCAGGTTCTTAGGAATGAGGTAGGTTACTGGGTCTCCACCAGTGCCCTTTGAAAAAATATGAAGAGAACAGCCAGGGTTTGTGAACCTAAGAGGTTGAGGAAGAAGGGAACCAAATAAGATAAGGTTTTTCTCCAAGGAAACTGGCATTAGCAACCTCATCCAGGTGTAGAACAATCACAGTATGTGTGACAAGTCACAATACCCTTTAAACCCTGCTAGTTTCCTGGGAGAGCTGCTCACAGTTGATCCCCCAACCCCTCATTGATTTCCAGATAAGGCATGGCAGCCAGCCAATAACAAGCATAATCAGATGATTGGGAAGAGGCTAGAGGTAGGAACTGAAGCATGATGCCTTATATCTGGGGGATCTGAGCTATGCATTTGAACCCTGACAGTAAGCTGTTGACAGCAAATTCCAAAGAGACTAAGCAAGAATGGTGGTGTTCCCACAGCAGCTGCAGCAAAAGCAAAGAGAATAAGCTCCCATGCTAGATCAAAGATGCTGCTTTTCCTTTTGGCCAAAGAGCACTGGGGAAGCAGCATCTAACTGCATGCCTGTGGCCCTGGCTTCTAATTATGTCTCCATCACTAACTACTGGGAGTGGAATACCTCTCCCTTCTCTGGCTTAATCTTCATGGCCCAGCTCACATGGAACTTCCACTCTAAATTTCTCTTAGGTTCTGAATTGTTCCTTTATCTGTGCTCACACAGCCCTCTGTTAGATGATTATACCACATAGCACAATTTAGCATGTTACTTTGTCTCTCCACTGGACTATGAACTCCAGAGTTACGGATTATGTGTGATTAATTCATCTTACTATTCCCCCTTGTTCAGCTCAGTTACTGATAAAAGGGTAACACTCAATGAATGTTTCTTTAATAAATGAACCTATCTTTGTTTCCTCAACGTAAAATATAGATAGTATTTGCCTTTCCTTCCTCCCAGGACTGTTCTAAACTGAGGGTCAGGAATGAAGAACTTTGGTCCAAATGCTACCATGAACTCACTATTCAGTAATACTAACAACAACATGTGTGGACAGCACTTTAATGCAGTTTTGCACCCATTATCTCATTTGATCCTCATGGTAACCCAATTAATACTTTATTATTTCACAAAAGGGAAAACTGAGCTCAACAAAGAGAAGTATTTGGCAAAGGTTGCTTAGCTAGTAAATGATAGATCCAGAAATCGAACCCTGACCTCCAGCCAGGGCCTATCCTTTCTCTGTTACATGTTATTACTTTTACTGCTAGAACAATCCTTGATCCATTGAAAAATAAGCAGATAGACAAACCACCCCTTCTACAAACTTTCTTTAAGTTCATGGAGGAATATTTTCTCTACCTTCTGCTTAATGGAAACTTGGCTCCTTCCAAGGGAGACCACACCTCCCATCTATATTTTTCCAATTTCTTAAAGCTGCCTATTCTCACATATTCCATATACCATTGCAGACTCCACTGGCAGTCTTGTCATTCTCCATTGACAGTAACCTACCACTTACACTTCTACCACATGCAAAATTTACTTCTCCTTTGAGGCTTACACCATCCAGCTCAACCCATCAGACTCTCTGTCCTGGGACTTTGACTTTTGAATGACTGATCTGAGAATCAAAGGAATGATGAGAGGGCCTGTGTTTGAGGCTCAAACCATCCTCTATGCTGTCTTTGCGGGGGTCATCTTTTGAGCACCTCAGTCTCTAAAGATTTTGGTACCTGGTGCGCAGTCTTTTCCACTTAAGATCTTGCTGTCACCTAGGTAACTTCACCATGTGGAGCCACTTAACATCCTACTCTCTTTATTCCTTATTGTTGGCAACAGTAACTCCCACCTCACAGTCACTCCAGCCATTCGTTTCCTGGTTATATCCTGGACCTTCTTAAGACCTGGTCCTGCTCCACTTTAGAGACCTTAAGGTCTGGTATACTAAATCTCTTACTGTCTGTCATCTTGGCTCCCTAGCTCTCCCACTCTTTTACTCCCACCATTCATGTTCCTTGATATCCTGGAGACTACCAGGTCTTTGGCCTCACTGTTTTCTCCCAAGTCCATCATACCCCTCAATATTTCTCTTCCTCCTCTTTTCTGCTTAGACCTTATAGTGGAGCATGAAGTCCAGCGTTATCGTCTTTCTGCCACATTCATTTTGAAATGTCTCAACTTTGCATTAGTCCAACTATCTGCCTTCTCCACCCTCATACTTGGGTTGCTGAGCATAACTGTGCAAATTGACTCTGCAGTGATTTTGTGGTCTCTATCCTCAACTGGGCTTTCATAGGTATTGCAACCCTGGTCATTTCTTCACACTAGGTATGGATTAGTTAACAATTAATTTATTCATTTGACAAGTATTTATTTGTCATCTGTTATGTGCCAGGCAATGTGCTACATGTTAAACACATAACAGTAGACAAAACAGATAGACACAGTTCCTACCTTCATAGAATTATGGTCTAGTGGAGGAGAAAGTCCTTGTCCACTATATACAAACATATACAGTTGACTTGTACAACATGAGAGTTAGGGGTGCTGACCCATACTGTTGTATAACTTCTGACTCTCCAAAACTTAATTACTAATAGCCTACTGTTGACCTTACAGATAACATAAACAGTTGATTAAAACATATTTTGTATGTTATATGTATTATAGACTATATTCTTACAATAAAGTAAGCTAAAGAAAAAATGTATTAAGAAAATTATAAGGAAGAGAAAATACATTTACTATTCATTAAGTGGAAGTGGATCATCATAAAGGTCTTCATCCTCATTGACTTCACATTGAGTGGGCTAAGGAGGGAGAGGAAGAGGAGAGTTGATCTTGCTTTCTCAGGGGTGACAGAGATGGGAGAAAATCCACGTATAAATGGACCAATGCAGTTCAAATCCATGTTCAGGCATCAACTATAATTAACAATTGTGAAGTATGACCAAGGAAAAAACTCCAAGAGCATATAATAGGAAGACCTAACCTAGTCTGAAGGGTCAGGGAAGGTCTCTCTGAGAAAGTAACATTTAATTTGAGACATAAGGGAAAGGTTTGAATTAGCTAAGTGAAAGGAGTAGGGGTGGAATGGAAGGGCTCTCCAGGTGGAGGGAAGAGTATCTGTGAAGGCCTTGAGGCATAAAGGAGGAAGGAAATGAAAAGGGACCATGTGAGAGTGTATGAATGGTTGAGGACAAGGTTGAGAAGACAATGTGAACCAGATCTTTGGGTCATTTTAAGGACTTTGAACAAGTGTAAGGTTTTATGCAGATGATGGCATGATCTGATATGCCCTGACTTTTAAAAAAGATCATCCTGTTTGTAGTATGTTAAAAGGTTTAATGGAGATAAGTAAACCAGATAAGAAGCTATCGTAAATAACCATTTGAAGGCTGATGACTTAGTGGAGATAGATTTGAGAACCTTCTCCAAACTCCTGAAGGTCCATAACCTACTTCTGGTTCCTTCCTCACCTCACCACCTGCTACTACCACTTTTGGCAATCGACTTGCTTCTTACTTCTTAGGAAATTAAAAATATCAGGTGTTAACTTCTTCAATTTCCTGTCTTCACAACCACAAACTTAGCTAACTATATTTCCCTCACTTCCTCCCTGCCAATCTCAGAGAAACAGGTTCCGATCTCCTTTCTAAGGCTCATCATTCTTCCTTCCACTTTCTCCAAGACCAATACCACACTCCATTGCCGAACCATTCCCTCTCCTCTAAACACACTCAATTCTCTTCTAATTAGAAAAACAAAAAACAAAATCCACTCACTTCCTGTCACCCTAGCTACTACCTTCTCTCTCCTTCCCTTTATAATGAATTTTATATAGTCTGCTTTCCCTATGTCAGAGGTAGTGGTGCTCACCAAATATTCTGTCTGCTCCCCACACTTCCCAGGACTTTGCAGTTAGGCAGGCCTAAGTGACTAGTATCTCACCCTGGACCAAGGCACAGAATAGCTGGCGTGTGACCCTCCCAAGATCTCTTCACTTGCTGAGCCAATTGCAAAGGGAGTTTTGTCTTCCAGAAGTTGTAACTTCAAGATAAGGGAACCTCCATCACTCTGAGCTCCTCAGTGACTCTGTAGAGTAGTTCTGTCCAACACCCCCCCCCCACAACACGTAGAGTATAAGAAAGAAACAAACTTTTGTTGTATTAAGTCACTGAAATTTGGGGGTTGTTTGTCACTGCAACATAGCCTAGCCTAACTAATATATTTGCTGTTGCTACTTCCTCACCTCCCATATACTTTTTTTTTAAAAGAATAACATGATTTCTGACATAATATTTAGCCTTCAGTTTCCTCCTCCTCATTGGTATTAGTTTATTAAATCAACTACAATTTTTATTTTTCTGTATCATTTGACCCAGTTGGCTATTCTCTTCTTGATGCCTCTTCCTCCTTTTGCTGCTATGACATTAGCATCTCTTGATTTTTTTTTCTACTTTAGAACATGGGTTTTGGAGGTAAACAGAACTTTTTCTCAAATCAAAGAGGAATTGGATGGTTTTTATCAAATCAAGCCCCCACTTAAAGGACTTATATGGCTTTCAAATCTAAGCTTATCAAACTGACATTTGAGACCTTCCTCAATGTAGCCATCACCTCTCTTTCCAGATTTATGTCCTACTATTTTTTACACAGCTTACATTTTACCCAATATGGGCTTGATGAGCCCTTCCTCTTCTTTGACTTTCCTCATACTGTTCCCTGCATCTGTCACATGCCTCAGTCCTGGTTTCTCCTGTTAAATAATTTAGACATGTGTGCAAAAATGCTTCTATAAAGATGCTTATAATAGAAAAATATTGGGAATAAACTAAATGTCCATCTCTAGGTGACCACTTAAATAGATTATGACAAATTTATGCAATGTATTCTATGAAGACAATAATGATAATGTACAGTCATGGAAATTGTTCACAGTTTAAAGCAATGAGATATACATCATCTTATATTTGTTAAAATACACAGAAGATATTTGGAGGAGTATACATAAAAATATTAGTGGTCACAAAAAGTAGATAAATTGGATTTCATCAAAACAACTTTTACACTTCAAAGGTCACCACCAAGAAAGCAAGAAAGTGAAAACACAAGCCACAGAATGCAAATATTTGTAAATCATGTATCTAAAGAGGGACTTGTATCCAGGAAAAACGTAGAATACTTACAACTCAATAATAAAAAGACAACCGAATTAAAAAATCGGCAAAGGATCTGAATAGACATTTATCCAAAACAGATATACAAATGGCCAGTAAGCTCATGAAAAGATGCATTAGACATGAGGGAAATGCAAATGAAAACCACAATGAGATACCACTTAACACCTACTATGATGATTATAATCAAAAAGACAGCTGTGTTCAATAGGTGTGGATGAGGATGTGGAGAAACTGGAACCTCCATACATTGATGGTAGGACTATAAAATGGTGTTGCTGCTTTGGAAAACAGTCTGGCTGTTACTCAAAAAGTTAAACATAGAGTCACCATATGACCTAGTGATTCCACTCCTAGGTATAATGCCAAGAGAAGTGAAAACAAATGCACACAAAACTTGTACATGAGTATTCATAGAGATATTCATAATAGCCAAAAAGCAAAAACAACCTAAATGTCCATCAACATGGATAAACAAAATGTGGATATCCATACAATGGAATATTATTTGGCAATAAAAAGAAATGGATTCCTGAAGCATGGTACAAGTTGGATGTGACAGGGAAAGTGGGACACAGCCGCTTGCTGCCTCCCTGCCACTCCTGCTCCGGGTCCCACGGCAGCGCCCCTCCATGGCTGCGCTGCTCCTGTGATCCTGATTGTATGTTAAAGCTTGTTCCTGATTGTATGTTAAAGCTTGTTGCTGATTGGATGTTAAAGCTTGTTGCTGATTGGACGCTTTTTGAGTCCTACCAAGGGTATAAAAACTGGAGGAGACCAAGGGAGGTGGGTCAGAAGATCAGAAGTCGGCTGAGCCTGCTGACGGAATAAAGGCTGTTCTCCGATGCCGCTCAGTTATTTCTCTGGTCAAGAGCTGTTAACACTTACAGAGAAGAGCTGTTACACTTGCTGTTAACACTTGCCGGAACATTTTGGTTCCCTGACCGGGAAACCGACCACGCTGGCACGTTGAAGCCACCCGATGAGGACGGTGGACGGCGGCAGCATCTCTCTCCTTCAGCGCCAAGAACTGTTGGCCAAGGGCAATCTTGCCAAGGCCTTGCTGAGGGAGGGGAAGCAGGGGCACTGACGCAGGACGGCGGATGGTGGCCACGCTGCGACAGGCCTCCCGGCAGGTGCTGGTCTCCATGGTGCAGGAGGCCGAACTGGTGGGTGCCAGGCTGAGCGAGCTGGAGCGGCAGCCAGGACGTTGGACAAGGTAGGGTCCCGGGGACCCGCCCAAGTAGGCCCGTCAGTGGGACGG
>VBSM01001265.1:26369065-26393914 GCA_008086735.1 Cheirogaleus medius
GAGGGACGTAGCCAGGCCCCTACCCCTTGTCTATGGAAGAGAAAGGGGAGGAGCGGAGCGGGGACCAGAGTCTGGGCAGGGACAAAGTTCAGAAAGGGAGTGTTGTCAGTGGTGTAGGGAACGGGAGTGCTGGTTAAACCAGTTAAAACATGGGAGGGTGCGAATCCAAGCCAACAGTTCTAAGGTGCAGGCTGATAAATTTCATATGGAGAGTAGTGACTGGGACTCCACCGCTGGCATCTCCACCACTCGTCCCCCGGTTGCAGTCTGCCCTGGCCTTCCAGACGCCTCTGTGTGAAATTCAAGGTCCACTGCAGGTTCGGGATGACGGAACCATCCAGCCGGGGCAACCTGCCCTGTATTATCAGCCTTTCTCCACCACCGACCTATTGAATTGGAAGCACCATGGCCCGTCCTACTTGGAGAAACCACAGGCCCTCGTCGACCTCCTGGAATCTATCTTTCAGACTCACCATCCCACATGGGAAGATTGCCGGCAACTCCTCCTGACCCTTTTCAGTACCGAAGAATGGCATCGGATCATGATTGGAACTCGGAAGTGGCTGCAGGAATGGGCGCCGGCGGGCACCCTGGATGTAGAACAATGGGCATCACGAGCGGTGCCCGAGACCAACCCAGAGTGGGATTTCAACACACCAGAAGGACAGGCGGCACTGGAGCAGTAGCGAGAGGCTCTTCTCCAAGGAGTGCGGGAAGGGGCCAAAAAGCTGACCAACATGAACAAGATTGCCCTAATTACCCAGAAGCCAGAGGAGTCACCCTATGATTTCTACAAGCGCCTCTGTGAGGCATACTGAATATATACTCCTCTTGACCCGGAGGCTACCGAAAACCAGAGAATGGTAAATGCAGCATTCGTCGGGCAATCAGCCTCCGACATCCGGAGTAAGCTGCAGAAACTCGAAGGATTCGCGGGCATGAGCATCACACAGTTAATGGAGGTGGCCCACAAGGTGTATGTCAACTGGGACTGGATCACTCAGAGGGAGAAAGATCAGAGGATGAAGAAAATGGCCGCCCTCCTGGCTGCTGCCCTTGGCAGACTTGACCCATCCAAGTGGCCCAGACCCCCACAAAAGGGGGGAACCAGAGGACGTGCACCCCTGGCAAGAGAACAGTGTGCCAATTGCAAGGGGTTTGGCCACTGGAAGAATGAATGCCCCCATAACGGAAGTCAGCTAGTGCGGCTTGGACCCCCATGAAAGGGGAGAACCAGAAGACGGGCACCCCTGGCAAGAGACCAGTGTGCCAATTGCGAGGGGTTCGGCCACTGGAAGAATGAATGCCCCCACAAGAGAAGTCACCTGTCTCAAGGGAGGGCCCTATTCGGGACTATCCAGCAGAAACCGGAAGCCCAAGAGCTAGTGGGTCTCGCTGGCATTGACTCCGAGTTGGGCCGACCAGGTTCCTTCAATCTTGGCCGTCGGGAACCTACGGTCAAGACAAAAGTAGGGGGCCAACAAATGACATTCATGGTGGACGCTGGAGCAGAACACTCAGTTGTGACAACCCCCATGGCCCCGCTTACAAAATGGGAAACAACTATAGTCGGAGCTACTGGGACTCAAGTAGCCAGACCCTTCTGCCAGTCCCGGGTATGCCAAATGGGGGGTCATCAGATAAGGCACAAGGTCCTCTACATGCCAGACTGTCCAGTGCCTCTCTTGGGACGGGACTTGCTGAGCAAGTGTGACACCATCCAGAGGACCGAGAAGCTGAAGAAGGCCAAGAAGAAGCTGGTGGAGAAAGATAAGGAGTACGCTAACCTGAGGCACAACCACCAGTGGGCAGTGGAGTCCCTGCAGGCCTCCCTGGATGCTGAAACCCAGGCCTGCAATGACCTGGAGTTGCAGCTGGGCCATGCTACCCGTCAGGCAACGGAGGCCCAGGCAGTCACACGGCTGCTGCAGGCCCAGCTGAAGGAGGAGCAGGCAGGGTGGAATGAGGAGCAGCGGTTAGCAGCTGAGCTCCGAGAGCAGGCGCAGGCCCTGGAGTGCTGGGTTGTGCTACTGGCTTCTGAGCTGAAGGAGCTGCGGGCTGCACTGGAACAGGGTAAGCGCAGCCAGCGGCTGGCAGAGCAGGAGCTGTTGGAGGCCACCAAGCACCTCAACCTCCTGCATTCACAGAACACAGGCCTCCTGAACCAGGTGGAGGAGGCTACCCAGGAGAGGCAGGAGGCAGAGGAGAAGACCAGAAAGGCCATCACTGATGCCACCATGATGGCTGAGGAGCTGAAGAAGAAGCAGGACACAAATGCACACCTAGAACGGATGAAGAAGACACTGGAACAGACAGTGTGGGAGCTCCAGGCCCGGCTTGAGGAGGCTGAACAGGCTGCCCTCAGAGGTGAGAGGCAGGTAGCTATGGGGGTACTAGTGCAGACGGTGGGCCCCTGGCAGAGGCTAGTGGCCTGCCTGTCCAAGCGGCTGGACTCGGTAGCATTGGGATGGCCACCTTGTCTACTGGCAGCTGTCTTGCTGGTCAAGGTGGTGGACAGGCTTGCGCTTGGGCAGGGTGTCTGTGTGCAGGTCCCACATGCAGTGGTGGCTTTGGTAAACACATCGGGGCACCGATGGCTTTCTAGCAGTCAGCTGGTGCAGTGCCAAGGACTGCTGTGTGAGGACCCACGAGTCACTATCGACACTGTGTGGACCTTGAACCCTGCCACCTTCCTTCCTACCGGGCCGGACCACGACTGTACTGAGGCCGTGGAGGAGGTCTATACAAGCCGGCCAGACTTGAAAGATAGTTCGTTGCCAGTGCCTGATCTGGAGCTCTACACGGACAACAGCAGCTACATCCAGGATGGCAAATGGTTGGCTGGCTATGCCATCACCACAGAGAGCACAGTCATCAGGTCAGCCCCTCTGCCTCAGGGATGGTCAGCCCAGAGGGCAGAGTTATAGGTGCTCATCCAAGCCCTCAGGTATGCCCAAGACAAAAGGGCCAATGTATACGGATTGCCCCTGAATCTTGCTGGAAGCCAAGGACTGAATGGGACCACTGGTCTGGACTCTTATGGGAATTGGACTCGGGGCCTCCTCCCCAAGAGACTGGACTAACTTGTTTCTTGGTAATCCTTTTCTGGGTCTACATGGGGTGCCTCTGTGTTGTTTTTTGTTGGGGCTCTCTGGGGAACAATGCTGTTACTATGTAACCAATCAGGAGTTGTAACTACCAAAGTCAAAGGGCTAAAAGATCCCTCTGATGGTAACCATGGGGCCCTGCTTGCTCAATGCAGTTATTAGATTCATAGAGAGGTTGATGCCTCTGTGTAAACTGATAAGGGCATCAAAAGGGGGGAATGACAGGGAAAGCGGGACGTGGCCGCTCGCCGCCTCCCTGCCGCTCCCTCTCTGGGTCCCGCGGCAGTGCCCCT
Source organism: Cheirogaleus medius (assembly GCA_008086735.1). Lineage (NCBI taxonomy): Eukaryota > Metazoa > Chordata > Mammalia > Primates > Cheirogaleidae > Cheirogaleus > Cheirogaleus medius. Next base: position 26,372,466 of record VBSM01001265.1, read on the forward strand.
CCACGGCCGCGCTGCCCGTGTGATCCTGATTGTATGTTAAAGCTTGTTGCTGATTGTATGTTAAAGCTTGTTGCTGATTGGACGCTTTTTGAGTCCTACCAAGGGTATAAAAACTGGAGGAGACCAAGGGAGGGGGCTCAGAAGATCAGAAGTCGGCTGAACCTGCTGACGGAATAAAGGCTGTTCTCCAACTCTCAGCTTGCCACTCACTTATTTCCCTGGTCAAGAGCTGTTACAAGAGCTGTTAACACTTGCAGAGAAGAGCAGTTACACTTGCTGTTAACACTTGCCGGAACAGATGAACCTTGAAAACATTATGCTAAGTGAAAGAAGTTATTCACAAAAGACCACATATCGCATGAGTCCATTTATATGAAAGATCCAGAATAGGCAGATCTATAGAGGCAGAAATTGGACCAGTGGTTGCCTACGACTGGGGGTGTTGAGGAGAAATAGGAAGTGACTGTTAATGGGTATAATTTTTCTTTTTGGAGTGATGCAAATATTCTTAAATTGTGGTGAAAGGGAAAGGGGGAAGAGGGTTTACAAGAAATAATACACAACTCTGGCTTAAGCAAAGGAAAAAAACTTGAATGTAAAGAATTTACTGAAAGGATACTGGAGTAGTTCATAGAATCTAATGAAGTATTGAATAACCAAGACTTGGTAGGGAAGGAATGAGGACAATTCTAGGGACTCTGGTAGTAAGAGTTTACGAGACTTCTCTCTAGAATGCTGCTGTTAATAGGATTCGACTCCGGTGACTCCTAGCCTTAGAGCCTATATATGCTAAGTTTCAAATTGCCAGGAGAAAGTATTTCATTGGCATGGCTTGGTTTAGAGGCCCACTCCTGGATCAGTCATCTCTGGGTGAGAAGAAATGGACTAGATAGCACAGCCTACTACAGGAGGGCTTTGCTTATGTATCTGATCCATTTGCACATTAAGAGAGGCAGATAAACTCAATAGGTACTTACTACGATTAAGTCAAAAAAGCAAAGTCTGGAACAGTTTATATAGTAAGAATCGTTTTCTTAATTAAAAATTTTTATCATGGGCAAATGAAAACAGGGACCAGGTAGATGACAGTGTTGCAGGCAGGTGTAAGACCATACGGCATGCTGGGGATAGTGGCAAACTAGAGAGGGGGTCTTAATATTTACAGGGAGCAGAGGCAACTCCATTCCAACTGATTTTGTCCTGTAACAATGCAAGTCCAGAGCTGCCATTGTTTGGATTTTTCAAGGAAAGCCAAACACTTGATTTTTATGTGAAATTCCTTGAGTTGAAAAACCTTCTGGAGGTCAAACAAAAATCTCTATAGACTGTGTCTGCTTGTAGGTTTCCAGTTTGCAACTTCTGATGTGTATTTTTGTAGAGAAATAGTGTTTAGACACACCTAAGTTTGTACAGGCTTTGTGATCTTGGGTAAGTTACTTCCCCTCTAACATATAAAATGGGGACAATAATCCCAATCTTCAGAGTTGTATCTGTGAATTAACATATAAAGTGATCAAGAGCTTTCAGTGAAAGATGGTGAATTGAATGCACACATCTCATTTTGCTTCCTCCTAAAAACCCATTAAAGCCACAGTGAAGTGACTTAGAGAAACAGAGATCTGCAAGGACAGGGAGAAAAGGAAAAAAAGCAGTAGCAATAAAACTTTGGAATCTAGACAGCAGATGGACAAATAGTAACTGGCTTAACAGATCCAAGAAATTGAGTCCTACACATGGAGAGGGAAAAGCAGAAAACCAACCTGATCTATACTGCAGAATCCTAGAAAAGCCCAGGAACTGAGGACAAAGGAAGTGAGAACTAAATTTAGGAAAATCTTTAAAACACTGTTAAGAAACAGATTATAAGAGTCTCCTTCCTGATTTATTCCCCTGACTCTAGCAAAAGAATGAAGGTTTATATTCTGGGAATCATTAAAGAAATAAAAAATGTCCCTATAGTAAGGACTACCTGGCACAGTTGTGGAGTAATAAGTATACATCTACTGAGGATGAATGCAGAGACCTCCCAGCTCTTCCTCTCTTCCTAGTTCCCAGAATGCAAGCATCCAGGCATTTATCCTTCAGGCAGATAATTTAAACATTTTCTGGAGGATCTGTTCAGTCAAATTGGACACAAACAGAACATACTGACATTGGGGGTTCCCTGACAATGGCCTAGTCAGATCATCCCATAGTGAATAGCCAAATCAACAAGCCTTACCTACTTGCTCAAAGATTTCAATAGATTTTTAAATATCCCTTCTTAAACAAGAGCAGACAGTTGAAGATTAATAAACATCTGAGTAAAACCTCTAATAGGCAAAATAAAGACCAAAACAAAGAAACAAGCAGATATAAGTAACTTGGAGAAAACAAAAATAATGCAAGAAAAAATTTTAAATCACCATCACTGATATGCTCAAAGAGATTAGAGAAGATATTTCTGTGCTATTTTTAAGTAAAGGAACATTTTGAAAACAAAAGAGGTTGGAGGTTAAAACCATCATGGCAGAAATGAAAAACTCAATGGGAAGGTTGGAAATTAAAGTTAAGGAAATCTCCCAGGAAGTATGGGGGAAATTCAAAGAGATGGAAGTTGGAAGACAAAAGATAAGAAAATTGAAGGACCAGTCCCTAGTTCCAGCACCCAAATGATAGGAATTTCAGAAAGAACAGGAGAAACTGAGGGAAGGAAATCATCAAAGAAATAATTCAAGAAAATTTTTCAGAACTGAAGGTCAGATTTTTTTCAAATTGAAAGGGCCCAGAGTGCCTAGCACGTTGAATGAAAATAAATATATACTTTAGCACTTGGTGAAATCAGGACACCATTGTGTAATTTCAGAGCACCAAGGACAACTAGAAGATTCTAAAAACTTTCATAAAAAAACAATATATATAATCAGGAATCAGAATGTCTTCAGGATTCTTAACAACATTGGAAACAAGAAGGGATTACAGCAATGTCTTAAAATTTCTGTAGGCAAATAGTTTCTAAAAATTCTATATCTTGCCATACTATAAACAGTTGTGAAGACAGAATGAAGAAATTTTCAAACACGCAATGTCTAAAATGTACCTTTTCTCAGCAATATATGGGAGAGAGCAAAGAAAACAGAAGATCCAACAAGGAAAGAGATAAAGAGCATCTGAAGAATGACAATGAGTACAGATCCAAGGATCCTCTAGAATCACAGCTTTGCACCAGATGTAGAGTATATTCAGGCCTGATAAAAGCAAGGTGATCCAAGAGTGGTGCATTGAGGATTATTGTCAGGTTAAAACTGACAAAGCTACTGGAATATGTGATATCCCAAAAAAGTGTAAAACTGAGAAAGAGTTAGATACAAATTCTAGGCAACAGGAACTCTAACTCAGATAAAAGCAAAAAAGAATTCCCAGGATGACAGGGAAGAAAAGTGCCAGGAAGACAGCTGAGCAGGAAGGCTAGCATGCAAACAATTCAGATAGGAAAATGAAGGTCTCCAGAGGTGGTGTCTTCAAGAGAAAAATTGAAACTGACAGATTACCTGATGTAATTGACCATGAGAAAAACTGTAGTGAATGATTATTGGAAGGTGTCAGAAGAATTAGCTATAGGTAATAATTTCAAAGAATATTAGGCTGGTGAAAAACCAAGGCAATTACTAACTTTAGGAAAAGCAAAAGTAGGAAAAGAAATATAATTCTGGTATACTTATAATAGTATAACAAATAAATAGTTGTAAATAGTATTTGCATAGACATAATAATGTGAACACAGAATACTGATTTAGTCAAAAATTATAATATTCTATTGGGAGGCCAGGGGAGAAGAAGCAGAGGGGATGGAGGTGCCAGAGAGCTAAATCCTGATCTTCCATAAAAAGAAGTCACTACACTATGTCTGAAATTCATTAATCTAAAAGTAGCATTAACAGCATATTATTTAGGAAAAGCAGGTCTATAAGTGCCAGAAGAAATAGCTAAAAGGGTCTAACATGGCGGAATGGGGAGGGAGAGGCAGGGCAAGGGATTATTGTTTTTTGTTATAAGCTTTGTAGGTTATATGACTTTCTGTTGAAAAACCTGTGCATATGTTAATTTGAGAAACATTAAATAAAGTGGAAGTGTATAGAAGCATATACAAGAAACTGTTCACACTATGTATCTCTGAAGAGTGGGATTGGCAGGGAGAGGGTTTGTATTTACCACTTTTTATCCCCTGTACTGTATACATTTTTTAAAAATAAGCATGCACTTTATAATTAAAATAAAACCAATGTGCAGTCTCTATTTTCTGCCTTCTTGGAAATTTCATCTCCAGGCTGTTGATACACCCAAGGAAGTTCTCACTATCACTATGCTCAAGCCCTGTATGTAGGTTTGTCTCCTTTAAGCTTGAATGATAGTAGGGCAATGGCTTTGTGGGTTCTACGTTGTGGTTTCTCTTCTCAATCAAGAGCCCTTCTCAGTTTTTGGCATACTCCTATCTTCGTGCCATCTGTAAATGGCAGGAAGCTCTGGTTTGCCTACTGAGTTAGCCACTGTCCTGCATGCCAAAGAGCCTCTATCAGACCATATACTGCTATGCATTATATTTTTCTTTTGTGAAGTTCTCTCCTCCAACCCTCACCCTATACCCACCAGTCTTTTCCATATTTCTATACCCTCGATCCCCAGCTCCTGGTATAGGCATTTCCTGGAGTATAATATCATAGCTGTAATTATTCAAGGTTGTGTTTGGACTGAGACAGGGAACTAGCATGCACTGCTTCAGGCATTGCTTAATTGTGTAGGCATTGTTTAACTGAGCCAGGAAATCTCAAAACAAAGTTTCAAACTACCCTGATCAAAACAGGATGAGGGGCAGGATGAGCAAACTAGTCAGAACCAAGATGGTGGAGGAATTGACCACTTCTTGACCTTACAGCTTCATTATACCCTCATACCATAAAATTATCATAAAATTTCTAAGGAAACCTCCCACTCCCATCATGCACCTGACTCCATGACATTTTCTGCTTGACCATATTTAGTCAAAAGGAGGGTGCCACCCTAATTCCAAAAAACATCACCCCTTTCCAAGAAATAACATGAATATTCCTCCCCTTGTTTATCCTATAATTAAGCTGTTACTTAAATAGAAGGGCTAAGGAAGGAACTATGGGGTCTGTTCTCCTCCTCAGGGAGAACTAGCCTCTACCAGGCGTCCTCAAACTACGGCCTGCCGAAGACATTTATCTGGCCCGCTGAGTGTTTTTGCCGCCACTGCCTGTCCTGCTTAGCAGCCGACTTGTCCCGGGCCCACAGTGTGCATGTGTGGAACGTGCGCTGCACTCTCCAGTGGCCCTCCAACGGTCTGAGGGACAGTGTGTTCCGGCAAGTGTTAACAGCTCTTGGTACAGCTCTTAGTACAGCTCTTAGTGTTATCAGCTCTTGACCCAGGAAATAACCAGGCAGCACGCGGAGAGTCGGAGAACTGTCTTTATTCCGTCTGCACCCTCAGCCGTCTTCTGCTCTTCTAACCCCCCTTCCCCGGTCTCCTCCAGCTTTTATACCTTTGGTAGGACTCAAAAAGCGTCCAATCAGCAACAAGCGTTAACATCCAATCAGCAACAAGCTATAACATCCAATCAGGAACAAGCTTTAACATCCAATCAGGAACAGTGGGATTCAAAAAGTACCCAATCAGGATTGCGCAAGCAGCGCGGCCATGGATGGGAGCAGGCGGGCAGAGCACCGAGCTCGGGTCCTGACCGGCTGAGGCCCGGCCCCAGCAGCGCCCACCCGCACACCGCGATCTCTAGCCGGCCCCCGCGCAGCACCGGCCCACGGGGATGCGGAGCTGCAGGGAGGCGGCTAGCGGCCGCACCCCAGAGCCTGACTGTTTTCCCCATCAAGTGAACTGGCCCCCTGTTTAAAAAGTTTGAGGACCCCTGCCTGTCTGTGGAGTAGATTTTCTATTCTTTCTAAGTAAAACTCACTCTCACTTTACTCTTTTGGCTTGTTCCTGAATTCTTTCTTGTGCGAAGCCAAGGATCCACTTGGTGATTCCCACCATTGGGAGTTACTTTCCTGTATCAGGACCATGCAAGAGAAAACACTCCAAAATCAACTTGGACATTCATAGTGTATGGTTAAAAGCTGGAGGCTGAAAGCGAACCTGCCCAACCTTCACCCCAGACAAAGACATGATCTTTACTAGATGGGCCAGGAACCAAATCAGCCCTCTGAGGTAGAGGGAGACACTTCTTCCATCTTCCAAGGCTGCTTGCTATACAAACATCCTTAAAAAGAGAGTCTAGACCAAAGCTGATACAAGATGTGCAGAAATGCCATGGAGAATTGTCTCCCAAGACTGATCCATAGAGAAACTATGAGATAATAAAGGTCATTTTAAGCTGTCAAAGTTTGGAATAATTTGTTATACAGCAAAAGATAACTAATACTCCCATATATTTTTATTTCTAGTGTTTTTTATTCTTTTGCATAGATCTAGATTTCTATCTGGTGTGATTTTCTTTTTGCCTAGAGTAGTTCCTTTAACCTTTGTTCTAGTGCTGGTTTGCTGGTGTAGATTTTTTCAGCTTTAAAAAAAGGTCTGAAAGTTTTTATTTCATCTTTGTTTTCTTTTAAACAGTTTTATTGAGGTATAATTTACATACCATAAAATTCAACCATTATGAATGTATAAATTCAGTGATTAGTAAATTAATAGAGTTGTGCAACTATCACCATGATCCAGTGTTAGAACATTTCCGTCACTCAAAAAGTTTCTTGATGCCCATTTAATAGTTAATCTCCACTCCCACCCCAACTTAAGCAACCACTTAACCTGCTCTCTGTGTCCTTAAATTTGTTTTTTTCCCCTAGAGATTTCATATAAATAGAATCATACATGTAATTTTTTTCGCTTCTGGCTTCTTTCGACTCAGCATCTTGTTTTAGGGTTGATCCATGTTGTAGTATATATCAGTAGCTTATTTCTTTCAATTACTGAATAATATTCCATTATATGGATATGCTACATGTTATTTACCCATTCACTAATTGATGAATATTTAGATTGTTTCCAGCTTTGTTAGTTTGTTGTTTGCTGTTATAAATAAGACTGCTATAAACATTTGCATATATGTCTTTGTGTGAACATATGTTTTCATTTATCTTGGGAATGGATCCATAGAAATTGGATTGCTAGGTTGTATTGTAAGTTTGTGCTTAACTTTTTGAGAAACTGAAAAACTGTTTTCCAAAATGATTGTACTATTTTACATTCCTACCAGCAAGCAATGCATGAGGGTTCCAATTTCTCTACATCCTCACCAACACTTGATATTGTCTGTCTTTTTTTAATATTGTAATTTTGGTGAGTGTATAGTGGCATCTCATTGTGGATTTAATTTACTCGTTGTTGACAAAAGATGCTGAGCACTTTTTCTTGTGCTCATTAGCTATTTGTTTCTCTTCTTGGGTAAAATGTCTCCTCAACTCTTTTTTTGCATTAAAAAATTATTTTACTTATGTATTTATTTTTATAGAGACAAGGATTCATTCTGTTGCCGAAGCTGGAGTGCAATGGCACCATCATAGCTCACTATATCCTTGAACTGGGCTCAAGAGATCCTCCTGCCTCAGTCTCCTGAGTAGCTGGGTCTATAGGCATACATCACCATGCCTGGCCAGTTTTTTAAAATTGTTTTTATTCATTCTCATGGCCTGGACAAGTAGAGATGAGGTCTTGCTATGTTGCCCAGCCTCGTCTCAAACTCCTGGCCTCAAGTAATCCTCTTGCCTTGCCCTCTCAAAGTGGTAGGATTACAGGTGTGAGCCACCATGCCCAGCTGCCTCAAATTTTTTACCCATTTTAAAATTGGAAGCTGGGTGTGGTGGCTCATGCCTGTAATCCCAGCACTCTGGGAGGCCGAGGCGGGAGGATCGCTCAAGGTCAGGAGTTCGAAACCAGCCTGAGCAAGAGCGAGACCCCTGTCTCTACTAAAAAATAGAAAGAAATTAATTGGACAACTAAAAATATATAGCAAAAATAAAAATAAATAAAAATAAAATTGCGTTATTTTTCTTTTTTATTATTGAGTTGTAAAAGTGTTTTTTTGAGTCAGAGTCTCACTCTGTTGCCTGGGCTAGAGTGCCGTGGCATCAGCCTAGCTTACAGAAACCTCAAACTCCTGGGCTCAAGTGATCCTCCTGCCTCAGCTTCCCAAGTAGCTGGGACTACAGACATTCGCCACTATGCCCGGCTAATTTTTTCTATATATTTTAGTTGGCCAATTAATTTCTTTCTATTTTTAGTAGAGACGGGGTCTCGCTCTTGCTCAGGCTGGTTTCGAACTCCTGACCTTGAGCGATCCACCCGCCTCAGCCTCCCAGAGTGTTGGGATTACAGGAGTGAGCCACCGCGCCCAGCCTGTAAAAGTTTTTTATATATTCTGGATACAAGTTATTTATCCCAACCTATTGTTTTTCTTTTAATTTCCTTAATGGTGTCTTTTGAATGCAAAAGTTTTTATTTTGATGAAGTACAATTTATCAAAATTTTCTTTCATGACTTGTGCTTTTAGTATATAAAAACTCCTTTGCCCAACCCAAGGCCATGAAGATTTTTCTCCTATATTTTCATTTAGAAGTTTTATAGTTTTAGCTCTTATACCTAGGTCTATAATCCTTTTTTTTTAATTTTTAAACATTAAAAAAAATTGTTTTCATTCATTCTCATAGCCTGCACAATAGTTTACTATAACTCATTTTGAATTAATTTTTGTATATAGTGTAAGGTAAGGGTCTGAGTTCACTTTTTTGTACGTGTGTATTTAGTTTTCCTGACACCATTTGTTGAAAAGACTATTCATTCCCTCATTGAATTGTCCTTGCTCCATCAAAATCAAGTGACCATAAATGCAAGGTTTTATTACTGAACTATTAATTCCACTGGTCTGTATGTGTATCTTTATGCCAATACCACACTCTCTTACTGTGGCTTCATAGTAAGTTTGATTTCCTTTATTTTTGAAAGGCATTTTTACCAGGTATGGAATTTGAGATTGATAGTTTTTTCTTTTAGCACATTAGAAATGTTGCATTGCTCTCTCTTGGTTTGCATGATTTCAGATGAGAAGTCTGCTGTCGTTATCTTTTTTTTTTTTTCCAAGAGAAAATTTTGGAAAGAATGTCATTATCTTTTTATTTATTTGTTTTAAGAGGCAGAGTCTCTGTTGCCCAGGCTGGAGTGGAGCGGCTATTCGCAAATGCAATCATAGCACACTACAGCCCTGAGCTCCTGAGCTTAAGTGATCCCCCCACCTCAGCTTCCCATGTCATTATCTTTATTCCTTTCTATGCAACATCTTTTTTTCTCTAGTTGTTTAAAGATTTTCTCTTTATCACTGGTTTTTAAGCAAATTGATTATGATGTGAATTAGTATGTTGTCTACATTTCTTCTGCTTGGGATTCATAGAGCTTTGTGGATCTGTGGATTTATAGTTTTCATAAAATTTAGAAAATTTGGGGCCATTGTTTCTTCATATATTTCTTCTTTCCCTTCCCTATCTTCTCCTGGATTTCCAATTACACATATATTAAAAGCTAATAGCTCACTGCTGCTCTGTTGTTTTGTTTTAAATCTTTTTTCCTGTGTTTTCTTTGGGATAGTTTCTATCGCTGTGCCTTCAAAATCACTAACATTTTCTTCTGCAGTATCTAATCTGTTAGTCCCATCTAGTATATTTTTAACCTTGATATTGCATTTTTCATCTCTTTCAGTTTTATTTAGGTCTTTTTTATCTCTTCTATCTTGTTCCTGCATGTACTCATGCTTTCCTCTGTCTTTGTAAATATATGAAATATATTTATAATATCTATTTTATTGTTCCTGTCTTCTATCATCTGTGTCATTATGGATCTGTTTCTATTGGTTGATTTTTCTCCTTATTATGTGTCATAATTTCCTGCTTCTTTGCATGTCTGATAAGTTTGATTCAATGCCAACAGTGTAAACTTTACATTGTTGCATGCTGGACTTTTTTATTCCTTAATTTTTTGGAGCTTTGTTCCAGGATGAAGTTAACTTACTTAACAGTTTGATGCTTTTGAGGCTGGTTTGAAGCTTTGGGAGCAGAGTCTATTCTGGGACTAATTTGGCTTCATCATGAGGCAGTAACCTTCTGAGTATTCTCCACATGTCCAACATATTATGAGGTTTCTTCACTGTGGTTGTTGGGAATATGAAATATTTCTAACCTTGTGTGAGCTCCAAGAATTGTTCCACCTGTTTATTTCAAGTGCTCTTTCTTCAGCCTCTAGTAGCTTCCTAACATGCATGCAATTATTAGTACTCAGGAGAAGACTTAAAGGAAATCCTCTGCAGATCTCTGGAGTTTTCCCTGTGCATCTCTCTCCTCTCTGGTACTCTGCCCTGTGAACTCTAGCCATCTTGGCCTCCCTGCACAACCAGCTTTGTCTCCTCAACTCAGAGAATCTGTCAGCACTGCCTAGATTACCCTTCTGTGTACTACAGCCTGGAAATTCTCTACAGACAGTGAGCTGGTGCACTGTTAGGACTCATTTTCCTCCCCCCCTTTTAGGGATCAGTGCCTGCACTGCCTGTTGTTCAATGTCTGAAACAGTTATTTCATATATTTTGTCTGTCTTGGGCAGAAGGTTAAATCCAGTGGCTTTTACTCCATCTTGGCAAAAAGTGGAAGTGTTCTATTCCAATAGCCGCCTAAAATTTCCCCAGGCATTCTCTCTCATTGTTCAAATATGGTACACACTCACTAGAGTGGTCTGGGAATGTTGGGATAACCACTGTAAAAGAGAATATGAAAACTCCTATAATTCCCCCATAGTAATAACTTTGATTAATGTTTTGTGTATTTCATATTTCCTTCCAGTCTCCTTTCTATCTTTTGACTTTGCATTGTTTTTACATCAGTCATCTTCCTACTTGGCCTCTTTTTAGGCTTTGACACTAATGGTTACTCCCTCATTCTTAAAATTTTGTACACTGTTAGCTTCCAGGAGATATCTCTCTCCTGGTTTTATTCCAACCCTTTCACACCCTAAGAATCTTCTCCTATCATCTCCTTCACAAATTCATCTTCTTCTATGTACTATACCCTTAAATATTGACTTCTTTCTTGCTTCTCTTTTCACTTGATATCTACATTCTCCCTTTGTGATCTCATCTTTTACCCATCTCTTCAGTTATCTGCTTGTGACTCATAATTTTATGTCTCCAAATCTCTCTACCTGATGCTCCAGACCTATATGGCCAATTGCCTAATGTACATTTCTACTCACATTGTACAATATCTCACATTGCATCCCAAATGAAACTCATTATCTTTCTTAAGAACCTAAACTGCATCATGGTTCCATCTCAATGGATGGTGCCAGCATCTACTTTTCTTCCCAAGTTCTTAGAAACGTAGAAGATATGCTCAACTGTTCCTTCCTTCTCCTTAATCCCCACGTATGTAATGAGGAAACCTAAATTTGACTAGTTTATCTCCTAAATATCTCTTTTCTTCAAATCCATGCCCTAGTTTCCCACACATTCCTGTTGTTCACAACTCTATTTTATCTCACCTGAACTATTGCAACAGCCTCTTATTTGGTCTCTGGATAATTTGGTCATTACAAAACACCAATTAGACCATGTCACTCTCTTTTTTAAAGAGCACCAATGGTTCCCCATCACTTATAGGATAAAAGCCCAAACCTTTAGCTTAGTATGCACAAAACCCGTCACAGTTTGCCTCCAAACTCCCTTTTCAGCCTTACTCCCTGCTCCTTCCATATTGTATTGTTCCCCAAACACAGGATCCCCTCCACCTTTGTACATGTTCTTCTCTCTGCCTGGGAAGTCCTTCCCCATCTCCTCTGTTTGGTAAATGCCTTCTCATATTTCAATACACAGCTTAAATGTCCATGTCTTCAGTGAATCCTTCTCTGGAACCCTTCAAGCAGTACATGCCCTCATTCCTCTCTTGCTCTGGCAGTTCCTTCACCCAACCACTTCGACACTTGTCACAGCAGCCTGTAGTTAGATATCTATTTATATCTATTTCTCCTACTAGACTTTTGACATTTCAAAAACAGTGGCCATCTTATTCATCTACTTATCTCTCTAACAAGGGCTCCGTGTAATAGATGCTCAATAAGTGTTTGTATACTACTTGGTTTCCTAACCTGAGGTCCATGAATAGGCTTTAGAGGGCCCCTGGAGCTCTATGATATTGCATGTGAAATTACATGTTTTCAAGGGTATTTTCCTGGAAAGATCCATTCTAGTCACCAGATTTTCAGAGGGGCCCTAGATTCATAGTTAAGTACTGTAGCCACGAAGTTGTTTTTGAAAACCTGAAACTCAACCAGAGCCTGAACTTCACAATGGGAATGGGACGATTTTCTGCTGCTGTGACGTCATCAGTCCTGTGCTGAGGAGAACTGGAGGGAGGGGTGTGCAGCAGCTCTCCACCGCAGGTGGGAACATACAAAAGGTGGAACTCTCAAAGCCCAGGACTCTTCTCCCCCCACCACCACCCCTGGCTTTTTCTTTCATGCTTATGAGCACACATACCAAATGAATGCAAACTCGAAACTCGAACAGACACACACACCTTTCCACGCACACAAATATGCATACACACAAACACCCAGCCAGGCATGCACATACACATTCATCTGCATGTGTACAGATAAATGTGCACAATCCAGCCACATACAAATGTGTACTGTGGCTCACACACAGCCTCATTCCCGCATGCTTCATATAAAGCCACACACGCACACACATCCACGCGTGTGAAACTCACACAACCTCACTCCTGCAGAGAGCAAGTGCTGTCCCTGGCATCAGGCCTGAGGAGACAGCCGAGTGGAGCCATCTGTCAGGCCGAGGTTCCTGAGCTCCGCCCATCCTGCCTGAGCTCAGACGGTCGGCATGCTGGGCATGCAGCCTCGCTATTCTCTCCAGCTGAATCATGCTGAGTGAGCTGGCCCCACTAGGGTTTATCAAATCGGAACAGAATTTTGGCAAAACAGATGACTTGTGAGCTTGGCATTTGTGAACTTGGGAGGTGGAAACCTGTGGGGGTTGGGGAGAGAGTAGGGAGGGGAAGAGGAAGAAAAATTGCCTCTGGATATACTGAGAGATGCAGGAGAACTGATTTAAAGAGTGTGGCAGAGGGACTGAAGTGCCAGATGTAAAGTCAAAAAATTCTAATTCAAATTCCAGCTCTGCCACTTAATAGCCATGTGACTTTGAACATGCTAATTTACCTCTTTGAGCCTCAATTTCCTCTACAAAATTGATCTAATGAAATCACCTAACTCATATGGTTGATAACAGAATTCTATGAGATAGGACTTACCAATTAGCACAGTGCTCTGGTACTTTGTAATGACTTAATAGATAGTAGCTATTATAATCAGAGAACATGCAAGGTCAAAGAGAACATATAGACTAGCTAGCACAGCCTGATAAGTCTTTTTAAACCACCAACCCATCCCCACTGGGAAGCCTTGGTACCCTAAGGTGGTTCCCAGTTTCCATCTGAAAACGATATGCCCTGATCCACCTGTACTCAAACAGCCACTTGTCTGGCTTCCTGACTACTGTTCCTCACTCTTCCCCTTTGAATCTGAGAACCAGCATTGCCCCTCTGATACCAACCTTCACCTCTGCACAGCTCTTCAGGCTGCTTCTGCCTCTGGTGCTCAGCCATGCAGCCACCCCACCCCGGACTCGCCCATTATCTGCTTTGGGATAATAATAAGAAAAATAATAACAATACATGGAATTTATTAAGCCCTTATTAACTTAGAAACTTACAAAGCAAATCTAATCTTCACAACAACTTTATAAAGTAGATACTATTATTATCCCCATTTTACAACTGAAGAAACTAAAGTACCAAAAGATTAAATAACTTGCCCAACATAAGATATCAATTGTAAAGACATGCTATTATCTCAGGTACTGCTAACAGGCAGTGGCAATTAAACCACATTATAATGCTAAGGTGCATCCTGATTTCAGAGGTGTTTAAAATATGGGAGTAGGAGGTGAGGAATGTATGTTACAGAATCAATGAAATGCAATAATTGTGTTGGAGCCAGGATTTGACCTTGGGAAGTCTGTCTGACTTAGGGCCTGCCCCACACTGTACTGCTCTCAAAATCACATTTATTGAGCACTCTATGGAACAGATATTGTGCTAAGTTTTTGTTTGTTTGTTTGTTTAGTGGGAAACTTTCCTTTATTTAAAAAGGAAATTCAGCTGGGCAGGGTGGCTCATGCCTGTAATCCTAGCAATTTAGGAAGCTGAGGCAGGAGGATTGCTTGAGGTTAGGAGTTCTAGGCCAGCCTGAGCAAGAGCAAGACCCCGTCCCTACTAAAAACAATCAGCCTGGCATCATGGCATGGACCTGTAGTCCCAGCTACTCAGGAAGCTGAGGCAGGAGGATCGCTTGAGCCCAGGAGTGTGAAGTTGCAGCGAGCTATGGAGCTGTGGTGACACCACTGCACTTCTAGCCTGGGCAACAGAGCAAGACCCTAAGGAAAGTGGGAATAGGAAAAGGAGGAGACCAGACCGGAAGAGGAGATGAGACCTGATGAGGAAGAGGAGACGAGACCACACAAGCCCAGACAAGGAAGGAGACCAGACCAGAAGAGGAAACCAGATCGGACGAGGAAGAGGAGACAAGATCAGACGAAAAAGAGGAGATGAGACCGGACAAAGAAAAGGAGACCAGACTGGAAGAGGAGATGAGATCAGATGAGGAAGAGGAGACCAGACCAGACGAGGAAGAGGAGGCAAGACTGGACGAGAAAGAGGAGACAAGACCGGAAGAGGATACTAGACTGGAAGAGGAGTTGAGACCAGACTGGAAGAGGAGTAGAGACTAGACGAGGAGGAGACCAGACCAGACAAGAAAAGAGTGCTAAGTTCTTAATATGCAACACCTCATTCAGACCTCATGAACCATCCTATAAGATAGATATTGTTCTTTACCCTGTTTACAGATGAGGAAACTAAGGCTTAGAGAAGTTATATAATCTGCCCAAAGTAATACCTTAACTCATGAAACTGAGAATCAAAACCAGGCCTGTCCAGAGTCTCTGCTCTTAGCCATTATGCAAGTCAGATACCTTCTTTCTACCTATATGGTTGTTCCCACAGCTTCCTCCAAAGGTGTCCTCAGCCTGGCCCTGGGGCTGAGCCACAGCTGCTGTCCTGGTGATTTCCAACACCAGATTTTATTTTTACTATGGATGAGGGGAGAGGCACAGTCCTGGGCTGGAGGGCAGAAATTGGGCTTCTTGTGCTGTTCCATTTCTGGACACAAAAGGGTGAACTCTCAAAAGGCATCTCTTGTACTAGGGCTCACTTGCCCCATCGGTAACATGGGAAGAATAATCCTATTCCTGGTGCCTGCCAAAATTACTCTTTTTGAGATCATATATGGAAGAAATATGCATAAAGAATTAGCACTTATTAGACTATGTATAGATCTAGCCCCCAACCAGAGTTCCAGACTTAATTCCCAAAAGTTCCCAGCAAACTTGGAAACCTCCAAAGGATCCTTACCTCCCTGCCTTTGTTCATGCATTTTCACGTATTTGAAAGGCCTCCTCATCTTCATCTACCATAATCCTACCTATCCAAAAGGCCTAGTTCTTAGGCTTCCTCCTAGAAGGTGTTTGTGAACAGCTGTCCTTGAAATGATCCATTTCTCCTACCTAATCTTTGGCTGTAAGCACTTAAGACAGACATCACTCCTAGCCTTACCATATAATTACTGATGTATAGGACATCTCTATGGAGGGCATGCATTGGTTTTGGCTTGCCTAGTATCTTCTCCCCCTTTTAGTAACAGCAACTTGATTTTCCTCTGGTGAACAACCTTCCCTCACTTTTAATCCATATGATTTGGATGGGGTCAACCCCACTTCCAAATCCAGATGTAAGCATGTGATGTAGACCTATTCAGAGTTACTGTAATAGGTTCAGTGAAGGGCAGGTGACTCAATTAAAAGCATTGAGAATTACTCCAAGGGCTTTTGCTAGGACTACTGGCATAAAAAGCTCTATTTTTGCTACAACTGGATGTAAACATGGAGCTGTGAGGGGCTTTCGCATGGAAAAAAAAAACTCTTGAGGATGAAGCCACCCAAGAGCAGGTTATAGAAAGAGACCTAATCTGGAGGATAACATTATTGGAAACCCTTGGATCTTAGATTCAGCTATTCCTGAAACTATTAATAGAACTAACCTGCCTAGAACAAATAAATTCTGTCCCCTGCCCACATTCTTTTTTTACTTTTAAACTAGTTTGTGTTGGGTTTCTATAATGTAGAATTGAAAGAGAGGAACACATCCTCAATTTGTTCATGAACTTTAAGGGGCCAAAGGCCTGATCTTTTTAACTTTACCTTTCTTAGCATGGTACCTGATAAGACAGAGGATACTTGAGGTGTGATGATTGATTCATTCAATCTCACTTTCCCTGAGCACCTAAAATGAGCTGAGCTAAGCAGTGGAACCACAAGGAATAATTAGACATAGTCCTTGCTCTCAAGGAGTTCTGAATTTAGTACAAGAAGGAGGTATGAAAAGGAACACTTCATAATATAACTTGGGCTATAATAGAAATCTAAGCAAATTTTTGTGGGATTCCAGAAGGTTGGAGGTTTGGGGAGATGGGAAGTAGGAAGCCTCCTCAGAGGAGATGACATCTGAGTTGAGTTTTTAAAGAACAAATAGAAGTTCCTATGCAGAGAAGTGGCATGGGGAAAAGATGTCCCAGGGATGAGGTATTCCAGGTGGAGAAAACAAGATTATATATTAATAATCATAAAATTAATAATAATATCACCATCTCCTGTTCTTCCTGTGGCCTCTTCACGAGCTCCTTCCTCTCTTTTGCTCTGCCTCATCTATCAGTGTAACCACCATAGTGGTTAAGAGCACAGGCTCTGAGCTCTGAAGGATTTTGGTTCTGCCAGACGGGGTGCCTCATGCCTATAATCCCAGTGACTTGGGAGGCTAAGGCAGGAGGATCACTTGAGCCCAGGAGTTTAAGACCAGCCTGAGCAACATGGTGAGACCTCATCTCTACAAAAATAGAAAACTTAGCCAGGCATGGTGGTGCATGCCTGTAGTCCCAGCTACTCAGGAGGCTGAGGCAGGAGAATCACTCAAGCCCGGGAGTTGGAGGATACAATGAGCTGTAATGATGCCACTGCATTCTAGCCTGGGCAACAGAGCAAGACTTTGTTTTAAATAAACAAACAAACAAAAAGATTTGGTTCTGCCGCTTACTACACACATGACCTTGAGCAAAATCACATTTTACAAATAGGGACAATAGTATATTTGCCTTATAAGATTGTCAAGAACATTAAACAAAATTACAAATATAAAGAATGTGCCTGGCACAAGGTAATTCTCAAGAAATGTTGGCTGCTATATTTTTATTGTCATAATCAAGAACCTTTAAACACTAAAGAATAAAAAACCAAACTGGAACTGGCATAAACAGTAGGGAGATTCTTCATTGCACATAATGGGGAGACCCAAAGTGCCACAGGCTCCAGGCATGGAATAATCGGGGCTCTGACTCCTTTTCTCTGCAGTGCTCCCAGCTCTGCCCTCTTCTTTGTATTGGCTCTGTCTCCAGGTTTCCCTCATTGTCCAGAGATGGCTGTGTCACCAAGTCCTGTACAATTGTGACAACATTCTTCCTTGTTCACATCCATCATGGACAGAGGAAAAAACCTCCTCCCCCAAACAGAAATATAAATCTGCTTAGGCCGCTTAGCTTATGTGCCTACTCCTGGACCAGTGACAGTGACCAGGGAAATTCCCTGTGTTGACTGGCTTAAACCTGGCTTCCTTAACTGGTCACTGGTAAGTGAGGTTGGGTGGCCACTATTGGCTTAGACTATTTGGGATCCACCCCTACGGTTAGAGATGGGTTCCAGCTTTCTCCTGATCACATGGCTGCGTTATGGCAAGGGAAGAAGGGCTCTGTTAGGAGGAAGGAATAACTGGATGTTGGATGGACAACCAACAGCGTAGTGTCTTCCACGATGATTACTATTTCATTTTTTGCATGCTAGTTCACATGGGTCTCTTGAGGCCTTGGCTCAAATGGTTCCTTATCAGTAAGGTTTTCTTTGACTATACAAGTGAGTTAGTCAGTAAGTCAGTGAGTCAGTTTGTCTCTCTCCACTCACGGAGATAGATCTATTTTGTTTTGTAATAAAAAGCTGCTCACGTGAAACTGCTTCCTGCTTGTTGTCACTCCATCGCACTGCCCCTGCTTGTGATTTTTTTCCAAGCAAAGAGCCAAAGAACTAGAATAACAGTCCATCAAGAGGCTGGACCTGACACTTTGGCGTGTCTGCCCATTCTTTGGCCAAGAGCACAGCGAGAACCAAGAGCAGACTGCCACCCTGCATTTTGTTTTATCTAAAGCACTTTTCGCCACCTCACATGTCATATACTTTTAGCCTTACTTGTTTATTGTGTCTTCTCCCTCTAGAATATAAATTCCATGAAGGTAGAGGTTTTGAGTTGTCGGTTGCGGTACTTCTAATACCTAGAAGAGTCCTGGCCCATAGTGGGTACATAATAACAATTTGTTGAATGAATAAATGGTCCTGACCCTGCTATGGGGCCTAGGAGTGGCCCCAGCTGCAACAGCTCTTCCTTTTCTTCTCTCCCTCTGCTCTGTTTGCCCCGGTCTACCTCTTGGTCTCTCATATCCATCTGCTGAATACGCTAGTATTTGTAATTTTGCTTTCTCCCTATGTAGTGTTGATTATAAATCTTTTTCTTCTCCTTTTTCATGCTGATTACCTCTCATTCTCTACATGCATAATATTAGATATTCTGTGTTCAAATAAAGTTAGAAAACCTGAGTGGCCCTTATATCCTGCAAAAATTTACGACATGGCATCTCATTTCTTTTAAGAACTACATTTATGTTTTTACATATGTGTTTGAAAAACATAAGGAGTGTTTCACTGTAGGTGCTTCTGAGTCTGCCATTCCATAGCCTCCTGAATTTGTATCCTCTTTGAAGTCTTCTTTGGTATAGATATTTTTTTAAATTTTGAGGGAAAATTCTCTGCTTTCTCCTATACTACCCCCAACCCTAAAATCTGTCTGCCTCTAATAAGGGACATGTGATAAGGCATTGTTATCTTAGGTGACATTTTTTGACTCTAGGACTGGACAAAAGAACAATCATAAAAATAACAACAAAAAAACATTTATTTGCCTAGCACTTTACTATGAACTGTGCCCATTGTTCTTCTCTTAGTTATAAAATTAATATGAGCTTATGAAATATTACTTGATTCAAGTAAAAAGTGAAAGTCTCTCCATCTTCTCTAATCTTACTCCCCAGGGGTAAACACCACTAATAGATTGGTGTATATTCTCTAGACTTTTTCTTTGCATACATGGCATGTCCAACAGAATTTCAGTTCCCCCTCTGTGGTACAAGTTGTTGCCAGGAAGCAGCTACCTAGACAGGGATTACATTTCTAGCCTCCCTTCAATCCAGGTGCGGCCATGTGTATAATTTTTGCCAGTGAAACGTGAGCAGAAATGATCTGTATCGTTGCTGGGCCGAAGTTTTCAGGAAGTGAGTGTGACTCCTCCACACTCTCTTTTTCCTTCTGCCTGTCAAAGCCCTGGGGGATGGCAGAACTCAAGATGAACAGACCCTGAGTCTTTGAATCACTGAGGGGAAAAGAGCCAGCTGCCAAACAACCTTGAACTGAATGTGGGTGAGAAATAAACTTCTATTATGTTTGAGTCTTTATACACTGGCGAGTTTATTTGTTACAGCAGCTAGCAGTACCATTAATTACTATAACATGTACAATCTATGCTATTTTATATTACATTATATTTACCCACACAAACTTTTTTTTTAATGGGATTGCATTACACTGTGATATTATTTAGCTTTCCCAGACTGAAAGAGGTTATCTAAGAGACATAGCCAAGAGGTTGAAGAGCCAGAACTGGAACCTGGGCCTTGTAGCCACAAAGCCTGTGCTCTTTTCAGTGCCCCACTCCAGGTGTTAAACTCGCCTCCGCCTACCTCTCTGATGATACCAACACGTAAGAAGGTGTTATTTGTTAGGCTGCCTTGGTGACTCAGAGCAGCTGCATTCCCCTCTGAGGTGGGGGGTAACCCCAGGTAGGCTCTGCCCACCCAGTAGTCTGTGGCTTCCTGCCCTTTTCAGTTCAAGGGTTTCTCAGATAAGGCGGAACCTTAAAAATTCTCATATTTCCCAGAAGACATAGTCTGACTTGACAAGCACAGGCTACAAAGACTGACCAGAGTGCAGGAAGTATGTGGTCATGGTAAACAGCAGTGGAGATTGGAAGAGTCCAGGGCTAAAAGCCTCTGTCTCCAGTCCATCATCAGCACCCTCCAGGACCTCAGAGTCTGTAATTGGCGAGCTTATGTCCCCAGAAGGGGCTCCCTCCTCTAGGTCCCAAACACCACCAGAAAGTAAGCTTTAGAAAGCCAGATGGTCTCAGCTCTCACAGGCTTCCAGGAAACCTTGACAGTTCTAAGAAGCCCCCGTTTCCTGCTTCACACCCTAAGGCTGAGTCCTTGGTGGGAAAGGCAGGGAGGCCCTTGCCCACTGCTCTCTCCACCCTGGTCCTACCCTGGGGAACCCCTCTGTGTGCACAGCTGCCCATGGAAGCAGCACAGGCAGCAGGAGGGGTGTGAAGGAGGACCCTCAGCTTATCCAGACTCCAGGACCCCCTACGTCTATGAGGCACCATCCACAGCCACTTCTCCTAATTCAGTATCCTTCTCTCATCTCCTGAGCTAAAGACAGGCCCAGAGGTGAGCCAAAGCAACTGATGACCCAAAAGCATTTCAATGTGGTTATGAAATTTAATAAATCAATATTTCCCAGGGTTGGAGTCATATAGCATTAGTGGGACATAAAATGATTTACAGTTTCCACCCAAACATCAGCATTAAATAATATTTAATCACTTCCTTTTTTTTGTCCCTTTTCAATACTTTGATTACATCAAATAGGCCGGGCGCGGTGACTCACGCCTGTAATCCTACCACTCTGGGAGGCTGAGGCGAGAGGATCGCTTGAGCTCAGGAGTTTGAGACGAGCCTGAGCAAGAGCAAAACCCCAAAACAAAAAGCCATCAAATAGAATGTTTCTGTTAGGTTCTAGTAGTGTTTTTTTGTTTTTGTTTTTAGAGACAGGGTCTTGTTTTGTTGCCTAGGCTATTTTGTTGTCATAGCTCACTGCTGCCTCAAACTCCTGGGATCAAGCAACCCTCCTGCCTCTGCCTCCCATGTAGCTGGGACTGCAGGTGTATGTCACTATACCTGGCTAATTTTTTAAAATTTTTTTGTAAGATGGGGTCTTCTTTTTTTTTTT
>VBSM01001265.1:26400882-26426593 GCA_008086735.1 Cheirogaleus medius
GGTCTCACTCTTGCTCAGGCTGGTTTCGAACTCCTGAGCTTGAGTGATCTGCCCACCTTGGCCTCCCAGAGTGCTAGGATTGCAGGCTTGAGTCACCGCGCCCAGCCTTAAAAATATTTTTTGTGGAGATGGGTCTCACTGTGTTACCTAGGCTGATCTCAAACTCCTGGGCTCAAGCAATCCTCCTGCTTCAGCCTCCCAAAGTGCTATACTACATTTATAAAAGCATATTTTTCTTTCTCCAATAATAAATTAGTCTTAGCTTACTGCAGCTGTTTTACTTTATAAGCTCTTTGTTGTTTTTTTTATTTTTGACTCTTTTATAATGCTTAGCTTAAAACACAAACACATTATAGAGCTGTACAAAAATATTTTCTTTCTTTATATCCTTATTCTATCATCTTTATTCTATTTAAAATTTTTTTATTTTATTTTTTACTTTTTAGACTTTTTTGTTAGCCTAGGCCTACATATGGTCAGGATTATCAATATCACTGTCATCCACCTCCACATCTTGTCCCATAGAAAGGTGTTCAGGGGCAATAACACACATAGAACTGTCATCTCCTATAACAACAATGCTTTTTGGAACACTTCCTGAAGGCCCTGCCTGAGGCTGTTTTACAGTTAACTTTTTTTTTTTTTTTAAAGACAAGGTCTCACTCCATCTCCCAGGCTAGAGTGCAGTGGTGTCATCATAGCTCACTGCAACCTCACACTCCTGGGCTTAAGTGATCTTCCTGCCTCAGCCTCCTGAGTAGCTGGGACTACAGGCATGCACCATCACACCTGGCTAATTTTTCTATTTTTTGTAGAGACATGTCTCGCTCTTGCTTAGGCTGGTCTCAAACTCCTGGCCTCAAGCAATCCTCCCGCCTCAGCCTCCCAGGATTACAGGCTTGAGCCACTGCACCCGGCCCAGTTAATTGTTTTTTTAATCAGTAAAAGAAGTACACTCTACAATAACAATAAAAAGTATAGTATAGGGTATATACAAACATAATGAGTGAGATGTGCAACGTTTGGGGGATGGTCACACTTGAAGCTCTGCCTCGAGGGGGGAGGGGGGCATGGGCAATATATGTAACCGTAATATTTGTACCCCCATAATATGCTGAAATTAAACAAAAGTTTAAAAAAAGTATAGTATAGTAAATATATAAACCAGTAACATAGTCGTTTATTATCATCACCAAGTATTATATACTGTACGTAAGTATATGCACTATACTATTTATTATATGACTGGCAGCGCTATACGTGTGTTTACACAAGCATCACCACAAACATGTGAGTAATGTGTTTTGCTGCAACACTATGATGCCTATGTCATCACTGGGTGATAGGAATTTTTCAGCTCCCTTATAAACTTATGGGACCACGATCGTGTACAATAGTTGAAATATATAGTAGCTCGTGATTATATATAAATATAAATAAATCTATATTTTTGATACATATATTTTTAAATAAATGTATATTTATATTAATATATATGAATATATATATTTGCTTGTATATTCATAGATACCCCTGTAAAAACTACTAACAGGAATGGGAAGGGGAGGGGATTGGGTAACTAGATGTCTAGGGTATATACTTTCTATACTTTGTCATTTAATTGCCCATTAAGAAGGGAGGAAGGAAGGAAGAAACAAAAGAAGGAAGGAAGGGGGAGGGGAGGGAAGGAAGGAAAGAAGAAAAGGAAGGGAAGGAAGGAGGGAGGGAGGGAGGGAAAGAAGAGGAGAGAGAGATGAAGAGAGGGAGAATCCTTGCTGTTCTTTCTCTCTGGCCTCCCAACCTTGGGGCCACACTGCTTACTCCGCTACAATGACCCCTGAGGTTGCTGCTTCACAGACCTAGCTGTCTTCTGCTAACAACTACTGCTGACATCATTTGGGCTGCACGTAGGGGGCACTGCTCTCCTCCTGGCTTCTGTGGCCCAAGTGTAAGACAAGACCTTCCTTTCAATTTCCCATATCCCAGCAAGACCAGCCCATGATGTTTAACCACTTCGGTACCTGACGAATCCATTTTGCTCTTGTGTGATGAGGAAAGCTTTAAAACACTGCAAGCTTGTTTTACTTTACAGAAAGCTTTAGGAAAATAACTATAATAACTCCTACTAAGGACTTGTTAAAAGGTCACAGATTCGTAGTAACTTATTAGCTGAACGTACACACTGCAACCGCAGAGATAAAAGCTGTAAAAGTAAAAGCTTTTGGCTGTCGACTAAAGTTGACGCTTGGCTGTGCGCCTTAGTATCATGGCTGTCGGCTAAAGTCGATGCTCGTGTTCATCTGTGGCTGTGGACTATAGTCAATGCTGGGCTGTGCGCGTTCATCTGTGGCTGACGACTATAGTCGACGGTGGTACCGAAGTGGTTAAAAAGAAGTGACTGATGATCTAAGAATAAAGGAAAGGAAGAATGACAAAAGATGGTCACTTCCAGTGAGTGTGCAAATGCAGACCTTTCCTCAGGACTCCCATCTTCCTGTTGTGTTCCAGGCCTGGCCTCAGGGTAGCAGGAGTCACTATTTGTTGCCACTCCGGAGCTCTCCAGGAATGTTCAGAGTCCAGGCCAGACTGGCCCTGGGCCCCAGAGAGAGAAGGAAGTTTTTCCCTTACACCAACCTGTGGAGTGGCTCCCCAGGCTTTATTTATAGCCACAGGATTGAACTCTTGCCAGGATGATTAACAATAGCAATATCCATTTCCTTCAGGAAGTATCTCCTGCATGCCACAAAGGTGTATTTTGGCCTTATGGTCCTCAAGAGACAATTGCAATAATCTCATATAAATATATTTCCAATGCTTGGTCAGTGAGCTCTTAGATATAAAATTAAAATCAAATTAAGATATATAATATGGGAAATCAATTGCTGTGGCAATTGTGGAAAACAATGGCATATTTCCCAGGGAGAAATATGCCAAACTAAGTCCAGTTTCTCTTTTTTTTTTTTTTCCCTTTTCCATGGCTGGGAACCAGGTGAAGAGTCCAGTTTCTTTTACTCTTGGTCTCTCCTCATCAAGAGCTCAAAACTCCTGGGGTCCAGTCTTTCCCAACATCAAGTTATAAAGGAAAAAACAAACACTACTACATATCAGACACAGTGTCAGAGAAAGGAGAAACATAATGGTACCACGACCCTGGGGTGAGATCATTATGACTATTGAGCACTATATGCATGTAGCTCTAAGTTTCACTGTTGCAAGAAAGAATGAATACGGATTGTGTAATTGTCCTTGTATGGTGAGAGGATATTTGTCCATAGATACAAACTTGTAATTCAAGGAGAAAGTCATCACAGAGTCTTATATAAAAGACATTAAACAAGAACATAAACAGTGTCATCAATGGTAGTGTAACAAAATGTAAAACATAGCCATTCCTGAGGGGCTAATTCCAGAACTTGATAGGGAGGTGGGTAACAAGAAAGAAAGAGGTAAGTGTTTTGGGGGAGGTGTCCACTTTGGAAGGGAGGGTAATTAGAACAGATGAAGTCTCTTACAGAGATTGCTGTCTGGCCCAGGCTAGCAGATTTGAGTGTGTGTGTGTGTGTATGTATAGAGTTACAAGATGTGTAAACCCACAGTGGACATTCTGCATTGTCTTCACCTTTCATTTTAACAGAATCATGATTTTTTTGTTTGTTTTTTTGAGACAG
Organism: Cheirogaleus medius; assembly: GCA_008086735.1. Classification (NCBI taxonomy): domain Eukaryota; kingdom Metazoa; phylum Chordata; class Mammalia; order Primates; family Cheirogaleidae; genus Cheirogaleus; species Cheirogaleus medius. Next base: position 26,404,551 of record VBSM01001265.1, read on the forward strand.
GATCTTGCTCTGCAGCCCAAGCTAGAGTGCAGTGGCATCATCATAGCTAAATGCAACCACAAACTCCTGGGCTCAAGCGATCCTCCTGTCTCAGCCTCCCAAGTATCTGGGACTACAGGCACATACCACCATGCCGGACTAATTTTTGTATTTTTTGTAGACACGAAGTCTCACTCTTGCTTAGGCTGGTCTTGAACTCCTGGCCTCAAGCAATCCTTCCGTCTCGGCCTCCCAGAGTGCTAGGATTACACACATGAGCCACCGTGCCCAGCCCAGAATCATGATTTTGTTCAGCTGTCCACTTCTCCCTCCTGCAGCCACAACTCCAAGGGAAGGAGGCCGCACTCCCAGCTCCAAGGGGTAGGCCTAACTGATTGATCTAAAAGCAATCTTATCCCTTCCCAGATTGGTCTAGGAATATGCATATGACCCAATTCTGGCCAACGGGCACTAAGAACTCCGTAGGAGGATTCTGGGAAAAGTTTCTTTGTTTCAGAAAAAGAGCTAGGAGGGATGTTCTTTTTCCTCTGGATACTGTGCAATGCCTGGAACTCTTACAGCCATCTCACAGCTTGAGGTTGAAGTCAACACCAAAGATGGCATATAGAAAGCGGGAAAGAAACTGGATTCTTTCTTTCTTTTCTTTTTAGAGACAGAGTCTCACGTGTTGCCCAGGCTGAAGTGCAGTGGCATCATCATAGCTCACTGCAGCCTCAAACTCCTGGGCTCAAGTGATCCTCTGGCCTCAGCTTCAGAGTAGTTGGGACTACAGGCGTAAGCCTGTCTAGAACCTTGATGAACCAACCAACCTGGGAACCTACCCTACCTCTAAACTTCCTCTTATCTATAATAACATATTTTCTTATTTTAAAGCAAATTTCAGTCGGGGGTTCAGTTACTTGCATCTGAAAGCATACACTGCACAAATATTTATTGGAATCTAACCATTAGATGATGAGGGAAGTGATTTTAAATGACAACACATCTCTACTCCCAGGGAACGTATCTTATAGTGGAGGAAGGCTAGACATTAAACAACTGATTTCACAATTAATTATTTAATCATAATAGTATAAAGTAATACAAAGGAGAAAGTGCATAAGAGAGGCTCTGATCTTTGAGAGTGGTATATTCCTTTCTCGGTCTCTTTCTTAACTGGACTTTTTAAATTTCAATTGTGCTTCTTGTAAGAAGGCAGTCTGTACTTAGCTCTGAGTTTTGCTTTTTGGCAAGGGCCTGTGGCATTCACATGATGACTACAGAGAGGCTCTAAATATAAGATCAATTTGAAACCAAAGCTGACAAACTTCTGTGAAAATTATGGAATCTGAATTGTATTCCTTCTTGGATGGGAGGAATCCAACCTGTGGTTTGCCTAGCATGAGCAAATCCCACTTCACCAACCAGCAATGCCAAAGAAATCCTGAGAAATGAGACAATGCAAAGGGCTGGGGCCAGAGTTTGGGAATCACTGCAATAGTGCAATCAAGTATTGTACTACATTACAAGCCAGTGCTATATTAGTCATCAGTTAGTGAACTTCTGATGAAAAGATCAAGATCTTTTTCTTCTTCTTTACTCAGAAATCAGCCCATACCAATAAGGGAACTAATAAATAAAAACACAAACTCCATCTTTGATGATACAAGGAGAAATCTGAAATAGAGAAAGCAGATGGAGAAATTGTCTTAAGAAAATGGAGGAAGGGGCCGGGCATGGTGGCTCATGCCTGTAATCCTAGCACTCTGGGAGGCTGAGGCAGGAGAATTGCTTGAGGCCAGGAGTTTGAGACCAGCCTGAGCAAGGATGACACTTTCATCTCTACAAAAAAAAATAGAAAAAATTAGCCAGGCATAGTGGCACAGAATTGTAGTCCCAGCTATTCAGGAGGCTGAGGCAGGAGGATCACTTGAGCCCAGGAGTGTGAGGCTGCAGTGAGCTATGATGACAGCACTGCACCCCAGCCTAGGAGACACAGAGAGAGCGAGATCCTGTCTCAAAAAATAAATAAATAAATAAATAAATAAAAGTAAAGAAAAGAAAATGATGGAGGAAGGTAAAGCTATTATAGCAAATTTGTCTCTTGCCTCTTTCCTATGTCTTCAGCCCCCCTCTGATTTCAGCCACAGCTCAAACTCACCTGTGCTGATAGCTCCATCCAATCTTTAGACCCTATGGAAGCTTCACCAACTACCCTGAAGAGGTATTTTTCAGCAAAGGAGCCAGTGTTCAGCATCATGTGTTGCATTTAGTAGTCATATCTCTTTAATCTACTTGTTTATATCATCTGCGATTTCTTTTTTCTTTTCTTTTTTTTTTGAGACAGAGTCTTACTCTGTTGCCTGGGCTGGAGTGCCATGGCGTTAGCCTAGCTCACCGCAACCTCAAACTCCTGGGCTCAAGCAATCCTTCTGCCTCAGCCTCCCGAGTAGCTGGGACTACAGGCATGCGCCACCATGCCCGGCTAATTTTTTCTATATATTTTTAGTTGGCCAATTGATTTCTTTCTGTTTTTATTAGAGACGGGGTCTCGCTCTTGCTCAGGCTGGTTTCAAACTCCTGAGCTTGAGTGATCCGCCCGCCTCAGCCTCCCAGAGTGCTAGGATTACAGGCGTGAGCCACCGCGCCTGGCCATATCATCTGCGATTTCTTTCCACAGTGTTTCATAGTTCTGTTTGTAGACATTTTTAGCCTCCTCGGTTAAGTATATTCCTAGGTATTTTATTTTCTTTGTAGCTATTTTGAATGATATTGAGTCTTTGATTTGACTCTCAGCTTGACTATTATTAGTGTATAGTAATGCTACTGATTTGTGTACATTGATTTTATAACCTGACACTTTGCTGAATTTATTTATCAATTACAGGAATGGATAAAGGATTTAAATGTAAGACACGAAACCAAAGAATTCTAGAGAAAATGTGGGAAAACTCTTCTAGATATCCACCTAGGAAAAGAATTTGTGAAGAAGACCCCAAAGGCAATTATAGCAACAACAAAAATAAATAAATGGGACTTGATTAAATTAAAAAGTTTCTGCACAGCTAAGGAAATAATTAACAGAGAAAATAGACAACCTACAGAATGGAAGAAAATATTTATATGCTATACATTTGATAAAGGACTAATAACCAGGACCTACAAAGAACTCAAGCAAATTAGCAAGAAAAAATCAAACAACCCCATTAAAAAGTGGGCAACAGACATGAACAGAAGCTTTTTAAAAGAAGATAGACAAATGGCCAATAAACATGAAAAAAATGCTCAATGTCACTAATCATCAGAGAAATGCAAATTAAAACCACAAGGAGAATATCAACTTACTCCAGTCAGAATGGCCTTTGTTAAAAAGTCCAAAAACAATAGATACTGGCATGGATGCACAGAGAAAGGAACACTTATACACTGTTGGTAGGACTGCAAATTAGTACAACGTCTGTGGAAAAGAGTATGGAGATTCCTCAAAGTACTAAAAGTAGATCTACCATGTGATCCAGCAATGCCACTACTGGGTATTTACCCAAAGGAAAATAGTCATTTTATCAAAAAGACACCTGCACTCAAATGTTTACTGCAGCATAATTCACAATTGCAAAGATGTGGAATCAGCCCAAATGTCCATTGAGTCATGAGTGGATTATCCAAATGTGGTATATGTATACCATGGAGTACTACTCAGCCATAAAAAGGATGAATTAATGCCTTTTGCAACAATTTGGATGGAACTGGAGACCATTATCCAAAGTGAAGTAACTAAAGAATGAAAAAACAAGCACTCACTACTAAATTGGAACTAACTGATGAGCACACATGTGCATAGAGGGAAGTAAACTCAACAGAAATCAACCAGGGGGGAGGGGGGAGGAGGGGATGAGTGAAAACCTACTTAGTGGGTACAATGAACAATATCTGGGTGACAGGCATTCCTATAATCATGACTCAAGCACTATAAAAGCAATTCATGTAACCAAAACTATTTGTAGCCCGTAATACTTTGACATTAAAAAAGAAAAGAAAATACAAGCCATAAAACAAAAGAATACTTTAACACCATCTTCAGTCTTTCCTTGACATTGATGAGTTTAACACATTTGAAGCTTACAGTTCTAGTTATTTTGTAGAATGTCCTTCAATTTAGGTTTGTCTAAAGTTTTCTCATGATTAGATTCAGGAACGATGTTATGTTCTCATTGCATCCTACCAGGTGGTACATGGTACATGGTTTCAATTTGTGCCATTACTAATGATGTTCACTTTGATTATTTGATTAAGGTGATGTCCGCCAGCTTTCTCCACTGAAAACTTACTCTATCTCCCTTTATAATTAGTAAGTATTTTATAGGTAGTTCTTTGCTACTTCTTTGCTCCTCCTTAGTTAGGAGAAATGTGGGGCAGATGTTCTGAAAGCACACAAATACACTGTTCTACATTAAACTATCAACTTATTTATTTATTTATATCAGCATGTGCTCATGTTCTCTTTTATTCAGTGGTGTATTATTCTGGATTCTCCAACAGAGGTGGGGAACCTGTGGCCTTGGGGCCACATGTGGCCTTTGGATCCTTTAGAGTAGCCTTTTGACTGAATCCAACTTCCCAGAACAAATCCCTTTATTAAAATTTTTACCACCAGAGACAATGGTATAAGTTCTAGTCCAAGTCTAAGTCTGAGGGCAGGAGAAGACTGATGTCCCAACTCAAAGAGAGTCAGGCAAGAAGTAAATTCTCTCTTGCTGAGCTTTTTGTTCTATTCAGATCTTCAACAGATTGGATGAGATCCACCCACATTGGAGAAAGGCAGTCTGCTTCCTCCAATCCAAATGTTAATCTCATCCAGAGACACCCACAGACATACCCAGAATAATGTTAACCAAATATCTGGGCACCCTGTAGCCCAGTCAAGTTGACAGATAAAATTAATCATCACAAGTGTGTTATGATCCATTATTTTCATTATTTATTTTGATGTGCAAATTGTTCTGGATTTGGCCAGTGAATGTCTCCACAAGCTCATGTCTATGCCCTTTTGACATGTCCCCATCAATTTTTGAGCATTCCTTACTTTCTGGCACAAAAAGATGTTTCAGACTCATTTTGCACTTTCCCTGACTGAGCCCTGGAATCAGCCATTTCGCCAAGGAGCCCTAGTTCCTTTCCATGGAGAATGGTTTTTAAAAACCAAGAACTGAGTGTTAGATGTACTCATTGTGCTTGGAACATCACTGTTTCCAGATTCTAAGAATGGGCAGAACTGGGAAATATATCTATGTATATCCCAGTGAAGTGTGTGTGTGTATATTTATATATATATTTTTTCTCACATACAAACATTTATACATAAATTTATTTCTAAATCTATCTCTATATATTGAAGTATATGTTTCTACCAATACTTCAATTTTTAATCTAACACCAGAAGTTTCCTCCTAGTTATCTTCCTTTCCATATTTTTAACTCCGTTCTCTGACAGTGAGAAATCTTATGGATGTCTAAGATATTTTGTCAGTGAAAAAAGAAAGTTACAAAATACTATGCACATTATGAGTTCCCCCTTTTAAAAAGTTAATATATGCATTGGAAAAAAAAAGTCTGGAGGAACATATATCAAATTGCTAACACTGTTCCTTTCTATCCAAGGGGGGCCTTGCAATTTCTGTATTATGTCTATATTTATAGTATTTTAAAAGGTTTTGCCAAGAGCAGGGTTTATTTTTTAACAAGATGTTGATGGCTCCTTTCCTGTTGCCCTACAGTGGACACTAAAGCCCATGGCTGAAAAAAGCAAAAATTAAATATCTCACCTTCTAAAGAGAACAGCTTATATTTGGGGGGATAGAACCCCTCCTACTGTTCAATCTTCCACTGGGCTTACAAACAGGGTGCAGAATTGGTCCTGCTGCCATTAGCCACCACCCCTCTATCACCACTACCCCCAACCTTCTGAAATGTATTAAAAGAGACAGGGGAGACTTCTAGAAGGTAGTTGGACTTGTGGAGACTGCAGCGTTTGTTCATGATGAGTGGGTGTTGCTTCTCTACCTGAAGGCTACTACTGGGGAAGGAAGGAAGAGAATTCTAAAGGAATTGTTTGTAGAAATTAAGGTTGCCTGCAAGAAGAAGAGACTGTAATTCTACTCCCCAGCTGGACATCTGCTTAGGCAGTAGATTACTGAACTATCTCCAGTGTCTAAGTGAGCAGGAGAGAAGAAAATTGGAGGGTAGTGGCCGTTTCCTTCTTGGGTGTTAGAATTTCTGATGTGGTCCAATCAGAGTACCCCTCCCATGTGCCTGGGATATAAACAAATTGAGAAGCCAGATAGAGAATAATATTGATACATTGGGGCCAGGCACAGTGGCGCATGCCTGTAGTCCCAGATACTCGGGAGGCTGAGGCAGGAGGATCACTTGAGCTGAGAAGTTTGAAGTTGCAGTGAGCTATGATGACACCACTGCACTCTAGCCAGAACAACAGAGCGAGACTCTGCCTCAAAAAAATAAATAAATAAATAAATAAATAAATAAAATAAGGCTAAATTGAGGCATATAACTTAGAATGAGAGCTAAATAAATAAGCTAAAGAACTCCAGAACTAGGTGAGCTCACCATCCAGTCAGAGTAGCTCTAGATCCCAGCAGCTTCCAGATATGGAGCCCTGCCCAGGTGAGACCTAACATAAGGAGGAGCAGAAGAAAACTCCTGCTCCCTTGGGCAGGCTGTATCCCAACAACAAAAAAAGAAAACAAATTTAAAAAGGAAGCACTGAATCGACCATACCCAGCCTATTTCTAAATTTATGAATCAAGTAAGTCACTCTACTTTTCATAGACAGAGTGAATTAATGGAGAGTGTCACACTAATTGAACTCTCACTTTGAAAAGAAACATTAGTGGTGGGGAGAAGCCTTCTCTGTATTAAGGAGAGATGTTTCATTGCTAGATTTCATACTTCTACTTCTGCTCTAAGCAATCAGGGTCCAATCTAAGCCTGGGATGGGGAGTGGGTTGGGGGAGATCAGATTTATACTGAATTTAAGGTTAAATTCCAAATTGATCATCAACATAAATGTAGGGGCTGTAACTATAAAATGCTTAGAAGAAAACACAGGTGTAAATCTTCAGGATCTTTGGTTAGACAAAGGCTTCTTAGATACAACACCAAAAGCACAAATGACAAAAGAAAACATAGACTGGATTTTATAAAAGCTTAAAATTTTGTGCCTCAAAGGACACCATCAAGGAAGTGAAAAGACAAGCCACAGAAAGAGAAAAAGTATTCAACCCCCCACGAGGGTTATAATAAAAAAGACAGATGATACCAAGTGTTGACAAGGATGTGGAATATTTGAACTGCCATTCACTGCTAGTAGGAATTTAAACTGGTGTTGCTGTTTTGGAAAAGGCCAGACTCCTGCTTTGCCAGAAGTCTAGTAGTTCCTTAAAAAATTAAACCTTGAGTTACCCTATGACCTAGCAATTCCATCCCTAAGCATATACCTAAGAGAAATGAAAACATACTTTCATGCAAAACTTGTATACAAACGTTCATAGCAACATTATTTATAATAACCAAAAAATGGAAACAATTCAAATGTCCATTCACAGATGAATGCATTAATAAAATGTGGCCTATCCATACAAAGAATATTATTTGGCAATAGAAAGGAATGAAGTACTAATAAATGCTATAATGTGGATGAACTTTGAAACATTATGCTAAGTAAAAGAAACCACAGAATATCTATATCTATATCTAATCTATATCTGTATCTATAGCCATATCTATACCTATCTATCTAGAGGCCAACATAGTAGATGAGCCAGCAAATATTTGTGATACAGAGTACAAAGTTCTACCTCAGTGATAAAACCTGAACGTTGCAGAACAGACTGGAGGTGGGGAATCAATGACAGCTTCATGCAGTTGATGATGTTTTGGGTCAGCTTTGAAGGATGAGTTGGCATTAGCTAAATTATGAGAGTGGAGAAAGAGTGTTCCTCGTAAAGCAAACAGTGTGTGGTAAGTGCAAAGATAAAACATTCACTCAGGAAATATTTACCAAATATTTGTGTCTAGCACCTACTGTGTGCTAGACACAGTGTTGGGTGCTGGGATTCTGCAGTGAAAAAGATTCAGGGAAAAACTCTTGAGCCAGATGTCCACCCTGGACTGATTAGTCAATGATGGGGATGAGAAATAGGGAGATGCAGCAAAACATGGCTTCTGGGAGTAACTCTGGGCATCAGGCAGACGGTTTCTATAAAGAAAGTTTCCCTGTAAAAAACATAAACCTTAATGTGTGTCCCACTGGGGCTACGTGGGTAAGGGCTGCATGTCCAGGGCCGCACGCTGGGATCTGTGCAGTGTTGACAGCTTTTGCTGGATCTCCTCCAAGTTACACACCTCTGACTTTTCCAAGATGCAATTGTGCCACCAAGAGATGGACAGTGAGTAACTGGCCAGGGCAAAGGGTGCTCTGAGTGTGAAGGAAGCAGGGATGGTGAGGGTGCAGCCCCCCAAGAGCCTGGCCTGGGGACAATTGGGCCAGCCCCAAAGGAGGCAGGCATGATATGAAAGACAGATGCCTCAAGTGTAAGTGTATCTCTGCTAGCCCACTCAACCGTGCCTCAGAGTCATTTCCATGAAATTACCACCCCAAGGCACTAATAAAGAGATCTGGGAGAGAGTCAGTATTTTGCATAATTTTCAGAAAGCCAATACTAAGTGGAGACTAGGATCGATTCCCTTGCATCTTCTATGAATAACAAGGGCATGTGGATGAACATGTCTGTATAAGAGCAGAGGCTGAGGGACACCTGGTGGCCCCCTGTTGAGGAACCAGCCCTAGGGATCCTCTGGAGTGGACCAGCAGGAGGAGAAAACTCTTACTTTTGAAGTTTTGCTCCAAAATTGGCCTATGTCTGGGTCGGGCAGTGTAACTATAGCATCTCCTTGGCTCTGGGCTCCTTCCTTCAGCCCACAAACATGCCCAAGCTTCATTCTACATTATAAAATCCTCCCTTACCTGCCCTAGTTATTGCATTATCTCTCTACTCTCCTTCACAGTCAGACTTCTAGAAAGAGTTGTTTGCATTTACTGCATTCACTGTCTCACCTTAATGGTTCTCATCAAAGTCATTCAAGCTATATCATCTCACCCAGTTAAAATGACTTTTATCAAAAAAGACAGGAAATAACAGATGCCGGCAAGGATTCAGAGAAAGGGGAATGATCGAACACTGTTGGTGAGCATGTAAATTAGTACAGCCACTATGGAAAACAGTATGGGGGTTCCTCAAAAAACTAAAAAGAGAACCAGAAATCCCACAGCTAGGTATATATTCAAAGGAAAGGAAATCAATATATTGAAGAGATATCCACTCTCATGTTTATTGCCTATTTACAATAGCCAAGACATGGAATCAACCTAAGTGTCTAACAATAGATAAATGGATAAAGAAAATGTGGCATATACACACAATGGAATATTATTGTGCCAAAAAAAGAATGAAATCCTGTCATTTGCAACAACATGAATGGAACTGAAGGACATTATGTTAAGTAAAATAAGCCAGGCACAGAAAGGCAAATGTCACACGTTCTCATTTATACATGGGGGCTAAAAAAGTCGATCTCTTTGAGGCAGTGAATAGAATTGTGGTTACCAGAGGCTGGGAATGGTAGTGTGAAGGAGGGGATAAGGAGAGATTGGTTAATTGGTACAAAAATACAGTTAAATAGAAGGAATAAAATCTAGCGTTCAGTAGCACAATAGGGTGACTATAGTTAACAATAATTTATTGTATATTTCAAAATAACTAGAAGAGTAGATTTGGAATGTTCCCAACACAAAGAAATGATAAATGTAGATAGAGGTGATAAGTATTGCACTTACCCAGATTTGATCACATTGTATGCTTGTATCAAAATATCATATGTACCCCATAATTGTGTACAACTATTATGTATCCATAAAAAATTAAAAATAAAAAATTTAAAAATAATTTTTTAAAAAGTCGTTAAAGCTGAAAACAATCCCTTATCTTCCTTACCTCTCTGCAGTATTTAACACTCAGGTCTACTCTTTTTGGAAATCCTTTTCCTTTGGCTTCTGTAACATCACCCTTTCCTGGTTCTATCTCTCTAATCTCTCTGACTCAATATTTTTTGCTGAATTTTCATCCACAGCCCATCCCTTAAATGCTGTTCACCCAAGGTTCTGTCTTTGGCACCCTTTCCTTCTTGCTCTGGGTGACATCATCCATTCCTTTGGCTTTAACCAATTCCCCACATGCTGACAACTCCCAGCTCCATAGCTCTTTCCTGAGTTTCCAGCTTTTATATTTTCCAACTACCTGGATACACCATGGTCCCTAAACTCAATATTTACAGGGTTGAGCTCATCATCAACTCCTTCAAATTTGTTCCTGTGATGTTCTTCAGTTCAGCTGGTGGCAAGACTCTTTTACTCAGATATAAAAACAAGAAATCTAAGTAGACTTCAAGCTAATCAATCTCTGCATCTAATGCCAATGACAACTTACGTATGATTTGCTGTATCTTTCCATTCTTGTGGATTTTGTGACAGTTTGCTAACAGGTTTCCTGCTCCTCATATTTCCTTCCCTCTATTCCATCCTCCATATTGCTCTCTTAGGTGATCTACTAAAAACAGAAATCCATGACTCTATCACCTGGTTCAAAATCCTTCAGTGGCTCCCCATTTCCCTCAGGATAAAATTCAAATCCTTGACCTTGAATCTGTGAGGAAGGCATGACCCTGGGCCCTAATCATAGCCAATGGGACCTGATGGGAAGTCTGCAGGGGGAGGGCTGGGAGAGGTGTTCCTCGCTGCTGAAAATGAGTGCCTGGGAGCAAACATCCTTCTTCTTTGAAGAAGAAATGTCTGCTTGTGACACCTGAAAATGCTTTGGCCGTCTCTTACCCACGAGGGAAGACACTGCAGATATGACAAGGACAGAAGAGCAGAAAGACAGAAAGTGCTTGGGTCCTGCCGTTATTGCTGAGCCACTGAATGAAGCAGCCATGGAATGGCTTACCTCCAGATTTTCTGAAGCATGAGATAATAACATCCTAATTATTTAAGCTGCTTTAATTGGGTTTCCTGTTACTTGCAGCTGAAAGTATTCTAATTAATATACATAGCATGTGTTTTAAAATAGAGAAAATACCATAGATTTTGTAAAAAATGAAGTCTTCTATGACCCTCTTAGGAAGAATTAGGTCTCAATGCTCATATTGTTCACATAGCAATAGGTACCTTCCTCTGTTGTGGCATTCAGAATCAAATTTTTGTTTTGTTTTTAGATGTCTTTTAATTTATTGCAGCTAAATCAGTTATTGCTGCAATGAACAGCCAAGTACATTCCCAAATTCAGTCTCCTGCTTATGCAAACACAAACTTTCCCACCCCCGAGAGCCACAGCCAGCCTGCTCTAGTCCTTAGGTCAGTGCAAGAAAGATAACATAATAATAGCTAGCCTGCTACATTCTGCAGAGAGCTGGGTGTCACAGCTCATCTCTGCTGAAACATCTAGTTATGCTGGGCTGGTCGTCATGGAAACACAGCTGATGCTGTGAGCATATGGCCTAGAGCCTCTGTCTCTTACATTCCCAGTGAGGGAGAGGAGCTGGCACTTGAGAACAACACGACAATGTCTTATATTATCTGTTGTGCTTGTTGGATGAAGGGGGAGAACACAGTGAGTTGCAAGTGAGGAATTGGAACTTAGAGAGCTCTGGTTCCTCTGCGAACAGTCCCTCAGTAAGGCCTGTGCACCTAAAATGTGGGCTGATGGACGTGGAAGAGTGGCGAGGAGGAAGTAGGGGAACAAACCTATAATGAATACTCGCTATATGCCAGATGCTATATAACATATAATAACAATAACTAGCATTTTTGAACCTAGTAAGTCAAGGTACTTTACATCATTATTTCATTTAATTCATACAACAATCCCATGGGATGAATTCTATTATTCTCTCAATTTTTCAGAAAAAAAAAACAAACACAAAACTCAGTAAATAATTGCCCAAAGTCACACAGCTAGGAAGTGATAAGCCCAGGGTTGTCTGTCTCTAAAATATCTATGTAAACCTTGCTATATTATCCTCTACTATGATAAGTGCTTTGGATTTTTTATTTTGTTCAAATGAATTGCATAGATATTAGACTTCTGTTTTAGTCTATTCACTGCTGTAACAAAATACCATAGACTGGGTGGCTTCTTTTTTTTTTTTTTTTTGAGACAGAGTCTCACTTTGTTGCCCAGGCTAGAGTGCCGTGGCATCAGCCTAGCTCACAGCAACCTCAAACTCTTGAGCTCAAACGATCCTCCTGCCTCAGCCTCCCGAGTAGCTGGGACTACAGGCATGCGCCACCATGCCCGGCTAATTTTTTCTATATATATATTTTTTAGTTGGCCAATTAATTTCTTTCTATTTTTATAGTAGAGACGGGGTCTCACTCTTGCTCAGGCTGGTTTCGAACTCCTGACCTTGAGTGATCCGCCCGCCTCGGCCTCCCAGAGTGCTAGGATTACAGGCGTGAGCCACCGCGCCTGGCCTGGGTGGCTTCTAAATAGCAGAAATGTATTGCTCACAGTTCTGGAGGCTGGGAAGTCCAAGATCAAAGGGCCAGCATGGTTGGGGTCTGGTGAGGGCTGGGCCAGCTTCCTCATAGCCAGCTGCCTTCTCACTGTAACCTCACATGATGGCAGGGGTGAGGGATCTCTCTGGGGTCTCTTTTACAAGGGCACTAATCCCATTTATACCCAATCACTCCCAAAGGCCCTGCTTCCCAATACTATCACCGTAGGGGTTAGGGTTTCAACATATGAATTTTAGGGAGGACACAAACATCCAGACCACAGCAATTTCACACTAAGCTTATAAGATACAGTGCAAAGTGCTTGTCTGAAATATCCTTACATATAGGAGATAAGAGTCTTTTGAACTGTTAATCATAATATAGTATAATTCTCATCATAATTTGGTAAGGTAAGAATTATTATATCCATTTACAAATGAGGAGTCTTATACTCAAGGTGATTCAGCAATTTGCCCAAGGTCACACGGCTGGTGGTTAAGATGTAAACAAAACCAGTGAGTGCCATTCCAAAACCTATGTGCTATCTGTTCCATACTATGCTTTAGGACTAGGCAGGCTGCCTCTCCCTGTCCATTGTGGCTTTTTTTTTAACCACATGGGGTTGACTCCAAAGCTCAAACCTCTCTTTGATCAAAAGACCCCCATATTCAACTGCGTTCTCAGTTTCACAGGCAAACTCAGTCTGCCCAGACCAAACCAAAACAAAACACAAGCATCACAATTAGAAAACTCACTATGTCCAAAGTTGAACGAAAGCTCTGTTTCCCTCACCCCTGCTCCCCCTTTAGTACCCTGATCTATGTAAATGGTATCATGATTCACCATGTTTCTCATTCTAGGACCTTTCTTTTTTCACATTTAGTTCATCATTGAGTCCTGAAGGTTCTAATCCCCATTGGTCTGGTCTCCCCACTGCCCTAACCCACATCATTGCATTTGGATTACTGCAAGAGCCACCCAACAGGCTTCCATGCCTCCACTCTGTATCCTTTCAATCTGGTTTTCATCACAGCAGACTTTTACCCTATTATTCTTTGGAGAGTGTCCAAAATCTTCACCACAGCTTATACAACATATGATCTGTTGTGCGTTCACATAGTATCCTATGCTTTTCCTTCGCGGCAACTGTCACATTTATGATCAGCCATTTCATTAATTATTTGTATGATCATCTGTTTGATGTGTCTCTACATTAGAGTCTGCATTCTTGTCCTCACCCTGCCACTAACTGTCTGCTGGCTGGAGCAAGAAGCAAGATCATTGCTTTTATGCCAGTCTCTATTGTAAATCTTTGTTTATGTATCTGTGTCCTCAGATGCACTGAGTTCCTTTGGAAAGAACTGGGCTAGAAACCAAGTCTGTCTGACCTCAGAACCTAAATTTCCTAATTCTTGCTGCAGGACAAGAATTAGGAAAACAGTTGCGTGGATGAGGAAACCGAAGCCCAGAGTGGCAAAGTGACTTGCCCAACATCACACAGAGTCAGAGTGAGAACTCTAGCCTCCCAGCCCCAATCCAGGGCTTGTTCCTTCAGCCCACTGCCTCCCAAGCAACAGCACCTGGCAGAGGCCAAGGGGAGCCAAAAAGGCTGTTCCCCTGTCTCCCTTGAGTGTTGGCAGCATGACTACCAGACTTTGTGTGGTCTCCGTACTCCCCCTCCCAACCTGAATCTGTAATAGTGCTTAGCTCCAGATGAGCTCTGCAGGTTGTCCTCACTGTCCCTGCAATGCAGGGGCCTTTGGGTAAAGGAGATATAGCCCTGTCAGGTCCTGGAGGACCTATCTAGGTTCTAGATTATTCCCCTGCAGTCCTTGACTGCCATAACTTTTTCTGAGACCCATGTGGGCTCTCCTAGCCCACACAGCATATTTACAAGCAGGTACCCCTCAGATGGACAAATTGTAAAAGGCGGCTCCTCTGGGATTCCAGTTAAAACATCCTCCTTTCCTCTGGCTGGCTCAGCCTCAGATAGAGGATCCTGAGCCGCCTCCTCTGCAGGTGCCCTCTTTCAAGGTACAAACTGCCTGACCAGAAGCTGCTGCTTGCCAGTAGTTCTCAGCCCTGGAAATTCTTCCACTCTTCTGGCTACTTCTCTTTATCCTGTGCAATGTGTCCAAAGCTTATTCACCACCTACTTGGGAAGATGAGATATGTAAAACTCTGCCTCTACACTTACTGTTCCACACCAACCTCCTAAGTCATGGCTCTTCCCCTCCTGGAGTTCATAATCTAAGGAAAGAGACCAGGAGAGAACCCAAGGTGGTTCTGGGGAATCCAAATTGCATCAACTTACCTTCTCCAGAATCAGACATGGGACACATTAATGGGCTCTCGTGGGCATAGACCCTGACTAAGGGATCGACCAAGATGGCGGTTGGGGTTGGAGGGACTCAGGGAGAGGCAGTGGGTAAAGGGAGCCAAGGGCTTTGGACTGGAGGTCAGGAGCCTGTCCTTCCCATGATGTGTGATTTTGGGCAGGTCTGGGCCCTTTTCTGGGCCTCTGTCTACGAGTGGAATCTTTAAAGGGAGTTGACCCCAGTGACATCTAGGATCTCTGTCAGTGTAGACATGCCATGATGGGATCTATAAGGGGTTCATCAAACTAAGAGCGCAGAGTTTCCCAAAGTGTGGTATGCATAGCCTGCTCATATTACATACTCATGTATGTTACATAACATATAAGATGACCGTAGATGGTTAGAAGATGAACGTCTTCTACTTTAATGGTTATGTATTCTTTTTTTTTTTAAGTGGAACCTGCCTGTCACAATCCTTTATTATTGTTTTTTCCTTTAAGGCTACGGAAAATCTGCTCGTTGTATTCTTTAATAGAGTATATTAGGGAAAATAACAAATGCTTAAAGGAGTGATATATATTTTTTCTTAGGAAATAATTTTTGTTAGACTGTTTTTTTAAAAATTCATTAACTAAAATTACATGTGACATACAAATACAGCAAAACATGCAAGGGTGGTATGTAAATGACACACTTTGGGCAGTGTGGACTTACAGATTATTTTGTTTTCCCTGAGGACACTTAACTTGCTTAACCTTCTCTTCTGTATTAATCTTTTCCAGTAATGAGCACAGCATATCTGATCATGGTTCCTTTGTCACCTGTGAAACTTAGAACTAAATTAATTCACAACTCAATGTCAGAAATTTAATTGATCTTTATATTGGCAGGTATGTGCTCTCTTTTGCTTTGGACCTGATTTCCTTCCCAATTCTAAGTCATTATTTCACTATCGTCTTCCATTTTAAGCTATGGAAAGTGAGGTACCAGTATATCCAAATAACATTCAAAATTAAAGAACTAGCTGGGTGCAGTGGATTGTGCCTATAATCCAAGATGTTTGGGAGGTTCAAGTAGGAGGATCACTTGAGGCCAGCCAGGAGTCTGATACCAGCTGGCCAACATAGCAAGACCCCATCGCTAAAATTTTTTTTTTTAATTAAAGAACTAGCTGGGGTGGTGGAACATGGCTGTAGTCCCAGCCGTTTAGGATATAGCAAGATATAGCTTGGTATAGCAAGACAGTGTCTTAAAAACTTAGAGAACTATCAAGTCCTAAAAAGTATACATCTGATGAACAGGGACTGACATTAGCTTAGTCCTTCATAATTTACAAAGCAGTTTGCACATACCCTTTCAAATATCATTTTTGCCTTCATTAACAAGACTCACAGCTACCTATTGGAATAAGTATTATCATTATCCCCATGTCACAGATGGGGACATGGAGGCACAAAACAGCAAGACGACCTGCTTATGGTCCCATGGGTTGAGCGTCAAATCAGGGTCCTCTGACTCTCATTTTGGCATTCCTTCTGTGTCACCGTAATTTCCTTGCGATTTTGTCTTTTTAAAATGACACCGACAGCCCCCTGGGTGGAAATGGAGGGGAGAATTGAAGCCCGCGAGGAATGCCAAGGGCTCCTGAGCATGAAGCACATGATCCCCGCCTGCCCTGATTGCCCTGGCCTTGCTCGCTGGCCAGCGGGCCTCGCGGGCGGGCTGCCCGGGCGGCCTTGCCAGCGACCCACTTCGCCGTGGCCCCGCCGCTGCCGCACGCGGGCTCCGAGCGGCCGGCGCAGCGCCCAGCAGGCCCCGGCCGGTGCAGGCTCCGGCAGAGCCGCTTCCGCCTGGTTTGCTTGGCTTTTCACGGGCTTAACGCTTCCGAGCTCCGTGAGCACAGCCTGTGAGCAGCCCTCCTCTGCAGCGCTGGCGGCAACCGGGGGCCGCTCTCTGCCCGGCACGTTCCGGCTCAGTGCGCGTCCAGAGTCACGCACCCCAGCGCGTCGCCCCGGGCCGGCCTGGGCAGGGGGTGGGGCGGGAGGCAGCCAAGGAGAGGGCTGTCTGCTGGCACCCATCCACGAGTCAGCCTGCCTATCATCTGATCTGTCCAAAGAGTTTCTGTCCCCTGGCCCTCTCTCCTCACTGCTACCTGCGCACTTTGCTCTCGGAGCAAAAGTCTTGGACTTTGCTCTCCTGGTGCCTCCAGCCACAGGGCCTGTGGGAGATGGTGGGAGCGGTGCCAATGGTTTCCTAGGCACACAGGCTGTCAGCGTGTTTTTTGTTTAAAACCAAAAAACAGTGTAGGGGGGAAACCCCTCCTCTCCCCACCTCTTTAATTACATAAGGTATTCAATGTCGAAAAACACCAAAAAACCAGACGAGTATAAAGGAAAAATACAAAAAATTTTTTCTAATCATCTCTGCCTCCCAACCCAAGAACGATCACTGTTAACGTGTTGGTGTCTGTCCTTCCAGTATTTTTATGTCTATAGTAGCACACATTGTTCTCTCTGCAAAAAGGGGGTGGGGGGGGCATTATATTGTAGTTACTATTTTGTAGGGGTTTTTTGTTGTTTTGATTAGCAATAAATCATGAACATTTTCTGTGCCAACCAATATTCTTCTACAATACGATTTTTAATGGTTGTACAGCATCACATTATATGCATATATCATAATGTATTTAACCAGTACTCTGTTTGGCATTTAAGTGGTTTCCGTTTTTTTTCTACTACAACAATGTTGTGATAACTATTCAAGACCTTAACATTTCCATGCCTCATCTCTGATTATATTCTTAAAGTAAATTCTTAGAAATAGTGTTGCAGGGTCAAGCAGAATGCATATGCATAAGGCTTTATCCCGGAGTTCCATAGTGGTTTTAAAACATAATTGTTGTTTACCGTAAAGACAGCATCACAGCAACAATAATGAATTCTTCAAAAGAAATATCCACAAACTCCCTTCTCTAACAAGGCAATTATTTTTATTTGTTCATGTTGCTGTCCCTGTCTATATGCAAAGAGGCTTTTTACATAGTTGTGTCTACAGCTGTTAGGCTATTGTAGCTCCCAGGAATGCATGCTCACACTGGCGACAGTGTCTAATTGAAACCACTCAGCCAAAAGGGAACGGAGTCCCACTGAAATTCAACAAAAGGGGCTGGAGAGTCCAGCTAAGCCTGTAGGATGGGACCTGGAAAGTTTTCTGGCTCTAAGGCAGCTCTCCAGAACTCTTGATCTTCACTCCAACTGCCAATTTCCTGAAGTTAGCTACTCTTTGTGCTTTCCTTTCTTTCTGTGTCTACCTCTTTCTCTCCATTCACCTGGCTGACTTCCTCATGCTCTACTCTGTATCTTTCCTCAGCCTAATGCTTTCTGCTTCCTTATAACACATGTATTCACAGCCCCATGACAATATAGTCTATGCATCCTGTACACTTCAGCTCCTGATGTGATTTGCCTGATTCTCTTGGTATTCCCCAATTCTGATTCCAAAGGATGAGAAACCTTATTAGCTCAGTTTGCTCTGTTTGAGCAGAGAATTTTGCAACAAGCATCTCAAAGGATGTTGGCTACTGTGAATCAGTTGTCTGCCCTTGAGCCAATAAGCTGTGTGCAGAGAGGGGTCATAGAGCCACAGTGGTACAGAACATGGTTGTGTAGGACTGCTGTGCTCAGCAGGTGCCCAGGTCATTCAGTTCCTTAAAAGGTGATAGTGGCCATTGCAGGTGGCTGGGTATTTATGTGTAGTACAATAACATAGATACAATTATTCATTCTAGGGCTTTAATTATTATGCCATGAGCATATAAAGTTTTAATAATTGTCTAGCTTAGTATAGGCATAATAGTTCATCCAGTGGCTAGACTGTAATTTATTTAAGCACTCCCTTATAGATAGATGTTTAGATTTAGTTCTTTTCATTTTTTAAACCAGTTTGGAAAATTCTATAATGAACAATTTATCAATTTATATTTTTACTTCTTTTGGATTTTTCTCTTAGATATCAGTAAGTAATGCTTTTAGCTGCAAGGAAAGAAAACTTCTCAAAATGTTTTTTAAAATAAGGGGTTATTTTTCTCATATAACAAGACATTCAGAAGTGAGTGGCTGTGGGCTTTTGCTCTCTCGGGCTTTTTCTGATGTTTATGTTCTCAAAATGGCTGCTGAAGTTCCAGGCATAACATCAGCCATTCAAGGTAGAAAAGAGGAAGAGATAATGCCAGGCAGGTCCGCCTTTTTGCTTTTATCATCTCCAAATCACACTCAGTAGGCATAGACTTATGTCTCACTTAATTAGAATTGTGTTACATGGTCGTCTCCACTTGTAAGGGAGGCTAGAAAAACAAGTATTGTCCCAACTTCTCTATTTAGAGGCAGCAAAGAAGAAGAGTTTGTAATGTGTATTTAACCAGCCTTCCTGGTGCTCTCACAGGGCTTTTGTTGAAGGTACAGAAACCTTCTCCCTTCAAGCAAAATCTTGCCTGGAATCCTATTTGGAAAAGCTGATGAAAGTGGAATTACTCTGGTTGAAGTGAGGGTAGGAAGCTTAGAGCTTTATGTGGTCAGCACCCTTAAGTATAGCCCAGTAGAAGAGAGATATTTCCTGCTTTTCAGCTGTCCAGCATCCATATCATCTTGCAGTTAGTACCCAAGTCTTCTGTTTGGGGTTCCTCATGTGTGTGCAGACCTGGGAGGTAGTTCCCATCTCCTGTTCAGAAGCCAAAGACCCAGATTCTTCACTCTCATCTCCTGATTTCTGGCAAAACCTGAGGCATGTGATTTAGGTTCAATCAGACATTTTTTCTTATGTCTTCGTGTCATGAGCATATGATGGTTTGGGGGTGATCGGAGGTCATTTTCCTCTCAGCAGCAGTGCTGCATGCACCTGACTGTTCTTGTTCTGTGACCTGTGGTGTAGTCCCAGCTGCCTAGCCCTCTGGAATTGTCTTATTTCCTGCCTGATTTCAGAACCTTTTTTTTTTTTTGAGTCTCACTCTGTTGCCCCAGCTAGAGTGCCGTGGCGTCAGGCTAGCTCACAGCATCCTCAAACTCCTGGGCTCAAGCAATCCTTCTGCCTCAGCCTCCCGAGTAGCTGGGACTACAGGCATGCACCACCATGCCTGGCTAACAGAACCTGGTTCTTGAGCTTCCCATTGATTCTGTGAGCCTCCAAATTTTCCCAGCACATTGCCTGGGTTAGCTTCTCTGGTTTATAGCCCCAAACCCTGGTTACTACATACCCTTCCTAGCAGTTCCACAGACAATTCTGCAGCACTTCTAGGACTGCAAGGAGCACAGTTTAAAATCTGCTGCCTCCTTAGGTTAAATCCCTTGGAATGGAATTAAGGGACAAAGGGACAAGTAGTTTAAAGTTTCTTGATAATTATTGCCAAATACCAGTTCTAAAAGTGTAAATTTACCTAACCACAAGCATTGGGTATTATCATTGTTTTAATTTCTGCTAGTATAATGGCAAGGAAATGGTCCCTATTAATGTTTTAATTTGCACATGCCTGAAAATAAAAAGCTAAACATTTTTCCTTATGTTGACTTATAGTTACATTTCAACTTATGGAAGATATCTATTTATTCAAGCTTTCCTTTTTCTTTTTATGATATGAACTTGATATAATTTAGATATTCACTCTTCGAATGCTTACTGCAAACTTTTTTCCTAGTCTATTTATCTTTTTATTTTTATCTTGTTACTTTTCTTTGTACAGAAGCTTCACATTTTTATGTATAAAATCTGTTCATCTTTTCCTTTGTGATTTCTTCTTTTGCTTCAGTGCTTTAAAAGTTACCATTCCTTCAAAGATCTGATAAATTGTAAATTCAATTTCCTGCCAGTTTTTCTGTGGTTTGCTTTTTATATATTTAACTCTTTAATCTGCCTGAGAGATATTTTTGTTTATGGTGTAAAGGTATGAGTCTAAATTATTACTAACTTTTAGCTTCATATGCTTTTGTGAATAAGCCAGGCTTATTGGGTGTTTGTTTTGTTTTGTTTTGTTTTGCTTCGTTTGGGGTTTTAGTAATGTGAAGAAAAATTTCCAGGGAGTGGTAGCTTGTTATTCAGAAAAATGTGAGTAAAATGGAAAAAGAAGCTTAGATGATTTAGATAGAAAAAAAGATCAATTGAAACAGAGACAGAAAAGCTGAAATAGAGACTGAAACAGAAACAAAGAGAAGTGAAGAATCAAAAACCAAGAGGCCAATGGAGGGAAACCAGATCTAGAGTAGGAGAGGGCTTTGTATCTCTCAGGCTGATGGTGGCTTGATGACCACCGTGGCTGTGCGACTGACCAGCAGAGGCCGAGGCAATGTTGGGGGGCAGATCAAGGATCTCCCTCTGTCCTGCAGCCCCCATCCAGTTTTAGCCTGTCCCGTGGGTCTCGGGAGTCCTCATATACCATTTGGGGAGCCCAATTTCTCCTTCATTCTCCAGTTGGCTCCAGGTCTGGGGGATCTCGGGGGAATAGAGAAAAATCTTTCCTCTGTCCTATCCATAGTCTGCCTTCTCTCTAGTCTGGCTTCAGGCAGGCATTCCAGGAAGGATGAGATCCTGAAGACCAATCATCGAAAATGGCCCACAGTAGAGGCTGCATAGTCCAAATATCTCAGCCTGGCTCTGAAGCCCCACTTTTGCACCCCACATTACCTCCACCCAGTCTACTTATTAGAGCTCAACCTCACAAATCTCTCCCAGTATTCCAGCCAGCACCCTTTCTTCACTGCTGCCTATAGCCATTGTTGGGGTGAGGAGTTGGGCTTGGTATATGAGAAGCACAAAAACATTTATTGAACACCTACTATGAGTGAGGCACTAGACTAGGTTCTCAATATAATTCTCATAATGGCCTTTTGAGATGTTATCCTTATCAAAGGGAGGTTTAGTAATTATGCCCATCATTAAAGGGTAGATCTGGGATTCAAACTCTGGTCCTGTCTAATTCCAAATCTTGTATCTCTTTCCACTCCATCAAGATATTGGGCTTGGAGGCTGGGCATAGCGGCTCACTCCTGTAAGCCCAGAACTTTGGGAAGCTGAGGCAGGAGGATGGCTTGAGCCGAGGAGTTCCAGGATAGGTGACAGAGACCCTATCTCTA
>VBSM01001265.1:26426693-26438174 GCA_008086735.1 Cheirogaleus medius
AGCCCGGGCAACAGAGTGAGACTCTGTCTCAAAAAAATAAATAAATAAATAACAAAATTTAAAAAATAAATATTGTGGAATTTTTTCTTGTTTCCTCAACTGAGTTGTAACCTGGGACTGTGCATTTTACTTCTTTGGACTTCCTGCATTACTTTGTACCACGCTGCCAACTGCTGCCTCATTCATTCACTCAAATATTTTCTGAGGAGCTTCTATGTGCCAGGCACTGAGCTAGGGACTGCAAAAGTAAAATGAGCTGTACTTTCAGGAATGTTCAGCTTAGTGCACATTAAATATGTTTACTAAATGTTTGTCAAAAAATATTTTCCAAATCGGTTTTGATAGACTCCCACTCTGTAGTATGGCCCCAGGGGCTGCCATGGTCCAGTAGCAGAAAGGAGTGGACCAAGAACTCTTTTGCTGATTCCCATGCTCTGGCTCTGGCATGAAAATCTGGTAAAAGGGTCAAAAACCAAATGGCTTTTCTTCTTGCTTATTAGGGTAAGCAGATCTGGACTTACCCCTTATTCCATGGTCATATCATGGTCTGGGTCATTAGTAGGTAGCACTGAGGGGACGTTGGCATATATCTTGCCTTGAGGTCAGATAGACCTGGGATCAAATTCACAGTATGCTTATGTGACCTTTTAGCTAGTCTCTTCAGCTCCCCAAGCCTTAGTCTCCTCACCTGTAAAATTGGGATAATAATAGCATCTGCAAGTATACACAAGAGATTGTACCCATAAAGCACCAATCTCATATCAGGTTTATTTTTTTTTTTTTTTTTTTTTTTTTTTAGAGACGGGGTCTCGCTCTTGGTTAGGCTGGTTTCGAACTCCTGACCTTGAGCTATCCACCCGCCTCGGCCTCCCAGAGTGCTAGGATTACAGGCGTGAGCCACTGCGCCCGGCCTCATATCAGGTTTAAAGGACCAGTGATTTGTTATTTATAATGAGAGATTCCAAGTCCCCAACTGTGACTTTGGGCTCTTTAACAATCTTCCCTGTCTTTTATTTTTTCTACCTCTCTAGTTAATTACCATATTATCCTTTTTAATGCTCTAGGTGGCTGTTGGTATACATTTTTTGGACATATTGCAATTTGTAGTTTTGTAGTTTGCAGTGTTGGTAGTTACAATTACAATTACTTATAACTTTATAAAAATAAGTGTGTTTCTGAAGTGACTTAAAATAACTTTCTGAATATAAAATTCTTTTTTTATATTCATTTTTAAAAAGTTTTAATTAACTTATTTTTATGAAGAGGTAAGATATTCACATGGTTCAAAATTCAAAAGGCACCAAAAAGTTTATATAAGAAAAGTCTCCCAGTTTCTTGTTTATCCTTCTAGAAATAATCTATGTGATTATAACCAAACACTCATTTGTATATGCACCTCATTTTCCACAAATGGTAGTGTATTATACATACTCTTTTGTATCTTGTTTTCCATTTAAATACATCTTGAAGACTGTTCCTAGTTATAGGAATTCCTTTTTCTTTTTTTTGTTTATAGTATCTTATTGTATCAATGACCTTTAATTTGTTCGACCCATAACCTAATAATGGAATTTAAATTGCCAGTCTCTTCCTATCACAAAAAGTGCTTCAGTGAATAGGCTTATACATGTTATTTTGCACATGTGTGAATATACTTGTTAAATATTTATTAGAATTACATTTGCTAGATCAAACTGCACATGAATTTGAAATGTTGCCAAACATTGCCCACTCCCAGAAAGTGTTTATATCTTGGTTGAAGTTCCCCCAGAAAAGCATATCTCTGTGACAATGATTCTAGTGCAAGTAGTATATTTGGGAGGTGCAGGGAACACCAGAGAGCTGGAGGGAGGGGTAGCAACAGGAAAGAAACCATTAAAGGGATGTGTTATCACACCAGCTACTACAGTGGGTGACTGGAGCTCAATCCCACTGGGAAATTGTGAGAAATGGTGTGAAATATTGACTTCTGGATTCTCCTAATCAAAGGTGAGGGAGCTGCAGCTGACAGGAGTCATAGGATGAAAGCTGCTCTGGGGGTTGGGGGTGTGAGATGAGATAATTCCCTGGCCTGGCCTGCTGGTGGTGAGAATGAAATTCCACAGTTCAGAATAAAATATTCCGGTAGAAAGATGAAATTCTATGGGGCATTGGGCTGCTGAATAAGGTCTTAGGACAGGGATGGGGACTTTTGCATGTTGGAAAGTTGCATTAATTTAGCTGTAATCAAATAAGGCCACACTCAAGAAACTTTAATTAGATATACTTAAAATGTACATTATTTTGTAAAAATCTAACTACTATGTACTTAATTTCAAAAAATGAAAACTATTTGTTAATTTTAAAGTTAACTAACCTTTTAATGACTTTGTTGTGTCTGCTTTTTTTTTTTTTTTTTTGAGACAAAGTCTCACTCTGTTGCCCGGGCTAGAGTGAGTGCCGTGGCATCAGCCTCGCTCACAGCAACCTCAAACTCCTGGGCTCGAGCAATCCTCCTGCCTCAGCCTCCCGAGTAGCTGGGACTACAGGCATGCGCCACCATGCCCGGCTCATTTTTTCTATATATTTTTAGTTGGCCAATTAATTGCTTTCTATTTATAGTAGAGACGGGGTCTCGCTCTTGCTCAGGCTGGTTTCGAACTCCTGAGCTCGAGCGATCCGCCCGCCTCGGCCTCCCAGAGAGCTAGGATTACAGGCGTGAGCCACCGCGCCCGGCCATGTGTCTGCTTTTTATTGGAAAGCATTTGAATATTTGGTTGCAGCATGGAGGTCAGCAGTTTCAGTTGATCCTCTAGATGGGTATCAGTCATTTGTGACCTTAAGGGCGTCTTGATTTGGTTTGGGAAGGAGAATGAAGATTCACAGGGAGTGGTTGAAAAGCAAGAAAGCATTATTCAGGTATGTTGCCAAAGGCATGGGTATTCTACTGCATTTTTCTATATTTCAACTGGATCTTTCTTAGCATGAAACAATGTCATTTACTGAAAGCTCAATCAATTCTATCTGTTGTTCTTTAGGTGCCTTGGTGATATCAACTAGATGAGGCTGAAATACTGATTTGAGTGTGAGATGATGATTCTTAAAGTCAGTGAACCTTTCATTGTATTCTCCAATTAACAGGTCTATAACAGCTGCATATTCTTCAGACTATTCACATCCATCATCCTGTTCATCGGTGACCTTTGCCAACTGGGGAAAATGTTCATCTGAAATTTCCCTTTGAAGAAGTGTTCTGAAAAAAGAGCTTTTTTCAAAATGCTTAGATTTTTTGCCACATATTATATATAGAATTACTTTTACCTTGCAAAGAAATATTCAAGTCATTTTCATTTGACATGATATCACACAGAGATGCTGCATTCCTATAGAAATCTTTCAATAATTCACATTGCTGATTCTGTTCTTCATGCAATTTAACTATCTGTTCTCACAGACATAAAATTTTGGCTCACATCTGTCCCTGCGATAGCCAGTGCACTTTAGAATGACTCAGCAAATCCATACTGAGTACCTCATTCTTCAACTTTAGCAGGTTATGAAACTGATGATGCCATGTCGCATTTGCATGAATATAGTTAACAATATTTATAACTTGTTGCAAAATGTCACTTAAAATGGCTTTAGCACAGAGATTTTGCAGATGCAAAATACAATGAAAAGAAAGAGAGCATCTAGATCTGTTAATACTTTATTATCTGTGCAATAAACCCTTCATGTTTTCCTGTCATGGAAGGTGCATATACTCACTAAATTTACCAAATTCAGTCCAACTTCAATACATTTATCTTGAAAGTTGTTGAAGATATCTATTCCCCGTGTTCTGTTTGCAAGAGTGCCCAAAGTGAGTAACTCTTCATAGCAAAGAAAATCTTCAGTTATGACCCGAATGAAGTATAGAACCTGCGCCAAGTCAGTGGTATCAGTTGATTCATCCAAAGTGATTGAATAATATATGTTTTCCTTTGAAGTACTGCATGAAGTTGTTCTGTTAAGTTGAAGGCTAATTCATGCTGCCAATCAATTATGGTTCTCCTTGAAAGAGGCAGTTGTTTGTACTCTGAAATGTTATTAGGGTCTGAGCATCCTACAACTTCGACAATGCTTTCTTTTACAATTTCTACATCACTGAATGGCTTCCCTTTTTCCCCAAGTATTCAAGCTACTTTATAAGTTTCTTCAGTGGCATTATTTCCAGGTCTCATTGCTGCTTGAAAGAATTGTCTTTGCTTTTACTTTTCATCTTTTAATTTCTGCAATACAATCTTTCCTGCCTCTCCCTCTAATTTAAAATATTTGTGGTCCTTATGAGTGTTATAATGTTGATGAGCATTGAATTTCTTTAATGTTGATATTGCAGTATCATAAAGCAAGCAAATCATCTTATCTTTAGCAGAAACAAGAAAATATTGTAATTCCCAATCCTCATTAAAAAATTTATTTTCTTCCTTCAGTATCCTCTTGGTCTTCTTTGACATGATGTGCTGTTAAGCAGATAGAATTAAAAGATAATCTTGAGCTGTGCAACTATTCACAAATTCCACTTCAAACAGAAACACAGTACATTGTTGTCAAAAGCTGATAACAGACTGGCATACTCGACCCCCATAAATTCAGCCTCGTGCAGTAGTGGCGCCGGTCAGGTGGGGGAAGTTAGAACTAAATCATCAGCATAGCAGCCGTCAATTGAGTCAATTTACTAAGGTTTTAATTGTGCTGGTCAATCTGGGGGATTATTTCATTTAAACTTATTTTATTCTTTGGTATTCTAACATTCATTTTGAAAATAAAATAAAAATATAAGAGGCAAACAAAAGTGTACTAATTAAAAAAAGGATTTGTTCTATAAAATTTGGATTCAGTCAGAAAGCATCTCTTAAGGACCTAGAAGGCAGATTCCCCACCCTTGTCTTAGGATATGGGCTGGGCTCAACCAACAGCAAATAAAAGTGTCTCTTTCCCCAGACTTTTGCTTAATAGTCTCAAATATCAAATATTTGATCTTGCTAATATTGTGGAGGGAAAATAGTACTTATGAAACAAAACAATAGTAACTCTATGTAGTTTCAATTTTCATATATTATAATTCACATAGACTTTTAAAAAATTTAAAACTCACATCTAATACTTTCCTAATAAAGGACTCTTACATATTCTAGTAAATCATCACACCCTCATCCCATCCTGTAAGCAGATGTCATTGTTATTCCCACTTCAAAACACTAAACAGAAGAGCTAAATCCCAAAGGAGCTAATTGATCTACCCTAAACCAGTTGGTTTGCTGGTTTGTCTATGGCAGGGATGGGTTTTCTTACTTTAAAACCCAGGCATGCTCTTTCTATTAACATGTCAAGCTGCTCTTTGAAAACACTTGTATCTTCTAAGTGGGGTAAAACAGAACAGCCACTTAACCTCTTGGTTTCTTAATCTATGAAACAAAGAGTACAGAACCTCTATTGTTGGTGCCTACCAAGCATTCATTTGCCATTCTGATGGCACCTTCATGTATGTGGCTCTCTCCCTTGCCCACTCACAGTCCAGATAGCTCATGTGAGGTTAACCCCACCTGCATCTCCAGGTATCTTGAGAGTACTTCTGGAAACTTATGACTCAAGCCTGGCCAATAAGAACACCCCAACAGTTATTGGTTTGGGGGGTGGGGTGTATGGCTCACATGTGGCCATTGGAGCCAATGAGACTCAATTCCAGGTCCTGTTTTTGTTTGGTTTGGTTTGAGTGGTGTGGAAAGGAACAGTTGGGAGAGAGACTATCCTTTTCTTTTCTTCAGAAACTGCTTGGGGCAGTGGTTCTCAAAATGTGGCCCCAGTCTATGAGTATCAATATTATCACCTGGGAATTTGTTAGAAATGCCATTTCTCAGGTGTTACCCCAGACCTACAGAATCAGAAACTCCAAGGGTGGGGCCCAGCAATCTGTGTTTTAACAAGCCTTCCAGGTAATTCTGATTCATGCTGAAGGTTGAGAAACACTAGCTTAGGGGAAAGAATGTAAGTGGAGCCATACTGCCAACATCAGGGGAAACCCTGCCTAAGACTAGGGCTATATAGAACAAACAGAGCTGAGAGATACAGAGACTGAAAGAGTACTGAAGACATCATTTCAGTTTCTGAGTCTAGCTATGCTTGAACCTACATTTGATTGTTGTATCATTTAGTTACACAAATCAGTAAATTCTCTTTTTTTTTTTTTGAGACAGTCTTGATCTGTTGCTCAGGCTAGAGCACCATGGCATTAGCCTAGCTCACAGCAACCTCAAACATCTGGGCTCAAGTGACCCTCCTGCCTCAGCCTCCTGAGTGGCTGGGACTATAGGTGTGAGCCACTATGTCTGGCTGATTTTTTCTATTTTTAGTTGCCTGGTTGTTTATATTTTTAGTAGAGACGGGGGTGCGGGGCGGGTCTCGCTCTTGCTCAGGCTGGTCTTGAACACCTGACCTCAAGTGATCCTCCCACTTCAGCCTCCCAGATTGCTAGAATTACAGGTGTGAGCCACCATGCCTAGCCAATAAATTCTTCTCTTCACATGCTAAGTATCCCTTATCTAAAATGACTAAGACCCAGGTGTTTCAGATTTTGGAATATTTGCATTATACTTACCAGTTGAGCATTTCCTAATCTAAAAATCTGAAATCCGAAACCCAAATTGCCTCAGTGAGCATTTCCTTTGAGTGTCATGTTGACATGACAAAAGATTTTGGAGCATTTCAGATTTTGGGTTTGTCATTGGCAACAAAACAAGTTTTGGCTATCGAGAGGAACATTTATTCTTCCTTATGTTTCTAAGTGGAAAGATTCCCTTCTAGCAGTGGTTCTCTAAGTGTGGTCCCTAGATAAGCAGCATCACCAGGGAACTTGTTAAGAAACACAATTTATCAGGCCCCACCCCAGACCTACTGAATCAGGGATCTGGGAGTGGAGCCCAGCAATCTGTGTTATAAGCCTGCCGGGTGATTCCGATGCCTCCTAAAATCTGAATGCCATTAAAGTAGAACTCCTAGCCTCTCTCTCCACTCCATATTCATTCTTCCCCAGGAAGAAGGCATGAATTACCTGACCGGTGAGTTTGGAAGAATGATCTGGGCATGCTCAGCTTAATGCTTCCTTTTGTTGTCTTTGGGAGCCAGCCTGACTAAAGAGGACAGTTATTCCGTTCCTCTCTGTGCCACAGTTTGTACACAGGCAGATCCCCACAAAATGAGGACTGCAGTTCTTCCAGCCCTGCCTGTAACTAGGTGGTGGATTTATTCTGGAACAGTGTAAGCAAGCCCATTTGGCCTCACGTCTAAACCATATCCTCCAGTCTAGCTCTTATCAGTAATAAAGCTGACATTTTGAACCCCACTTTGTGCTTTTCTGTGCCCTATTTCTCAATTGGCTCAGAACTGGAGTGAGAAGAGAGCTTTTATTTAGTGGACCTGCTAATGCCCCAACACTTGCTAGTAGAGGAGGAGTGGAGTAGGAGACCTCTCAGGCCCCTTCCCCTTCTAACATTCTAGGACTCCATGTCTCACACTCTCCCTCCAGGGATCCTGAGTGTTCTGGTGAAGAAAACCTTGTTTGTTCTCACCAGACTACTGTTGTTGCACCTGCAGGAGACAGAAGTATCCCTCGTCCCATGGGGCACAGGAGAGAAGATTGCAATCACAAAGCATTTCCTTTCAGTTCTCTCCTGAAACAGTGTAATTTTGTGGGGCAGGAACGAGGCCTAGAAACCACTGCATTTAAAAAAGCTTCCTAGAAGCTGTCCACCTTGTTTTATCACCGGGTTCTGCCAGCTGTCTGACCCAAATCTATATGGCTGCTC
This sequence comes from Cheirogaleus medius, assembly GCA_008086735.1. Taxonomy (NCBI): domain Eukaryota; kingdom Metazoa; phylum Chordata; class Mammalia; order Primates; family Cheirogaleidae; genus Cheirogaleus; species Cheirogaleus medius. The sequence continues at coordinate 26,434,517 of VBSM01001265.1, forward strand.
TTGATGTTGTGTACACTGTTCTGGAGACTAGAGATGTCTTAGTTCGTCATTTGAAGGAAAAAAGGACTTCCCTTTTGTTCCTTCTATTTTTTTGGTCTTTTCTGAGTTTTTCACAAATCTTTAAAACAGCTCTATTCACAGTCCTGGTAAGAAGTATGGATAAAAGAAAGACCTGTTTGGAGCTCTAAAAACCAGGCCTGGATGCAACAGGGAGCTTGATTTTCAGGGCTCAGTCCCTTTAGAGCAGTAAGTATGCCTTTCTTTGGAAAGCTGCTGCAGAAAAGAGACAAAGTAGCCATCACAGTTCAACCTGAGTGACTGAAGGTGCCATAAATATTTTCTATATATTGACCCTTCATTCTCCAGCTTCCTAGAATAGTGACCTCTCCCTTCCAGATTATCTAACTACCACGTATTTTTCAATAGTTAAACCATATATGTATAACTTTGGCATCTGCTTTGCTAATATCATTAACAATTGTTCATAAACATAATTTTATATTTTTATTTTTTCATTAAAAAGAAATAGAGATTGGACTTTGTTAAAATTAAAAACGTGCATCAAAGAACGCTATCAAGAAAGTGGAAACGCAAGCCACGGGATGGGAGAATATGTTTGCAAATCACATATTTGATAAGGGTTTAATATCCAGATTAAATAAAGAACTCCTGCAACTCAACAACATAAAGAGAAACAACCCAATTAAAAAATAGGTAACGCCCGCCATGGTGGTTCATGCCTGTAATCCCAGCACTTTGGAAGGTCGAGGCACAAGAATCCCTTGAGACCAGGAGACTGAGACCAGCCTGAGTAACATAGCAAGACCTCATCTTCACACACACAAAAAATTAGCTGGGCATGGTGGTATGTGCCTGTAGTCCCAGCTACTTGGGAGGCTGAGGCACAAGGATCGCTTGAGCCCAGGAGTTCAGGGCTACAGTGAGCTATGATTACACCACTATATTCCAGCTCAGGTGATAAAGTGAGACCCTGCCTCAAAAAAAAAAAAAAAAAAAAAAAAAAAAAAAAAAAAAAAAAATCGGCAAAGTACTTGGATAGACATTTCTTAGAAGAAGATATACAAAATGACAAATAAACCTGTGAGAAGATATTCAACATCATTAGTCATTAGGGAAATGCAAATCAAAACTATAATGAGATATTACTTCACACCTACTAGGATGGCTGTCATTAAAAAAATGGAAAATAAGAAGTGTTGACAAGGATGTGAAGAAATTGGAACCCTCATACATTGCCGGTGGAAATGTAAAATGATGCAACTGCTGTGGAAAACAGTATGGCTGATCCTCAAAAAGTTAAATATAGAATTACCATGTGACCCAGCAATTCCACAAGTAGGCGTATGCCCAAAAGATCTGAAAACAGGAATTCAAACAGGTACTTGTCCATGAACGTTCATAGAAGCATTGTCCACAATAGCTAAAAAGTAGAAACGACCCAAATAAATGTTCATCAACAGGTGAATGGATAAATAGAGTGGTATATTCATGCAAGGGAATATTATTTAGCCACAAAAAGGAATGAAATATGACTGTGAGTTACAGCATAGATAATCTTGAAACAATATGCTAAACAAAATAAACTAGACACCAAAAGACAAATATTATATGATTTTACTTATATGAAATGTCTAGAATAGGAAGAATCCTAGGGACAAAGTAGATTAGAGGTTATCAGGGGCTGGAGGTAGAAGAGAATGGAGAATTATTTTTAAAAAAGAAGGAAAAAAAAAGAAAGAAAGAAAAAATCAACTCACTACTGTTAGAAAAAAGAAAAAGAAATAAAGAGAAACAAAAGATAGAAAATAAAACTCACCCATGATCTCTCTAGGATAACTGAGTATTCTGCCAGTCCTCATTCTTTTTTAAGCATAGTGGTTAAATACAAGATATCTGGAGTTCAAACTTCCTGAGCAAAAATATGCAGTCCATCATTTACTAGCTATAGGACATCTCTGTGCTGCAGCTTTTTTTGTAAAGTACAAATAATAATAGAACCCACTTCAGATGGTTGATTTGTGGATTAAATTGGATAATGTTTTAAGTGATTAGCACAGTGCCAGGCTCATGGTAAGTGTTCAATAAATGATAGCTTATCTATATCTATCTTTATAACTGTAATTATACTGTATTTACTGTTTTATATCCTACTGTATTTGTCCATTTGGGCTGCTATAACAAAATACCTTAGACTGGATAATTTATGAGCAACAGAAATTTATTTCTCAGAGTTCTGGAGGCTGGGAAGTCCAAGGTCAAAGCATCAGCAGATTCAGTGTGCGGTGAGGGCTGTCTGCTTTATAGATGGTGCCTTGTATGCGTCCTCACATAGCAGAAGGGGCAGATAGGCTTCCTCAAGGTTCTTTTATAAGGGCACTAATCCCATTCATGAGGGCAGAGCCTTAATAACCTAATTACCTCCTAAAGGCCCCACTTCTTAATACTATCATATCAGGGATTAGGTCTCAGCATATTAATTTTGGGGGGCACATTCAGACCATAGCATCTACCCTTCTCATTTTCCTATACAGGTAAAAATTATTTTTAGTGGCCACATAGTGTTCCATACTATGGCTGTTGCATCATCAATTTAACCAAGTCCCCGTCATTGAATATTTAGGTAGTTTTCAATTGTTTATTATTTTAAGAAAGCTATGGTGGATATCTTTGTTTGATTCTTTCTGGCAGCCATGCCTCAGAAGGGTAATATGACTTTGCCCTTGCTCCGCTTTCTGGGTGCTTGGGCTCCCAAGGCAGTGTGTTATATTGAGATGGGTCCCATGCTGGGAGACAGAAACCTCAGTTCCAGTCATGCTTCTTCTCCATCTCCAAGTGATGCTGTCTGTTAAAGGGGAGCTTTAGAGGGAGTGAACTCAGAGTGTCTCTTCTGCTCTAAGGCTCAATGATTCTCAGATTTTACCCCACTAAGCTGTGGATTCCTCCAGCTCCATCGTGGCCTTCTTCAGAGCTGTGTGTGTGCACACGCTCGAGCGTGTGTTTCAGTTTCTATTCTTAGCAGTGTGATCTTTAAACAAGGAATAGATTTGTGCTTCTGTCTCATCTCAGATGCACGCAGCTCCTGCTGGGCTGTTTCATTCTCCACCAGCCATTCATTCACATTAAAAGCAATGGCCCATTAAGGAAATACGTGGATGATGCTCCTCCATCACCAGTGGTAATAAGGATTGCAGGCTCTCTGATCTGGGGGATCTCTTTGGTCACCAGGCCTCAGCTCTGTCTGACTCAGCTATAGATGAGGTCAGGGGAATCTTGGTTTTAGCACCTCCCTTTCCACTCCACCCTCAGATCCTTTCTCTGGGCTGGGCCAGGGATGCTATTTGGTCACTAGTGGTTTTTATTGGTGAGTAAGCAACATTCCAGATGAGAAGGTCATTGTTTGTCCTGAGATAAAGAGTAGATATGGATGCGTCTACTCTCCTTTCAAGAGTTCTCACTCTGGTGGTGTCTCAGAGTTACTGTGGATATTTAAGTATACAAATTGAGATTTTGGATCTGCACCTTCAGAGATTCTCATTTAGCAAGTCTGAAGTGGAGCCCAGTTTCTTCACTTTAAAAGACAATACAGGGCCGGGCGCGGTGGCTCACGCCTGTAATCTTAGCTCTCTGGGAGGCCGAG
>VBSM01001265.1:26438274-26465192 GCA_008086735.1 Cheirogaleus medius
AAAAAAAAAAAAAAAAAAGACAATACAGGGGATTCAGGTGAGCATCCTTTGTGGAGAATATTGGAATATAGTAGTAGGATTTGCAAACTCTTAAAGCCCACTAATGCCAGGCGGTGTGTGATAGAAGAGTGCTGGCGACTCTGATGAACAGAAGCATCCTACCTTTTCTATAGGGCAGGCAGCACTTACATTTAGCTAGCTATTGTCACATAATGCCAGCCCAGTGTTGCTAGATATTCCATTTAGATTTTTTAAAGAAGAATTAAAAATCCAGATTTGGTAGTGAAATGTCCTATTTTAAAATATTGGCAACCCAATTCAAAATTTAAACACAAAACGTGAATTGTAGGCCAAAACATATCTGCAGGCCAAATCTAGCCCTGAATCTGCCTGTTGAAATCTCTTGACAACACTTTAGCCAGACAATCGCTCAATTTAAGTCAAAACGATGCAGTCAACAGCCCTCTTGACTGGCAGCATCACACTGTCTCTGTGATGTGAGGCTCTTTGGGATTCTGGCTCACACCCAGCTTGGCATGGGCTAAGTGCACTGAGTAGGGAGGAGGTGGGGAGTCAGGAGACCTGTTTCCTAATCCCTGCTAACAACTTGATAGGTGACACTGGGAAAGAAATTCTCTCCCTGGTCATAGGATTTCTTTCCATAAGGTAAGAGGGATGATCTCTATTGTTCTTTCCAAAGCTCTAGGTCATTCTTCTCATGAAGATTTATGTATTTATTATCTTCTAGCTACTTGGAAAGAAACCTTTTCAGATTAAGTTGAAAAATTCACCTTTAATTGGCTTCAGTGACAACTCGTTCTTTCTCTCCCATATTCTCCTATGTCTTCAGTGATTTGTGTTTGCAGGGAAGTTTCTTTTTGCTGTAGGTTTTGGAGCTATTTTCTAAGGGAAAGAAAGCATTTTGGAATAGAAAGTCTGAGTGGGGTTGAGCATATGGGTTTCTTGCTTGCTGAATACTTGGTTTTGAGTCAAATAAAAAAATAAAGGAATGGAGTTGATATGTGGAACATTCTGAAATAAAAAGCCACTTCCTTGAACTTGATAGTTCAAATAAAAACCTTGTAATTGAATCTTTTCCCCTCATAGCTTTATTGAGATATAATTCACATACAATAAAATTGACCCACTTGGCCATGTGTGGTGGCTCACGCCTGTAATTCCAGCACTTTATTTAGGTGGCCGAGGCAGGAGGATTGCTTGAGGCCAGGAGTTCAAGACCAGCCTGAGCAACATAGTGAGACCTGTCTCTACAAAAAAATAAAAAACAAAACAAATTAGCTGGGCATTGTGGCACCAGCTGTGCCTGTACTCCCAGGTATTGAGGCAGACCCCCCCCCCTTTTTTTTGAGACAGAATCTCACTCTTTCGGCTGGCTCACAGCAACCTCAAACTCCTGGGCTAAAGCAATCCTTCTGCCTCTGTCTCCCGAGTAGCTGGGACTATAGGTGCAAACCACCACACCTGGCTACTTTTTTCTATTTTTAGTAGAGACAGGGTCTCCTCTTGCTCAGACTGGTCTCAAACTCCTGACCTCAAGCTATCCTCCTACCTTGGCCTCCCAGTGCTAGCATTACAGGCGTGAGCCACCGTGCCTGGCTGAGGCAGAAACCTTGAGCCTAGGAGTTTGAGGCTGCAGTGTGCTATGATCACACCACTATACTCTAGCCTGGGCAACAGAGTGAGATCCTGTCTCTGGAAAAAAAAAATTCACCCACTTACAGTGTACAATTCAATGCTTTTTACTATATTTACAGAGCTGTGCAATCAACTCTACTACCTAATTTCAGAACATTTTCAACTCCCCCAAAAGAAACCATGTATCTTCTATCAGTTGCTACAGTCCTGGCAACCACGAATCTACTTTCTGTCTCTCTAGATTTGCCTATTCTGGATCTTTCATATAAATGGAATCACATAATACGTGGTCTTTTGTGTCTGTCTTGTTTCACTTAGCATAATGTTTTCAAGATTCATCCACGTTGCAGCACATATCAGAACTTCCTTCCTTTTTATTGCCAAATAATATTCCATTGCGTGGATATACCACATTTTCTTTGCTCATTCACGAACTGATGGACAATTGGGTTGTTTCCATTTTTTGGCTATCATAAATAATGTTGCTATGAACATTCACAAACAAGTTTTCATATGGAAATATGTTTTCATTTCTCCCAGGTATGTATAACTAGGGGTGGAATTTTCTGGGTTGTATGGTAACTGTACACTTAACAGGAACTGCCACACTGTTTTCCAAAACAGTGACACTATTTTATATTTCAACCAACAGTGCATGAAGGTTCCAATTTGCCACATCCTCGTCAACACTTGCTATTATCTGTCTTTTTGATTATAGTCATCCTAGTGGGTGTGAAGCAGTATCTCAGTGCACTTTTGATTCTGCAATTGAATCTGTTCCTAATTGCTCTTAGTACATATGACCATTCTTCAAGTAATTATTGTAGCCAGTGGAGGTTAGTAATCTTAGGTGAAATAGGGTCAACCCTTAGAACTGGGGAGTAGGGGTCACTCACTCCCAAATGACAGAGAGGAAATTTGGGGAAGGGGAACAAGAAATGGATGCCTGGGGGAAAATCAACATATGGTTCCTACAGATGGGTTTGCTTGCTTGGTTTTCTGAACACTGTCTTGTACACAGGGATCATAGTGGTGCAGAGGAGGACGAAAAAAAACTATCTTGGTCAGGACCTAGGTAGAGAAGAAACTCAACATATAGGTTCTTGAAAAGGGTGTTTCTCCCTGGAAACTTTAGTCAATGGGCACATATGTGCTCACTGGCTTGTATTTATTTCTGTCTCCTCTTTTCCTTTTACTGGCCAAACTATCATCAGGCTTAGAATCCCCTGAGTGCTCCTCCACCAGAGTAACAGAATATTAAGGAATCCATTACAATTGTTTTAGGACTAATACCTGATTTCCCTTACCCTAAATGATTGTGGCTGGTATAACTATATTATTTTGCTCAGGGAATACCTTTGTTTCATTTGGATTTTCTTGAGGTTTGATAATATTTCCATGTCTTCTTGAAAGGAGAAAGATTTTGGATTGTACTTTAGAAGGGACAGGCATAAAGAGGACTCTTTATGGGCATCTTCTTGTCCCTGAAAGATTATGGGAAATTTCAGGGCTAGACACACACTGAGAGGCATCCATTGGAAGCAGTCAGCTGGCCCTTTATCAGCACTTCCTTGACATGGGTTCCTCTTTCTTTTTTTTTTCTCCTTTCTCTTTTCACATTGGTAATAATATTTGTAACTGAGGCTTTTCTAGAAACTACTGCTATGTAACAAATATCACCTCCCCCCAACTCCCCCCAAAAGCTGCTTAAAACAAGCATTTTGTACCACACTAAAATAAGCTAAAGAAATTTGACAACTAAATGTAATGGCTGAACCTAGACTGGATCCCGTACTGGGGTGAGGCAGGGGAGAATGTTCTAAAGGTCGTGATTGAATTAACTGACAAAACTGGAATACAACTGGTAGATTAGACAAAGGTATTAATATCCATGTTAAATTTACTGAAAAAGAGAGAGAGAGAGAGAGAGAGAGAGAGAGAGAATCAGAGAGAAAAACAGAGAGAGGAGAGAATGATAAAACAAGCAGCGAAAAATTTTCACAATAAGTGATTTTGGGTAAAGGGTGTATGGATGTTCTTTGTACTTTATATATTGAAATTATTCCCAAATAAAAAGCTTTTAAAAAGCACAATCAGCTTACAATTTTGCTTTACTCATGATTTTGTGCATCAAGAATTCAGGGAGGACTGGGCTGGGCAGTTCTTGCTTGGGGTCTCTCAGTAGTTACAGTCAGGTGCCAGCAGGGGATGCAGTCATTAGAAGGCTGGATTAGGCTAGGCTGGGTGTCCAAGGTGTCTCACTCAGATGGCTGGCAGTTGATGCTGGTGGTCTGGTGGGAGCTCAGCTGGACTTTTGACTGGCATGCCTACATGTGGCCTCTCTAGCATGGCAGTCTTACGGTAGTCAAACTTCTTACTTTGTTTCTCCCATCCTACATAGAGCTGTGATGCCTGCTACATTTGATTGAACTGCAATACACATAGATAATCACCTTTTATTCACAATCACCAGCATGTAAACTCCCCCAACTCACTCAAAAGCATGTGACACAATTCTTTCCTCCTCAGCTCTGACTTGTGCATATGTCAGTTTCTTTCTCTGGAATACCTTTCTTCCAATTATTCATCTGTCTATATTATTTGTTCTTCAGGGCTTTTAGGAAGACTTCCCTGACTCTTGGGTGAGTACTTCTCTATTGAGCACACCTATAACCCTTATCATAACGTCATAATTCTTCTGTTGTCCTGCCTGTCTCCTTCATTGGACTCTAAGTTCCCTGAGGGCAGGGAGCAATTTTGTGCATGAAGGCATCTCTAGCATTAAACACTATAAGTGCAATCGAATCTCTCACACTCACACTCCTCATATGCAATACTGACACATACAAAATCTGTCACATCCCCTCTTGCCCATGCAAGCTCAGTCACTGTGACTTATTCCCCACCCTCAGGCACTGTCCCATTCCTCAGGGACTGTCACCACCCCCTGCCCATCACACACTCAATTACTGTGACACAGTTCTGTTCCTCAATCACTGTCACATACTGCTTTTCACACAAGTATGATCACCATCTGTACTCTTAAAACAGGATATTTACTCTCCTACAAATTGAGTTAATATGCCAACAGCTCTATTTTTCACACACGTCGTCACATACTGTATTTTTCATCCACGCAATCCCTGACATACACAATTATGGTCACACACTGTCTTGCTGTCTCCTTCCCACTCCCACTTGACACCCACACTCTTTCACGCACACGCTCACTGGCGGAGATCCGCGGCACGTCGACTGGGGTCTGAAGCCTGGGTGGACTCCCGAACCTCAGCCCCAGGCGCGCGGCCCCGCCCCGCCCCGCCCCCTCATGCATATGCAGCACCTCAGCCTGGCAGCCCGGCCCCCAGACGGCCATTTGTAGCGGCGCTGGAGGCTGCGTTCGGCAGGCGCTGCGGAGACGCGTAGAGGAGCGCGCCCCCCGGCCGCTGCCGCCCCTGGCCGCTGCGGTCACCCCGCTTCTCCGTGCCTCGGAGGGACCCTGCCAGCCCCCGGCGCCGCGCCGTCGCGCAGACCGGTCCTCCCGGCAGCTCCCGGCGCCCGGGACCCCCGCCCGGCCGCTCGCCCGGCCGCTCGCCCGTAGTCCGCCGACCGCACACGTCCCCGGAGCCGGGCCTAGGGCGGGCGGCGGCGGCTCGGCGGGCCGGGCTGGGCTCGGCGACGTCCCCATGGCCGCGGCCGGCTGGCGGGACGGCTCCGGCCAGGAGAAGTACCGGCTCGTGGTGGTCGGCGGGGGCGGCGTGGGCAAGTCGGCGCTCACCATCCAGTTCATCCAGGTGCCTGAAGCGGGCCTGCGGGGCGCCGGGGCGGCGGCGGGCGGGGGCTCGCGCTACCTGTGGCGGGGCGGCCGCCGCGACCCCGCCCCGAAGGCGCCGCGCGGGCCGGGGCCCGGGCAGGGGCTGCGGCCGGGGGCGGGCGGGCGCGGGGCCGACTCTGCGCTCCTGCCCTGCGGCCGCGGCGTCGCGCTCCTGCCTGCTCGGCGCCCCGGGAGTCGGGCTTCTCAGGAATGTGGTCGGGAGGGCGGAGCTGGCCGGGTGGGAGCACCGATCCACCTTATCGCTCTGGCCGAGGCCGGAGCCCTCTGCGAGAGGCGGCGCGGCGGAGCCAGGCTTCCTGCCCCGCGGGCTGGGGCGTGGGGTGTCGGGCCGGAGCCCCGCGCGCTGCTCTGCCAGCAGCCTTCGGCACCGTCGGTGCGATCGTGGGGCACTTGGCCGCCGCTCCGCGTGCTCTGCCGGCTCTGCGCGCCGCCGGAGCCCGAGCTGCCCGCTCCGAGCAGTGTGTCTGTCTTTGTGTGTGTTTGTGCTTTTCTTCTGAGTGATCTCTGAGGTAATGTGTCCGGGTGAGAGTGTGTGATAATGCCCCAGGGAAATGGTGGCTTCGAGGAAGTTAAAAATGTTCCCTCGTAGGGGTGAGACCATTTCCTAGGAATTCCTGGTGCCTTCCTGCCTCTCGCCGTGCCAAGGTGAAGTTTGGGATGGGCCAGCCTGGCAGATGACCGAGTCGTGCCGTGCGTTCTGTATTCTAACCACCCTCTCCCCCACCCCCAGCCCTCTCTGGTCCCTACTGGCGGAAAGTCAGGGGTTGTGGTAAAGAAGAAAAAGGAGGTGGAATTCTTCATTCTTAGAATTTGCTCTTGGTGACACGTTTGAGTGATATTTTTGGGGGATTTTTAAAAAGAAAGCACAGATATCTCTCTGCTTTTGTCAACCTAGAAGGTGGGGCATATGCTGGAAGAGAACGAAGGTGCCCCGTTAGAACAGGTTAACAAAGATATTTTTACTATATCAAGAGGGCTGATGGTGGAATATTCTGGCTTCCGTTTCATCCATTTGTCATTAATTGGGATACTTGAATAGCTTTATTTCATAACACTTAAGGTTTATAGTGACTTTAAAATACAGAGTATTGTAGCATATGTAATTGTCACATTTCACATTGAGTAAATGAGCAGTAATTGCTGCTGTAATATTCCATGGCATTAAAAACTGCTGAAACCTTTGTATCCAGGAAGAGAGGATATTTATGTTATGAGCATTTACAGTATGCTCATTAGTGGGTTAAAAAAAATCATAGTCAGAGGTGAGATTGGTTTAAGTATACCAGGCTGCAGCATCAGAGATGCTGTCATGTTATTTCCCTAAGGTGGGGTGACTTTAACTGATGGCAAAGCAAAACAATTTATAGCTAATCGTTTCTTCTGGGACTAGTCTGATGGTTAGTGTGAGGGGGTGGGGCAGTTGAGTTAGTGGAAGAACAATTCTGGATTCCAGTATTGATAGTGTTACCTAAAAGATTTAAACCACAAATTTAAACCAAAATTCTTTGAGGGAGGGGCCATCTGAATGTATTTGCATTCGTAAGTTAATTATTTAACTAAGGTGCTGGAACTTTTTGATTTTTGAGAGATAGTATTAATGTATTTGCATCCGTAAGTTAATTATTTAACTAAGGTGCTGGAACTTTTTGTTTTTGAGAGATAGTATTGGAAGCCATTATGATAACAGTAATTGCTATCTTCTAATGATTTTCTAGAATTCATTTGTTAAAGAAATATCTCTTACAAATGGTATAGTACCTAAATGCTTTAGATGATATCAAAGAAGTAAAGGAAGCAGGTTTTCTTGAGAAATGAGTATGAGGTTTGAGTCATACAGGTTGAGCATATGTGTCTTTTGTTCTGTCATTTATTGGCTGTGAGAACATTGCCAAAGTATTCAGCCCCTCTGAGCCTTAATTTCTCATCAAGAAAACAGGTCTTATATGTTCTTTATAACTTTCAGGTTATGAGAAAGATCGTAGCATTGTATCTAGCAAATAGTATGTGCTTAGTTAATGGTAGCTATTATCAGTATGTATGTGTACAGTTCTGTAGCATGCTTAAGTAAAAAGAGAATTCAGATTTGGAAAAGTCAGTGTGAGGATTGACAAAAGCCCTATGAAGGCTTGGTGGTGGGTAGAATAGAAATTTCATAAGTGAACATGGGGGAGTCTTTTTAGCTTGGAGAGAGGAGCTAGGCAAGGGGGAAAGTGGGATTGACAGGTGATGGGGCCATTGAAAGGGAGGAACATAGGCTCTGAAGTTGAGGAGACTTTCTGGAGAGGCAGGAACCAGACCACCTGGATGAAGTCTCAGTTCTGCTATTTGCTGAGTATTAAACTCTCTGTCGCTCAGTTTCCTCCATCTGTAAACTGGGGAAGTATTAATACAATGTACCATATACAGCTGTGAAAATTAAGTGAGTTAATGTATGTCAAGGGTGTAGAACAGTGTCTAGTATGCTAGTGTCTAGTATGTAAAGCTGCATACATTATTACATTAATTTTAGTTTATGGAGCTAAAGGAACTGTTTATCGTCTACACTTAGTAGAATTGCTATTTATTGTCTGACTCCTGGGAAGTTAAAATTCATTCCATTGTGATTGTTGGGCAGTAGTAATTGGTGGGAGAGGAGACAGCAGAGTAATCATTTTAACAAGCAGAAGTCAGTTCTCTTTGTAGGAAATTAGAATGGCACAAAATTGTTTTATTTATTTTTTAAGGCTCCTGAAATATCACACTGTTTTTACACCTTTCAGTATATATTTTTCTATTATGTAATCTTGAGCAGAAGAAATATAAACAAATTTGAAATGGAGAATTTAAAAACAATGCCTTTAGTCCTTTCTTTGACCTTAGATTTAGTTGTTACCTTCTCTACATGTGAAGACCTGCAAAATTAGGAAATTAAGATCATAAGTTGAGTACCTTTTCCTCTTTAAAATTGAATATAACAGGTCATAAAAATCAATGATAACATGAAATATTATGTTAAGAATGCATGATCTTCTTGTTTCTGTTGCTCATAATTTTTTAAAGAAAATATGTAAAGTTCTGTTGGTAAATAGAACACCTAAATGATGAGTAAACTCTAATTAAGAAATGATTTTAACTTTGTACAAGTAGATGGGGTGGGCGAGACATTTGGATATTTGGGAGGCTAGGTCTCCCTCCTTAGGTGACTCTGGATAGTCTATTAATCTCCCTTAATCTCTTCATGGCTTCAGTTTCTTCATGTAATGTTGGAATTGGTTGAACAGATCTCTGTACCTTTGAAATGCTAGGATTCTTTCTTATTTCTTTAACTAGCTGTGTGTCTTTGGTCAAGTATTTTAGATTCTCTAAGCCTCCATTTCCCCATTTGAGAAGGGAAAAGAATAATAGCATCTTTAGGGTTTTTGGAGTAAATAAAATAATGCATGCAAATCATTCAATATAGTGCCATCTACAGAGTAAGTAAATAATGATTGTTATCTGGTTTTATTTGCTGCTGTTACTTCTATATTTTGGTATTCCTCCAAAACAAAATTTGTAATTTATTCCATTTTTCCTTGACATATAATCTGTTCTCTTATTTTAAGTCTTCACCGCTCTCTACTTCCCCTCCCACCCATACTCCCCACTTCACTTCTGTGTGGTATTTAGGGGATGAATGTTGGTTACATTTTGAGCTGGGGAAACTTCTTATCAGTTCGGAGTTGATTTTAAGAAATAATGGAGTAATCATTGGGTTTTTGAGTTAATGCTTTGTCTGGCAACTCTGAGAAGAGATCATACGTGTTTTACAAATTTAAAGAGAAAATTGCTGGTTTCTATTTTTTTAGCATCTTAACTTTTTATTCAGCAGTTTGTTAGATTTTGAGCTAGGTAGGGGATAGCTGATTTCTCACATCTTGAATTTTAGTCAGTCTTAAAATCTGTTAATTAGTCTGGACCTGACTCAAACATTGCTTTTTACCTAGAGTTTGTCTTTTGCTGAATGCTTTTTCATGGCTTTTTCCCGGGACAGAGATCTGAGAAGAGATTGCAAGAAATTTGTGTTAATAGTTAATTGATCCACTTGTGAAGGTTGTGAGTTTAAATTCCTAAATTGCTGTTTCACTGATACATCTTGAAGACTCTTCCATTAATTAGAAGTTACTTAAACTGTAACATTTAGACTTATTTTCAGTGTGCAAATTATTGTTTTACATTAATTTACAAATGAATTGTTAGCATTGATTATTGTTTCACATTAATTTACAGATGAATTGTTAGCACTGAAAAATAAGACACCTATCCCAAAGGTAGTATGTAGTAGAGATTTCTTTGTTTGAGTAACAGTTGAAATGGTCCTGCAGGCAATTCCTAGATAAAATTTTGAGACACTTGGGGAAGATCATTTTCTTATAGAGGATGACTGCCTTTGTCATTGGAGAAATAGGAGGAAAATCTAACCTGGGTTTTCTTGACTTAAAGTCCTTTTTCTTTATTCTGTCCTCTGTGTGTGTGTGTGTGTGTGTGTGTGTGTATGTGTATCTGTGTCTGTCTGTTTGGGGATGGGGAAGTTTTAGGAGTTATTTTTTTTTTCCTTTGAGACAGTCTCACTCTGTTGCCCGGGCTAGAGTGCCATGGTGTCAGCCTAGCTCACAGCAACCTCAAACTCCTTGGCTCAAGTGATCCTCCTGACGCAGCCTCCTGAGTAGCTGGGACTACAGGCATGCGCCACCATGACCGGCTAGTTTTTTCTATATATTTTTAGTTGGCCAATTAATTTTCTTTCTATGTTTAGTAGAGATGGGGTCTCACTCTTGCTCAGGCTGGTTTTGAACTCCTGACCTTGAGCGATCTGCCTGCCTCGGCCTCCCAGAGTGCTAGGATTACAGGCGTGAGCCACCCCGCCTGGCAGTTTTAGGAGTTTAATGGGAACACTTCTGTTGTATAGGTCAAGAATGCTGTTTTCCCTTGGTAGATGGCAGGCTCCTACTTACTGGGATGGGATATTAATTCATCTATATTGCTGAAAGGTCATGGTCTTTCTGAAGCTTTGAAATGAAAATAGTTTAATTCAGTTAGGAAAATAAAGTGGTAACTTTAAATTGGGGGAAGGATGGAGAAAAAGACTTTAAAGCAGTATTGCTTTTTAACTTTTTAAAGGTTTCTTTTTCAAATTAAGATTGGTCTCAAAATTGAAGCAGATTTTGTGATGCCACGTGAATATTCCTTTTTTGGGGGGCTGGGGAAAAATGATCTTTAGGATATTAGTTCTACTGTGCCTTTCTTTCAGGAAAAGTGATAATGAGTAAAAAGATTTTCACTCTGCCTGTAGGAAGTGTGGAGTTTTAATAGTCATTGAATCTTCCTGAAAGACCTTGATCTTGAATTACTTTGGGTAGAGCTGTTGAATGCGTTTGGGATTGAAACTTAGTTTAAACTATTGTCCTTGGTAGGCCTTTGATTTATTTGTTTTGCAAAGGAAAATGTGTCTCAAAGATGCAAAGAAATATATATTGTCTAAAATGGTGTTACTGGGGACATAATTAGACTGAGTTCCTTGAAGTCTTGTAAATTGTTTTATTTTTAATGTTTTATAAAAGCCGTGTGATTCTGTATTACATAGCATTAAACCATAACTTAAAAGTATTATAGCCAATTTATTGTTGGTATATATTAGTAGTTTAATATTGCCATCTACTTTACTGTCAACTCATACAATGATTTTTTTTTTTTAGGAGAAAGCTCATTATACATGTAAGTAAATGTTCAGCACTAGAAATGTGACATAAGTGTCAAAGTGACATCTGATGTTGCTTTTTAAAAAAACTTTATCCAGATTTCCCAAATGCTAACATTTTATCATATTTATTCTCGCTAGTATCTGTGCAGTTTTTAAAACTCATTTCAGTGCAAATTGAAGACATAATGCTCCCTCTATCCTTGAATACCTCTTTATTTCCTAAAAACAAGGGTGTTATATAAACAGAGTGTAATAACCAAACCCAGAAATTAACGTTGATATATTACTATTGTCTGATCTGTAGAATTTTTTTGGTTTTGCCAGTTGTCCCAATAATGCCCTTTATAGCAGGTAAAAATCTCACATATACTTCATTGCTTTCATGTCTTTAGTTTGGAACAGTTCTTTAGTCTCTGTATTTTAGGACATAGACTTTTTTTTTTGAGACAGAGTCTCACTCTGTTGCCCCTGCTGGAGTGCGGTGGCGACTGCCTAGCTCACAGCAACCTCAAACTCCTGGGCTCAAGTGATCTTTCTGCCTCAGCCTCTGGAGTAGCTGGGACTACAGGCATGCGCCACCATGCCCGGCTAATATTTTCTATTTTTGGTAGAGACGAGGTCTATGACTCGAGCTCAGGCTGGTTTCGAACTCCTGAGCTCCACCCTCCTCGGCCTCCCAGAGTGATAGGATTACAGGCATGAGCCACCACACCCGGCCAACATAGATGTTTTTAAAGAGTACAAACTAGTTATTGTACTCTTAGAATTCCCTCAATTAGAGTTTGATGTTTCTTTATGGTTAGATTCAGGTTATGCAATTTTTTGGGGGTGTGTGACAGCAGGAGTAACATTGAAATGATGTGTTCTTAGTGCAGTATATTAATATTAGGAGACATACCATGGATGTTGATTTGACTATCTTTGTACTTACCGTTTGACTCAACAATCCCAAATCTAGGAATTTACCCTGAAGATACACTTCCAACAGTATGAAAATGCACAAGCACAAGGTTGCAACATTGTTTATAATTATAACAATTAGAAGCAACCTACGCAGGAGGAGAACTCAATGGTGCATTATGCAGCTGTTAAAAAGTGGGAGAAAAGCCTTGAAGAACTGATGGGGAGTGCTTTGTAGGATATAGTGTTATGTGAAAAAAGTAAAGTGCAGATGTAACTATTGCATCTTATACAAAAGTATCTATGTTTTCGTAAGAAAGAAGGAGAACTAGAAAATATATATGTATTTGCTCCCTGGGACAAAAATAAAACCTAAGATAAAAATTGATGAGCTTGATTACCTAGAGAGGCTGGGTAGGAAGAAGATGGAAGGGATAGAGGGAATGGGGGCAGTGACCGTTCTGACGATACCTTTCTGACTTTTGGAGCTATGTTAATGTTTTACACACTGAGTATATAAACGGCAAACACACCAATAAAACCAAGTGGTAAAGGAAAAAATCCACCTCTACCTTAAAGTAGAATGCAAACAGAAACAAATGAACTAAACCTTATTTCAAATGAAAAACAAAACTACACTGAAGGGGTGAAAAAAATCTGCTTTAGGTAACTTTTGAACCCAGTATTTGGACTATGTTCTCAGGATAAAGACAAAAAGAACTCAAAATAAACATTGAATGCTAGTTACTAGTAGAGTTTTTTTTGTTTTGTATCTTGTTTTTGTCACAGAGGCATGGGTTTGCAATTTTGAAGCAGTTTTCTATATTAGAATTAAGAAAATAACCAAACATTGTGGAAAATGGGAGCTAGTTTCTCACTGTTGGAAAAGGGAATTATAAATGTAGAAAAGGCAAATGTTAGAATGAACTCTGATGTTTGAGTGGAATTGAAGATACTGATATAAACTCCTGGCTTTAAAAGTATATAAATATAGAAATAGATGTGTGTAGATACACATGCACACATCTATACATCTTTTTTTCAGTTCTGTCTGCTGAAAGGGCCAATTGACACCCCTTTAGCAATGAGATCACCTGGCAACGAGATTACCTAGTTCCAGATCTAGGTTTCTAAATACCATTCCCCCACCTTTTTCCTTTTTTTTACCAAGAGCCACGCCCAAGAAGCCTTGAGCAAGTGGACTCCCTAAATACCATTTTTTACTAGAAGGAGCCTTAGAGAAATGGCTGATTCCACGTGGGGGCAGGAAAAAAATATAAGATGAGTTTGGACCATCTCGTGGTGTCAGAAAATAAGGAAGTACTCAAAAAACAAAGTAATGGGGATATGTCAAAGAGACACAGGAACCCACCTGGAAGAACTCCCATTGACTAACTCTGGGACAAATCACTGAAATAAGTAAGACAATAATTGCCCATGAATAAGTGAGGATCTAGGATAGATAAATAAATGATTAGGGAGAAGTCCCCCCCCCCCCCAGCTTACATTACCTGTCAGTTCTTGCATGGGGAGAAGTTCTTAATGTGGAATTCTGATACTAATGAATGAATGAACACAGAGGAAAGGATAGAATTAGAAAATAATCTTTTGGCAGTTGTAACCATTGATTTAACTTAGAATCATAAATGAATGTTAAAACTAGTGGGTGAAAGAGAGTGGCTGGATGTTAACATATTTGTTAATTATCAAGGGGAGATAATAACTTTAGGGAGAAACCTGTCTAACACCATGTGCCCATGTGATCCAAGTTAACATCTTTGACATTGTTTTAGGTAGTGATAATTAGCAGAGTTTGTTTTACTCGGTAATGCTAATAAGACTGTTCTTTATAATCACCTTAGCTTGGCATTGAATGAAATTAAACCTAAAGGAACCATATAGAGAGGCATAAAAGGGACCAACTTTCCATTTAAAGAGAAAATTTCTTCTTAATTTTGGAGCCAGATGTTTTGGGAGAGAAAGGTTAATAAATTTAGGTTAGGGCAGTACAACTTTTGGCCATGAACTCAAATCTTAAGCATAATAACTTTCTTCCTTTGAAATAAGTATGTCTTTTGCTATGTAGCTGTATTTTGTTTTTTTTCTGTATTCTGTGGTGGTTTTTGGAAAGTAAATTCTCTTTTCTATCGGGATTTACCTTAAAATTATTTACATTACACATACATAATTAGATAATCAGAATAATAATGTTTTAATTCCAGTTATGGAACATGGGGAGTTTAGCAGTTTTGTTTGCTCTGTTTCTGCCCACCCTTTTCATAAATTTATTATCCTTATTTAAAACCACCAAATGGGTGTGAGCAGTATTTTTAAAAGTTTTTTGTTTTGTCTTTTGTGTTCTATTTTGTTATAATAGTTAGTATCATTGAGGATTATTCTTTTATTTGCCATTTCTATCATTCTACCTGGTTTCAGTGCTTATAAGCAATCTTTATCAACAGCTAGTTTTCATTTTTTATTATTTTAAAAATTTTATTCTTAAATTGACAGGTGAAACTGTGTATTTATTATGTACATGATGTTTTGAATAATATGTACATTGTGGAATGACTATAACTAATATATGCACTATGTCACATAGTTATTTTTGTGGTGAGAATACTTAACATCCACTGTTAGCATTTTTCAAGAATACAATATATTGTTACTAACTGTAGTCACCATGTTGTACAGCTAGTTTTTATTTTGAATTATGACTTTTTTCCTTTTTCCCATTTTCAGATGGAGAAATTAATTGTGATTTAAATAACACTTTTAAGTACTTTTTACTGAAAAGATATCTAAGATTATATTTACTTTTGCATGGTAAATGATGATTTTGCTGGGTATAAAATCATTGGGTCCCAACATTTTTGTATTAAAACAGTGGAAGTGCAGCTTTATCTGTCTTTATCTGACTGGTCTCAAGTTTCTATTCTGCAAAATTAACTTTTCTAGTAGTAGTTTTGCAGCATTCTCTTATTGTTGGAAATGGAAACATTTATCAGGATATGACTAGAAGTTTTTCTCTGTTCACTAGTTTTTCCAGGGAAATGATGAAATATTCTCAGGTCTGAGAAGACTTTCTTCTCCTGTTTTGTATTTATTTTTTCAGCTATCTTCTGAAATAGCTATTATTTGTTCATTGATTCTCTGTAATCTTTATACCATATGGTTTTAAGTTAATTAGTGAAAGGATAAGATCCTCTCCATTCTAGGAAGATTTGTCGAATTTGCATTATCCATCATGGATGAAATTTTCTGGATGTCTCATGTAATTAGTCTCCAAAACAGATTTAATGACCTTGATTTCTCAGTCTGATATTAAACAATGTCAATGTTCTTTTGTCTTTTCTTAAGGCTACAAAACTGGTATTTTTCTAAAGCTTGATACTGTTTAATGAAACAGCTTTTTCTAGGGGAGTGTTTTTTCTTTGTGTGGATGAATATATATTTTTTTCCTTTTTTGTTTATCCATGAAGAGTTGTTTTTCTTAGCTGTTCTTGGCATTGAGAGTAAAGAACTGGTCATTGTCAGAAATGCCTTGGAGTACTGAGATTTACATTCTGTTTTGATGCTGAAGGGTCAGTTGATATGGGGGAGCTTCAATTTCTTGGAGAGTATCAGTAGCAGGATTTCAACAAATGCTAAATTTTATTAAATCTCTAAGATATTCAGTCAAGTCTGGGCTTTTGGCTGAGAGGTATAGTTTTATAGTTTCATAGAATTAGAGATGGTTAAAAGGGCTAGTTTTCACGTTTTTAAATCTGTCACAATCTGGCTTTCTGCATTGAGACAAGTGGAAGAGGCTGAGGTGATATTTGTGTGTGTGTGTGTGTGTGTGTGTTTTCTCAAATGAGGGTTTTGAACTGGACAGTGATTCTGTGTCTGGTTCACCTTGACATTATTTTAAGCCCTATAAGTTCTAGAATGTAAACCAGTATTTTAGTAGAGGACTTTATAAATCTAGGATGCTTTGCCTGAATCTGTGCCCCGTAGTTGTATTTGTTTGTACATTTATTCTTCATATTTAGATTTTGAGAGTTAATAGACCAGGAATACCTTTGTTACATAGAACAAAGCACATAGCAAAATATTTGTTAATATTTATTAATTGCTAGTATTAAGTCTTAAACATAGGAAATAGGAAATAGTTGGGAAAAAAGAGGCCTTAGGAAAGATGACTTGTACCATAGTGGCTAGTTACTGAAGAAAACAAACTGGCTTTCATTTTTGGATTTCAGAGTTTCTCTTTAATTAAAAGGATTATGTGTGGCACATGCGCATTTGAATGTTGAATTTTAGAAGTTTGAGCAGTTGATCCATAGCATTCAGTTTTATCCAAAATAGTCTTTGGAGGAGACAGTCCTTTTTTAATTTCTCTCTGGAAATTCTGACTCAGAAAATGTAAAACAGTCTCAGAGTAAGGTCTTAAAAGTTATTATTTTTGTCTTATTTCCTGGTGGGTTTTCTCCTAATCTTTGTTTTTAGTTAAATGATGACATGAAGTTGAGATTAATCATGAGCAATTTCTTAGCCGAAAAGGAGGAGAATAGTAAGCATATAGTCAAACTACAAAAGAAGATTTGTGGTAAAGTTAATATTTAAGTTTCAGAAATCATGTAAAAAAGATATGTGACTATTAAATTTGCAATTTTGTCCCTTTTGCCTCTGACATTAAAATGTGTCAACTAAATAATGTAGGGAAATTTGCCTTATGCATGTGATATGCTTGTGCACAAGCGCACATAGCCATGGATCTTGCTGAAAGGAGTGAATTTAAGGTTAGAGAGGAGTTTGTGGGTTTTTGGATTAAAAAATGGAAATAAAATGTAAAACAGTGGTATAAGTCTCTGATGATTTAATGATGCTTGCAGGTATTAGCATGAATTCAGGTATTAGCATGGAATTTCCATGCCAACAACTTGGTTTAAATGAACTACTTTTTGATTATCAAGTGACTTACTGTTAAAAATTTCTGGTAACCATAGTAGTGTTTTATAAGCACTTTTCATTCAATTGAAAGCTAAGAATGGAGTAGGAATGGTAAGGTTGCATATTCATGATTCTTACTTCATTTAAGTTTCAGTCTTGGTTATTTCCTGACCATTAGGAAGCCAGAGTGTTTCTATGATCATAATTTTAGTAGATGTGAAAACAGTGTGGAAAACTTTGTTTTCTGTTAAACTATCAGATTGTGATTTTCAGTTTTTAATTTTTTATGTAGAGACACAGAGTATTGTGTTTATTTTTTTCTCCTTTCTCAAATCATTGCAAACTATGGGTTTAGTGTATATTTTTCTGTAGCAGAGAGTTGCAGGAAGAAGCCATTGGCTGAGCCGATTAGTAGAATGAAGTTGTCTGACATGGGTTACTATAGTTTGTGGTTTTAGATGAACAGTACATGGTGCACAGCTGTTGCTCCAACAGCTTTGTTCCAGCTGTCCTACTGGCCTGTCACAAAATACCCCACATTCCTTTTTTTTTTAAAAAAACAGAACTTCTTGTAATATTCTGTACTTTATTACTTAAAATGGATCCTAGTAATTAATGACTTTTTATTTTACACCTATCAATAGCTATTTACTTACAATGATGCCCAAATGAATTATGTGTAATAGATTTAAGCCTTTTTGCATGTATACTTTTTGTTGAGAGTTAAAGTTGTAATTGTGAAATATTTATAAGAGACGAGTTAAGTGATTAACGTTGAAAAGGGCACCAAACATTAATGCTGTCCCCCAGACAAGTAGGTGATATCTGGATAATGAAACTGGCATCTTCTAATTTCTTAATTTTAACTTTGAGTTTGTATTAATAAGTTTTGGTAGAATTATAAAATAAAAAGCCATAATATTGTGTTTATATAGTTTGTATAGAAAGTGTAGATAAATGTTGGTTTGTATTTTTGATTGGACTTCAGTTTGTTTTCCTATCCTATGCAGTAACTGATAATACTAAGGGTTTCTTTTCAAGTTTTATTTTTAAATTAGGAGTAGGTACCCATTAGGATACTTTGAATTAATAATGACTAGTATATACTGAGCATTTTCTGTGCATCACACACAGAAATTACTTTATTTCTGTAAAGTAATTCTTTACGATTACTTTATTATTTCTATGTTACAGCTGTGGAAAATGAGGCCCAAAGTTTAATAAGTTACTGAAGATCCATAGTAATGACTGAGATTTGGCTTGAATTCACATTTTCTGATTAAGAAGGACTACATTGTACTACCTTGCCCAAATCAACTTTTTTTTAACAGGCTACCTTACTAATCAAGTCATTATGTAAGTTTTCTTTCTTTTTAGCAAGCAGGTGGTTAGGTTCATGAAGCATTTCCTTTTTAAATTGAAATTAGGAGAGCTGGGATTGAATAGGAAGTGAAGTTTTTTAAAAAACATTCCTTGGCCTCCCTTTGTGCATGCACTCTCCTCCTGCCTCCCTGTGATCCATTTCCTATCACTTCTACAAATGCTGCTCTGGCTACTGCTCTTCCCCGGTGGGCAGCCCCCAGACTGGCTCCCATCTCCAGAATTCCGTTGCTTCACCTGCCCCATATCTATTTGAAATTCCTACTCTTATGCAGTCTATTTAAGCTCTTATGTTTGGAGAAAAACAGTCTGATCAAACTCAGTCACAATCTGTGTGAAATGTACATCCATCACTCTTCTTAAGCTATATCCTTTACTAAGTATGCCTTTTTAAAACATTTTAATTTTATTTTTAATTTTTATTGATACATAATATATGTATACATATTTATAGGGTCCCCGTATGCCCTTTTATCTGATTAATTCTTAGTTATCTTTCTAGCTGTGGCTCAGATTTCATCTCCAGGAAGCCTTTTCTGAGGGCATATCCAGATTGGGCTAGGTGCCCCTCCTGTGCACTCCTATGGTATCCTGTGCATTTCCCCCCCCAAACCTTTTGTTTATTTTCCAAAGAAGAGTCTTTTGTATAACCTTAGTATAGTTATTAAAATCAGGAAATTACAATACTGTTATCTAACTTACATTACTCAGATTTTACCAGTTGTTCCCTAATGTCCTTTATAGCAAAAGAAAAAAAAATTTTCTGGTCCAGGATTCAATCTAGGATTGCTTGTTGCATTTATTTGTCATGTCTTCTTAGTCTTAAGGTTATTTGTAAAATAATCCACAATTTGGGTTTATCTGATGTTTACTTATGATTAGAATAAAATTATATATTTTTGGCACAAATATCACAGAAGGGATGTTGTGTCTTCTAGTACTGCCGTCCCCAACCCCTGGGCCACAGCCTGGTACTGTCCCCTGGCCTGTTAGGAACCGGCCTGGGCATGCATTACTGCCTGAGCTCCACCTCTCCTGCCAACCCCTCCTGTGGAAAAATTGTCTTCCGTGAAACTGGTCCCTGGTGTCAAAAAGATTGGGGACTGCTGCTAGTACATCATATTAAAGAGGCACATATTATCTGTTTGTCTCACTACTGATGATATGAAATCTGATCACTTAACCACTGAAAATTACTCTCTTCCCTTTCTGATCAATGAATATTTTGTGGGTTAGAGATATTGAGACCAGGTTAATAACTTAGTTTTTTTTTTTTTTTTTTTTGAGACAGTCTCACTCTGTTGCCTAGGCTAGAGTGCTGTGGTGTCAGCCTAGCTCACAGCAACCTCAAACTCCTGGGCTCAAGTGATCCTCCTGCCTCAGCCTTCCAGAGTGCTAGGATTACAGGCGTGAGCCACTGAGCCCGGCCATAACCTAGTTGTTTTTTATTCTTTGAGGTTATGTCGTCTCTTTCTCTTTGCTTATCTTGTCTCCTTCCCACCTGCACTCCCTTCCTTGTTTCCTTGTTACACTTGGTGTTTCCAGTTTGCATCTGGGGACATGAATTTTTTTTTTTTTATGTTCTCAAAGAACACTTGTATTGTGTTCTCTTCTTTAGAAGGAAAAGCCTCCAGTTACTATGTTTTCTTTATTCAGTAAAATGACCTATACTTTCTTGGCCTTAGTTTCTTCATCTTTAAAATGAAGAGACTAAAATAGATTATATCTAAGGAACTTTTCAGGTTCTAAAGTCTTATGGCAAATGAGTTTATGAGTTTTAAAAAGTTAAATTGTTATATCTAGTTTGTCCTTTTTTTCCCCTTTAAAAAGGTTTTAAAAAACCTATCTTCATTCTTCTTTCTGTACTATATATAAATGTTTCATTGCTTAGGCTTATAGTAGAAATATCCTTATTTTCACTGGGGGCATGTTCTTCCCATGTAGATAATGCCTTTTCCCAAGGTGGAAGATAAAGTGGTATTGGTTTCTTTTGGTGGAATGGGGGTTGGGGTAGAGGACTCATTTTCACAATAGTCTATTAATAAATAAGTCTTATCATACATTGCAATTTTCTAAACTGCTTAAAACAAAGAAGAGAAGAAGAAAACATTTAGTCTATTAATGTTTATTACCTTTAAAAACATGATTTTTGTATAATTTCCTTAGGAGGGTTTCAGAGAGTTTCTGATCATATCATAATTTCTAAAGAAGTGAGAATCTTGATTCATTTTGGAATTTAAAACAAATTATTTGTAGACGTTATAGTCATGTGTCACTTAATGATGGAGAGCTGTTCTGAGAAATGTGTTAGGTAATTTCGTCACTCTGCAAACATTGTAGAGTGTACTTACACAAACCCAGATGGTATAGCCTACTATACACCCAAACTATGTGATATAGCCTCTTGCTCCTAGGCTACAAACCTATATAGCATGTTACTGTACTGAATATTTTAGGCCATTGAAACACAATGGTGAGTATTTGTGTATCGAAACATAGAAGAGACATATAAAAAAAAGGTATAAAAGATTAAAAATGGTACACCTGTGTAGGGCACTTACCACAAATGGAACTTGCAGGACTGGACGTTGCTCTAGTGAGTCAGTGAGTGAGTGGTGAGGGAATGTGAAGGCCTAGCTCTAGGACATTACTGTACACAACTGTAGACTTTAAAAACACTGTACACTTAGGCTATGTTAAATTTATAAAACTATTTTTGTTGAATAATAAATTAACCTTAGCCTACTGTAATTTTTTTACCTTATAAACGTTTTAATTTTTTTAACTTGTTGACTTATTTTATAATAACTCTTAGCTTAAAGCACATTGTACAGCTGTACAAAAATGTTTTCTTTCTTTATATCCTTATTCTATATGCTTTTTTTCTATTTTTAAAATTTATTTTTATTTTAACAATTTTTTGTTAAAGACTAAGGCATAAACACACACATGCCTAGGTCTACACAGGGTCAGGATCAAGATGTCAGTAGTTGATAGAAAATTTTTAACTCCATTATAATTTTTTGGGACCACTGTTCATTTATTCAGTCCGTCTTTGACCTAAACATCATTATTTGCACATGACTGTATTTCATTATAAACAGACTGAAAGTATGAAGTGTTATTTCAACATTTGTTATTTTAAGTTGTATAGTAAAAACATTAGATTACTTAATGAGTTATAAAAAGTTAATTTGGGCACATTTTAACTTAGGTTTTTATAATAACTAGGATTTACTTTTGTGATGTTTTATATTTGTGTTATTCTTTAGTTTTTGGATGCATGATTTCATTTTATAACAGTAGCAAACCTTTATGATTGGAAGGCAACATGTCATTGTCGTGGTCATTATTTTCATCCCACATATGAGGAGAAATGGAGGCTGGGAAGGAGGGATTTGTTTAGTGTTTAGTGTTCACTGTTTAGTGAAGCTGAGATTTAACCTAGTTTTTCTAACTTATTAATGTTAAATTTGAACAAAAATGCCAACACTTCAATAGAGGAGCTGAAAACAGTGATATTCTTGTTTGAATGAAATTCTCTGTATGTGACTAAGTTATCAGTATGAATCTGGGAAGGACACTGGGAGGAGGAGGAGAGGGAAGAGTAAGTGAAGTTTCACAAAAAGCATATTTGATGACTTGATGTGTTTCTGCTGAAACTACTAATGTTGGCTACTGATAAAAGCTAGTAAGGAGCCAAATATTGCAGTGGTATCCTCTCTCTAAAATGTAGCTTATGAAGACTGAGTTATTCATTCTACAGACATCAGTGTTGTATACATGCTTGAGAATAACAAACACTAAAGTCAGCTTATTGATTACCTCTTGGGGTTGTGGGAGGAGAGAGGGGAATATGATTATCAAGAGCCATACAAGAGTCTTCAATCATATTAGTCATGTTTTATTTCCTAAGTTGGCAGGTGAGTATGCATATTCTTTATATTTTTTCTTCATAACATCTGAGATATTTTATAGTTAATTAAGAACAGAGAATATACTCTGAATTGACTTAAATATGTAGTCAAATGGAAACTTTTAGCCATTCATTTGGTGTTAAAGGTATCTTGAATTGGTTGACAAGACACAAGTGTGTTCTTCAGGGGTTTTCCTTCAGGGTGGGAAACTTTTCTTTTGTCCTTGTCTACTCAAACAACTTGAGTACAATTCTTATTACAGTAAAAAGTTCTTATTTGAGTGTTTGGGTAAAACTGTTTTATGTGAATGTGTGTGTTTAAGTGTGTGTGTTGTGATTTGCTTTTAAAATTACTGTACATGGCTTCTGAAGATTTCTCCAGAGCATAGTATCTGATTTCATCTTGGTGGTTACAGGAACTGATGATTAATTTTGCCTTAAAATTTCCTGTATGAAGAAATGATGCCTTTAACTTTTTCCCAGCACCAAATTCTTAACACTGTTTGTAGGTGTACAAAATGAATGTTCATATAATGTGGTTTTAAGTCGGTGTGAGTAAAGAATAAAAGAAAATCTGGAGTATCGTATACTAGACCTGTGCTCTATGCTATACGCTATTGACTTTCTTTGCTCTCATGAGATTTACTTATTTATATAATTGATTACTTTTGGACTGAGAACATTTTCATCAAGAGTTGACTTTTTTGAGGGGGAGGTGGGATTATTTTAGAAATATTAAGGGTGCTACCACTCTTTTGGTGGTTTTGTTAATGAAAGAAATCTTATTTCCAAGTTTGGGTGATAATGGGATTAGAAAAAAATGGTGTTTTTTTTTGTCTTTATTTGGGGATACTTCTGCTTTTTGGAGAGGTGGATGGGAGAGATAAAAGGAGTCCTGTGTTCTCCCAACAAGAACAATGTATACATTTAAATATTGCTAATTTCCCCAATAAATAAATTCTTAAAAACATGATTTAAGGGAATATTTGATTTACAGGTTATAATGTAAGTTTAAGAGGAATTGGGTAGGGTATGTAAGAGGTGGAAGGTTGGGGAAGATAGAATAAAGGCACTTGTTCTTGAGTTTAGAGATTTGGATTATCTCCTTTTTAGGGGATTATCTAGGAATTAACTCATGGTGCAAATTGGGGTTCCTTTGATTTTGCATAGATTCTCACAGTGCTTTAAGGGCTGGATTGATTTTTGAGAATTTGAAAAAGTATTTTGCATCTGGCATGGTTTTATTTTATGGGTATTTTTCCTCTGGTGTCTTTTCAAAAGCAGTTCTTCTCATTCCAGTGACAAGTAGAAGCTGTGGTCCATTAAGACTTTGTGATAGACAAAATTTGGAAACTGTTCCACATGCAGGGGTTCTTAACCTTTTTTGTGCAAAGGACTCTTCGCAGTTTGATAAAACCTGTGGATTTCTCAGAATACTGTTTTTAAATGTGTAAAATAAGATATGTGTGATTAGGAAGCCAATACATTTAAATACTGATATAAAAAATATTAAAAATAAAATTCTTCCTTTTTAACTCATTGAGTGTAAATGCTATTCTGACTTATCTGTAACAACTATTACACGAAAATATCTGATTTCTGTTAGTGATAATCAAAAGTACTGCTACAGTACTTTGTTGAAGGAAATGTTAAATTTCAATTAGAGGTGCCAAAATACAAATTTACAATAAATTTAGTTTAAAGATTTAATTAACTTTTATTTTTGATCCTAGGATCAGTCAATACCTCATTTTATAAAATAGAGTGTTCTGATGAGCTGAGCAAAGAAGATTGACTTTCGGGCAGAAAAGGGCTGAAGAAAGCAGAAATAGAACAAAAATCAGATCCGTCTTTTTCTTGTCTTTGAAGTGGTTAAAACAGATGGGACTTTCTTATCTTGCCTGTAAAAACTGGCCTGTTTGGGGAATTGACTATCATCTCTTACTTTCCTGATTTCTAGGAAGGTCAGATAAATGACTTAATTTTGCTTGGCAGTGGGAGTGCCATTCAGCATGAATAACTTTCATTTTGGTTTGGACTATTGGGCCTAGTGCAGGAGCTCAGTCCAAACCAGTGGCCTCTGGTAAATTTTATTTTGTTTTTTGAGAATGGGTTTCGCTGTGTCGCCCTGGCAGGAGTGTAGTGGTGCAATCATAGGGCACTTATTAATAATAATGTAAAACCCTGCAACAATATACTTCCATTTCCTCCTTCCTGTACTTTATGTTCTTGTTGTCATAATTTTAATTCTACGTATGGTATAAACCCTGCAATATATTGCCCCTCCCCTCCCCTCCTTTTTTTGACAAGATCTCACTCTTTTGCCTGGGCTGGAGTGTGATGGTGTCATCATAGCTCACTGCAACCTCAAACTCCTGGGCTCAAGGGATCCTCTGGCCTCAGCATCCAGAGTAGCTGGGAGTATAGGCAGGCACAACCATGCCTGCCTAATTTTTTTTAAAGAATTTTTTGTAGAGGGACTACCTATGTTGCCCAGGCTGGTCTTGAACTCATGGTGTCAAGAGTGCTGGGATTACAGGTGTGATCCCCGAAGCTGCCTTTTTTGTGGGGAAATTTGTATCTGTAGAGAATCTCCATTAATGCAGTCAGGTCTTTCCTTATCCCATCTAGGAAAGATTAACTTAGAGTCTGATATTTTTAAAGGACTGAAAAGAAATATTTACTATCTATTCTCTCTGAGGGCTGCTACCTATAAAGTTTTATTTATATATCAAGACCCCTTTGCTAGCCATTTTCTTCCTTTCTCTCTCCCATAACCTGTCTTGCCACTCAAACCTGTTTTGCCACAATCCAAGCGCTCATTCTTTATAAACTTCTGTGTCTAATTGGGAGGTTGAGTCTTCATTTTGAAGGCTCCCATGTATACATGTTAAATAAATTTGTATGCCCTTTTCTCCTATTAATAAATGTGCTTCATGCCAGTGATTCTTTTTTCAGTGAACTTTTAGGGGGCCTCTGGCCTTGGTCTCTCAAAGGTGTTTATGATACATAAATGAATCTCATGTTTAGACTTGGGTCCCTTCCTCAGATACTGCAGTTACGTAAATGCAAATATCCCCAAATCTGAAAAAACCTGAAATCTGAAATACTTCTAGTCTCAAGCATTTTGGATAAGGGATACTCAAAGTGTATGTATTAGTATGTACATCCCTATGCAACTCTGAACCTTAATTTCCTCATCATTATAAGGGGGATAGTAATAGTGCTTACCTTGTAGGTTTTAGCTTTTTTGTGGGTTGTCTAGGTATGACATTGTTCATGTATAAATTATTAGTCTACTGGTATTGTCATTTTACCAGTCTAAGTGAAGTATGGGAAACTTATCTTCCTTCATGTTCCTTTACCTACTCACATTTATAATATAACTTTTAAATATTCTTTCTATATACATTTGGGACCACATCAGATAGTATTATATTTTTTGTTTCAACTGTCAAGCATACTATAGAAAATTCAAGAGAAGAAAAGCCTATTGTATTTATCTCTATTTTTGCTAGCCTTGTTGTATTTTTCTTCCTGATGTTTCAGAGTTCCTTCTTTTAACGTTTAAAGACCTTACTTTAGCCATTCTTTTAGGTTGAGTCCTCTGACAACAAATTCTTTTAGATTTTCTTATCTGAGAATGTCTTGATTTCTCTTTCATTCCAGAATAATATGTGTTTTTACTGGATGTAGGATTCAGGGTTAACATAGTAGTCCTTCCTTATCCAGTGGGGTATGTTCCAAGACCCCCAGTGGATGCCTAGAACTGTGGATAGTACTGAACCTTATATGTATTGCTTTTTCCTATGCATACATACCTAGGATAAAGTTTAATTTTTAAATTAGGTACAGTAAGAGATTAATAATAATAACTAATATGATAGAACAATTATAACAATATAATAGAAGTTATCTGAATGTAGTCTCTCACTCAAAATATCTCATATTGTATTCATCCTTCTTGTGATGTGGTAAATGAGTGATGAGGTAAATTAGTGAGGTAAATGAGGTAGGCATTGTGATGTAGCATTGGGCTGCTATTGACCATCTGACTTATCATCACAAGCACCTGCTTTGGATGATGTTGGATCATTGAGCCATAATGATGTTGATGGTTGGCCGTCAGGAACAGATGATGTCAGTGATTAATGGGTGGGCAGCATATCCAGTGTGAATATGCTGGACTGACTGATGGGTTGGCGTGAGATTTTATCATGCTACTCAGAAGGGTGTGTAATTTACAACTTGTTTATTTCTGAAAATTTCCATTTAATATTTTCGGACCTCTGTTGACCAAGGGTAACAAACCATGGAAAGTGAAACTACAGATGGCAGGAGGATATTATGGTGGTTCTTTTTGATCAGCATGTGAAAAATACTGTGCCACTTCTTCTGATCTTCATGGTTTCTGATGAGAAATCTGCCATTTTTACCCTGTAGGTAATATGGTGTTTTTCTCTGGCTGCTTTCAAGATTTTTTTTTCTTTAGTTTTCAAAATTTAATTGTGATGTGTCTTGGTGTGGATTCCAATGGGTTTTTCCTCTTTGGGGGTTCACTTAGGGTTTTTTTTTTTTTT
>VBSM01001265.1:26474020-26543916 GCA_008086735.1 Cheirogaleus medius
TTCTTTTTTTTTTTTTTCCTTTTTTGGAGACATCTATCATGGAAATGTCCTATATTTTTTAAACTATAATACTTTACATGCATAGATTTTTTTTAACTTCTAGTGTTCCTAAGTTTTGCATTAATTTATACTTTTTGTTGCCTAAATATTGTTTTTGTTATTGCATAATGGCATTTTTAAATCTTAAAATAGCTCTTGCCAAATAAATTTTACCATGTTTGATATTGATGTTTTTATACTTGTTTTCCTGGTTTGACTATATTTGATACATTTCTTCTTACTCTTTTATTGCTAGCCTTGTGTGTTTTGTAAGCGCTACAGTGTTAGATTTTATATATTTAAAAAAAATCCTGTTCAGACTTCTTTTTCTGACAGAGCCATTTCATTTTATCATGGTTATATTTGATCTAAACTTAGCCTCTTTGTATTTTTTCCTTCATACTTTCCTACGTCTGACCTGTGTTTTAGGTCCTTCATTTTACATTGACTTGTAAGAGGCAACGTCTGTTTTCATTATCTGCTGTATAGGAATGAGTAAATAAAACCTTTCATCCTTGAAATTTTTTCTCTGATGAGTTGTTTTGGGTAACAAGTATATATGAATCTATGAAGAGTTGGTTGGAACTCATTAAAATTATGTACTGCATGTTTTTCTTTAAAGCGTTTAGAGACTGGACAAGTAGGGGAAATTTTGTTTGGATTATATTGCATGAATTTTTATTGTCACAATTCTAGTAGCAATTTTACTGATAATTTGACTTTTGAATAAAATCAAGTCAGCATTAATATGGTAACCAGTTATTCTCCTGGAGTAAAATTTTAATTCTCATATCCTTCTGGGGCCCTTTTAGGTAATGAGGGTGTTTGTGTGTGTCTGTATGCTCAGGCAGTGCAGACTTAGTTTACTGAGTTATTAGTGCAAATTAAAAGACAATTTTGTGGGTGCTGATAAAATGCTTCTGAAACTAATATAACAATGCTTTTCTTTTTTAGTATAAATAATGGCAAATTGTATTTGTTCTTTAAGCACTTAGGAAGAACATGGAATTGTTTCCCTCTTTCCATTCCCCCCTTCCCCCCATAATAGAGTAAGTAGTAAGACTTTTTTCCCCCCTCTTAACTCTGAAGAAGACAACTTCCTTTATTTTGCATTTTTGGGGGTGGTTATAGCACTTGTTTTGAGGTTTGACCACTCTTCAGCTGTTTTTATTTTTACATGCCACTTTAAGTGAGTACAG
Source organism: Cheirogaleus medius (assembly GCA_008086735.1). Lineage (NCBI taxonomy): Eukaryota > Metazoa > Chordata > Mammalia > Primates > Cheirogaleidae > Cheirogaleus > Cheirogaleus medius. Next base: position 26,475,259 of record VBSM01001265.1, read on the forward strand.
TCAGTGGTATTTTAACTATAATATCTTCTGTAATGAATGAAATTCATGCATGCATATTATGTCTTAAAACTCTGCTGTCGTTTTGATTTAATTTGGCTTAATTGGTTTATGCTATTTCTGCTTCATCTGAGATTTTAAACAAGTGACTGTCTACTTTTCCACAGCTGAACAGAATAGCAAAATAATATTCTTAATAGATTTGCAATGTTTATTTTCTGTTTAATATTGTAAATGATTTAAGATATGACATATGAGTTTTAACTGTTTGTTGCTCAGTGCCCTTCCCCTTAAGAGGACATTTTGCTATTATTGGAAACTGTCCTAAGTTTCTTTCCAAGTCAATTGGAATAAAGATATAGAACTTTGACCCCTTAGAAGTGTTCTTTTACTGTTGTAAAACTGTTCTTTTACTTGCTAAATAAATTTCAGAATTGGTAAAAGTTGGTAATAATTTTATGTTGCATATTTACAGTCTTTTCCAAAACTTTATTAGCATTGGAAAGCACATATTACCTGAGATGTTCTGTTACAACAATTTGTGTAGTTGAGTTTAATCAGATATGTGTGATAACTTTTTATTTAAAGTAAAATTTGGGTGTCATGTAAAATAGCTAAGTGGCATACTTCCTGGCATAGAAATTCAATACACAAAATGATAAAGTTACACAATAGAAGCAGTATTTTAGAAGCTATATCACAGCTTAGTTACTTGTCTTAAGCTGTCTCTATTTCTGGTTTCATGAAAAATATAGTATTAGGTACATACCCTGAAATTGTCTTATATATACTCTATTGAAGCCTTCTCTACTACTATTTTTCGGTTCCATACGATAGGATAATGAAGTCACTTTTAGTGCTATTCAAAGTAAGAAAGTGAAATTTTCTTGAAGGGATTCTAATGTATGTCAGTGTTTTGTTGAGTGCTTTTCCATAGTATTTCTAGACAGTCTCAAATTCGAGGTAGTGATTGAGAGAAGCCTAATGAGAGTCCAGACACCATCCTTCCTCAAAATGAGATCAGCTGTTGCTCCTTCCCCAACTCCTACCTTGTTCCCAACTGAACAATATTTTATGTAAAATAGTACTTGTATTTATGCAAAAATTATAAGTTTTACAAGCCAAACACAAGATACAATGGAAGAAGACACTTCTTGTTTAACAGCAAACAAAAAGATAGTACTGCTGAAAGTTATAACCTGTGTGTTAGGAAACCTAAAAATGTTTCTGTGTTCACACAGAAGACTTAAGTAATTAGAAAAACATATTTATTCTGGATTTGAGGATTCACGTTCTTAACTGTGTCAGTTTTAGATGTTAATCTACAAACTTAACGCCATCCTAAATACTAAATAGGATACTAAAAGAATTAAAAAAAAAACCCACCAGCAGTTACCCTTGCTAAGGTGTTAGTACAAGCACGTTTTGTAGTAAAACAAAGCTTAGAGAATTCAAGTAACTTCTCTAAGGTTACAAAGGAAATGATGATGATGAAGCAAGGCTTCACATTCAGGTGAGTTTTAGGGCACTGATGTAATAAAAGCTAATATTTAGTAAGCATTTACATTATTAAGCATTACTGTTCCAGGTAAAGTGCTATATGTTTTCTCAATTAGAATAGCATAGCAATATAAATAGCAATATTTCTAAATATTCTAAATAGAATATTTAGAAAATCAAAACTTGTGAGGCTTTTCTAGGGAGGTTCTAGAGATAGTGCAGGCTGTAGTCATAGATTTATGGACCCTTTATAATCCCTCCCCTTAATTTTGCTTTTTTCCACATGCATAAGCAGTTTCCAAGCATCATTTATTGAGTGGTGGTCTGTCTTTTCCCTATGATCTGTTCTTTTGCCTCTGTCAAGTTTCATATCTGGATTTGTTTCTAGGCCTTCTGTTTTGTTCCATTAGTCTTTCTTGACTATTCTTGTGTTACTTCCACTCTAAATTTCATAAATGATAGGGCAAGCCCCCCTGCTGTGTTTGTTCAAGAAATACTTCATTCAACACGTGTATTGGACAACTGCTATGCGTCAGGAACTTTTGAGGTGCTGGGAAAATAGCATTGAATGAAACCAAAAAAACTTTCATGGAGCTTACACATATAAAGAATTTCTTGGCCATTATTGTGCTTATGAATTTTAGGATCAGCTTGTCAAGTTCTGTGAAAAACCCCATAGCTTTTTAAAAATTTTAAATTGGATCAGTTAAAGGAAAATTGACATTTTGACTTAGCTGCAGGAAGCTATTCCATAAGCATAGAATGCTTTTTAAATTCATATACATTTTCCCTTTTTTGGCCTTTATTTAAAGCTTTATTATTTCTTGCTATAAAGGTCTAGAATATATTTTATTAGAGTTAGTTCAAGTTACCATATGTTTGCTGTTGATATTGTAAATGGTATTTTTTATTTGACTTAAGCTTTCTAAAGTTTTGTATACAGAAGTGGTATTGGTTTTTTTGGGGGGTTGGTGGTATATGTAGACTTGTCTATCCAAACACTTTGTTGAACTCTAATTCCAATAATTCTGATATTCTGTTGAGTTTTTTATGTAGATAACCATATCAAATAATTCTTTTCTATTCTTATACCATTTTCTTTCCTTATTATTAATAACTAGGATCTCCAATAGAATATTGAATAAATGTAGCAATAGTGGACATTCTTGTTCTTGATTTTAAAGAGTTTTCATTGTAAAGGAAAAAAAAAGAAGTTATTTGCAATAGGTTTTTGGTTCCCTTCTAGTCCCGTTTGCTATGAATTTTTAAGATAAATGATATTTCCTCTTGCTTTTCCTATATCATTTATGTTCAAATTGTTTTTCTTTAATCTGTTTATGTAGTGAGTTATATTTATACAAAAAGTATGTATGCTATTCTTGGATTCCTGGGACACATTGGTCATTTATATTCTCGTTTATATATCATTGGATTCTGTTTTTTAATATTTTGTATAAGGGCTTTGTTTTCATTTATGTTTATTAGTGAAATTGGTCTATAATTTTCATTTTTCATAATGTCCTTGTCAGGTTTTGGTATCTAGATTATACTTATTTTACGAGTTGGGGGAGTATTTCCTCCTTTTTTATTCTCTGGAAGAATTCGTGTGATACTGGAATGGCCTGTTTCCTGAAAGTTTGGTGGAACTTGATTTTGCAACTTCTGGACCTGGTTGTGTGTGTGTGTGTGTGTTGGGGGTTGGGGTATAAAATTTTTCATTTTGTATTTTTTCCTCCGTTATTGGTCATAGGGACTATTCAGGCTTTCTTATTTTTCTTGAATCAATTTTAATAGTTTGTATTTTTATAGACATTTGTCCATTTTATGTGTTTCACATTTGTTGCATAAAAGTTGTTCATGGTCTTAATATTTATCTTTAAATTTCTCCTGTAGCTGTAGTTATGTTCACTACAATCTATCTTTTAGTTCTCTTAAGCAGTGTCGAAGTAATCTCCTTTTTAGTCCATGCATTGAATTTTCACCATATTTTTATTTTTATTTCTACAAGTTCCATTTGCTCCCTTTTAAGATTTTTTTTTTTTTTTTAAAGAGATAGGATCTTGCTTTGTCGCAGACCATGCTGGAGTACAGTGGCATGAAGATAGCTCACTGCAGCTTCCAACTCTGGGCTCAAGCGATCTTCCTGCCTCAGCTTCCCGAGTAGCTGGGACTATAGGCGTGGTGCCACTGCCCCTAGCTAATTTTTTTATTTTTAGAGAATGAGGTCTCCCAGTGTTGCATAGGCTGGTCTCAAACTCATGGACTCAAGCCCATCCTCCCACCTTGGCCTCTAAAAGTGAGCCACCGCATCAGGCTTCCTTTTAAGATCTTAATAGTTGTTTTTGATAGCCTCTTATTGCTCACTCATTTGTGATTCCATTTGTCTTTCTTTCCCTCTTTCTCTTTAAATTATCTGCTTAAATAAGGATCTGTTTCTCTTTTTAGTACTTAATCCTGGGTTATGATTGGTGTGGCTGATAAAAAATTTTTAACAATGGATATTATATACTTCCCTAGTAAAAAGTTCAAGATAAATTAGGTTGTGAATACTTTAACATAGAGATATATAGATTAGATTGTTGGTGTTTAGCCAATAAGATAAATGTTACAAGGAGATTACTTGATGGATGATTAAGGTTTTCTTAGGTAAAAAAAAAATTGGAAAAATTGTTATTTGTGGGAAGTGTAACATAGGAAGAGAGAAAAAAATTAAGCATCAAGGAGAAGCAGCAGGAAATGGTTGCTAGCTACTTCTTCCTAGATGGAATATGTTCAGCTAGCATTTGATATTTCTTGATAGCAGTTATCATTCATTTGGTTGGATATATTTGTCTTGCCAGTTAGATGTGATCTCTTTTGGGGCAAACACTTTTGTTGTTGTTTTGGTTTTTTATATACATCGTCTAGCAGAGTAACTGTTAAATAGTAAGCATATAGTCAATACATTTATTATAGCTAGGTAAGTAAGATTATAAAACTACTAAACAAAGTTCAGTTGTAGTTAATTATAATGAACTAATCATTGCCAAAATATACTTGCAGTATAAGGAATGATACCAGAAGCTGTTAATAACTAGATCTGGATGAAACATACCTTTTTAATGCATTGTGGAGTTCAAAAGAAACATAAGACATTTCCAAATGTGTTCATCACCCCATTTGCTGCAAACCAGGGTGAGCTCTTAATGAGAATATAGGAAAGGCAAAACCTTAGGAATGGGTCAGATTTTCATTTAGTAGAGATTAAACTTTGGGCCAGTAACAAGATGGGGAGAGTGGAAAGGGAGCTAAATCTGAGATTTTCCTTATTAAAAAGGATCCCTCTAACCTGGATAAAAGTGATCATAAGTAGGCTAAAGTGGTCCTAATAGGTAGACAGCTTCTTGCTCTCCCTAATCCCAGTTGGTCCTGGATGCTCAAACAAATAGGCACTAAAAAAACACAAGGTGTGGCAGAAATAACAGACAACAGATTTAGGCTCTACCCCCAACGCCATGTTTTGATCATTCTTTAACATATAAGTATAGCCCAAGATCCAGCCGCTGAAGCCTGACAGCCCCCCAGGCTTGTGTGAAAACCCAGCTCTGGCCACAGAGAAACTTTTGTTCCATTGTATCCCAGGAATCAGAACCTTTTTTTTTTTTTTTTTTTTTTTACCATGCTGCACCCCTTTCAGCAATCAATTTGAAAGACAGTTTATGTGTAAACTTTGCCACAGGACATTCAACACTACATTTAGTGTTTGCAGTCACAAACAACACAATTGAAAGACCAACACTTTTTACTTATTATGAAATGGGAGGCAGTCTCAGATTTCAACCTGAATTGTGAAATGTCATACAAAGTATTTTTTAAAAAGAATAATAAACGTTGAAAATTATTGTGCTTGAATTTAAAAGAAAAAATAAGGTATAAAGAATGAGAAACTTAAGTGCCATCCATGTAGAGTTCCTTGCCCTGTCCTACCACCATTTCACCAAGGGAAATTGAGAACACCTAAAATTTATTTTCAGTCATATTAGTGAAAGGAGGAATAGTATGAACATTGCCCATAGGTTGAAAAGTATTGATATGCATTTACTTGTTTACAATCAGTTTATTTTTTATCATTATGTTGCTTAAGTTACTATTAGGATTAACTCAGGATTTCATAGTTTTCCTATATTTTACATCATACTTCTTTCCATGACTTTATGGTTGTCAGGGTCTTGAAAAATGAATTTTGAAATAAATTTGATTTGATTTATATTTTTACCAATCCATGCTATTTAAAATAAACTGTATATTTGATGCCTTTTCTAAAAGTTCCTTCCCTGTGCTTTTGTTTTAAACCATTATTATTGTTATTAAATATTTTTTAGAGACAGGGTCTTGCTTTGCCGCCCAGGCTGGAGTGTAGTGGAATGATCATAGCTCACAGCAGCTTCAAACTCATGGGCTCAGACAATCCTCCTGCGTCAGCCTTCTGAGTAGCTAGGACTACAGGCGCACACTATCCCTCTGGCTAAATTTTTAATAGTTTGTAGAAATAGGAGTCTCACTATGTTGCTCAGGCTGGTAGTGAACTCCTGGCCTCAAGCAATCATCCTGCCTCAGCTTCCTGAAATACTTGGATCACAGGTGTGATCCACCATGCCCAGCTGTTTTAAACCATTTTTAGCTAATGTTTTTGCATAACCTTTTCTAAAAACAGCAAACAATTGATTAAGGTGAATCTCTGGGCCAATCTGAAGTTTAACTCTGAAAGGCTTTGTTACTAAGTTTCTATAGGAAAATCTGTCTACTGCTATTATTTTGTTTATAGATTAAAATTAACTAAATGAAAGGATGAGAGCTGCTTAAATAAAGAAGTTAATTTAATATTTTTTTCTTAATTTCCAGTCTCAGGGTCAATTGATCTCTGGCTTTTGGTACTGGGTACATGACTTTCCAGACAAGCAAGCACGCAGTCATTCTAGGTATATTGCTATTTTAAAAAAAACAGCTTTAAAAAGATCTGTTAGAACATGGGAAAAAAGATCTTGCTCTCTTGTGGTTTTACAGGGTGGCAGAGGTTTGGTTGCTTGTATATTTCACTCAGTTGCTTTCTGTTCAATGAATAAGATCAACACCATGCATCACAACTTTGCAGACTCACTGCAAAGGAAATAGCAGGAGGTAAAATGACCTCAAGTGAATGTGGCTTTTTTGTGGGGTGTGGTGGGTGGGCAGTGCTACAACTAAATAAGCAAATTGAATTATGCAGGAAGACGACCTTTATTTAACTCATCTTCATACTTTTTTTTTGGTATCATTTCTTGTTCTTTAAACATTTTTACAATGATTAGTTCATTGTAAACACATAACTACAGTTGAATTGTTTAGTAGTTTTATGATCTTGTTTTATCATTTCTCTATCAAGCTCTTTTTCTCTTTTGAGTTGACAGCTTACTTGTTGTGAGTGCCTTAAGGTCAAGATCTAAGACTCACAGTATCCACAGACTGGAACTAATTCCTTTTATCATGTCATGTTGGGTTCTTTTTGCTAGTTTATTTTCTAAGTTTTCATATTTGGGTCAAACAGCTATTTTATACTCTGAAAAATAAAACTGATATTTGCTTCTCTGCACCATAAGTTTATTTTTTTCCTCACTGCCTCTTTGATTAGGTCTTTATTCAATATAAACTATCCAATATGATTTGACCTTCATGGAATAAACAAATTTAAGTTTATGCAGCAGGCTTCTTTACTTCTTTAGTAGATTTCTTTCCTGCTGGCTTCTTTTCAGCTGCTGGTTTCTTGGTAGCTGCAGCCTTTTTCCCACCAAAGGTTGCTTCTGCTTCTTAACACCAAGAGCCTTAAGTTTGTGATTCCTGGCCTGGTGAAGAATGTCTTTGCATATGGGTCTAGCTTCAACATGATTCTCAGGTTTTCAGTGAATTCTTCTTTGGGACTCTGTGATGAATTTTCTTGTGTGGTGCTTGAAGAGCTCTTTGAATCTCTGGGTGTTTCAAGATTCTTTTAAGATCTGTGTTGGTCGTCTTGTTCATGGGAAGGTTGTAGTTACTGTTGAGGGAAGCAGCTTTATGCCAAATTCCATGCAATTCATCTAACTTTCAGAAAACACTTTCAGTCCAAATGCAGAAACATCCCACATGCTCACAAGGAGCAAGTTTCAAAATGTTCGTCTTTGCTTGCATTAAGCAGAGTAATTCCAGGGACGTTTCTAAAGGCGTTGATGATGCCATTGTCCTCATTATAGATGATGCAGGGTCTCCTGTGCTGGATACAACAGTTTCTCATTTTGCCCTTGCCAGCTCACATTTGCTGAGAGGCGTAGACCTTTCTGATATCATTCCAGGCCTTAACTTTCTGAAGAGGCAAAAACAGCCTTCTTGGTCTTCTTTGTAGCCTTCAACTTTATCTTCAATCACCAAAGGAACTTCCTCAGTAAGATGACGTTTAGACATGACCGGTGCTGCTAAGGCCCAGGCAGCTAGGGCAGGGCAGATGGCATATTGCTTTTGGGTTGTATTCACTCTACGGTGCCAATGGTGCCAGGTGTTGGTTGGTGCAAACATGCAACCTCTGTGACACATATTTCTGTAAGCACGTTGGCCAGAATGGTGAATTTTTCCACCTTGAACTCTGGGAATTCAAGCCACAGCTCTGCCAATACCCCAAGATTCAGTACTGATCTAATAACCTGCTAATTCACTGACAACATAAGGCTGTCTGTTTTTGTGCAAGTTGGTGTGAACAAAGTTCACAGTATCTGCTTGAACACAGCAGGCAAAGTGACATTTTTGCCAGGTGACATCCCCTTTTTGGAGTATACTGATATCAGTGGATGTGCACAAACCATGGTGGGGAGAGCAGCAGGCCATGCTCCTCAGCCTGGCTATTCCTACCACATAAGTCTTTTGGGTATGTTCATGGCCTTTTGTCAGTTGAGTATTGGGTATAAGATATTTTGAGAATATTTTAAAGGAAAAGGAGGATAAACCCTGCATTATGCATGGCAAACTTGCTGTCTGTTCTCTTAGAAGACAGAAGGGTCCTGGATAGTTTCTATCTTTTTTATTATACTGCAAGTTATAGTCACATACCCAGGAAAAACTGCCTGCTTACTGACTTGACTTTATTGCCAAATATCAGGATTAACTGAGGATTGTGGGGAGAAGGATTTGAGAAAGTCTGGACATTTTACTCCATAAATCTAGAGAAAATGGGGGCAAGATATTTATTTTGTTTTCTGAAGGTAGCTCTCTGTGTAATGCTGTGGTTTGGGGCACAGAATCAAGCCAGATTGATGAGAATCAATCTCTGCTCCACTGCTTATTTGCTTTGTGAGTTTGGGCAGGTTAAACTCTTATGTCTCCCTTTCCTCTCCTATAAGATGGAGATGGTAGTAAGAGCGCCCACTTCATGGACTTAACTATGAGGCATCAATGAGTTAACATAGGTAAAGCACTTAGTGCCTGGCACATAGTAAATTCTGTAGATGTATTGTTGCAAAGTCAATACGTGTGAGTCAAGGTGTACAAATATGTTTCCCTGAAGGGGTTTGAAATGTAAAACTTAATTTTCCTGAAAGTCTGATTTATATAGTTACTTTTGAATAGCCCACAAAGTAAGGACTGACAGTCTCAAAAAATGTCTGTGTTTGGGTTATCTCTACAGTACACTCTGCCTTCCTTGGGAAACATTTCTTCTGTCTCAGCTGTTCCACTGCCCAGCTGAGCTGGAGCGACCACAGAACTGGGAGACAGGGTAGAGCCTCACTTGGCTGGGCTCAGGAGCCTTGCTGTGTGAGATGGGTTTTGCTTCTCTTATAAGAGCACTTAGTTGAATAGATGCCATCTCATCGCTGGGCACTTGTGTATTTTTAAAAGATGTAAACATCAATGCAGGATTTATTAGGATAGTGATTCATCCATTCAGCAACTATTTTTCTAGGGTTTATACTCAAGGCTTTCAGGAGTTTGCAAAGACAGGGTTTTTTTTTCCTGTGTGAAGTAGAGCTTTAGTCCTAACTGAAAGGAAAAACATCATGAAAATGATTGCTTTGTTCTTCTTGCTACCTTTGAAAATTACCCAATTCTCTTTTAGAAATACAGTTTATTTTAAGATCGTCCCCCTTCGTACATTTAAAAGATTTACAATGATTGTTTTTGTAGCGAAAGATCAAGAGGAAAAACTTTTCTTCTTCTGTTTCTTTTTGATAAAAAGCCTACATTTCTTAAACCTAAGTACCTGTGAATTTTGTTTCCCAAATTAGTGAATTGTCAATATAAATTTGTTCATATTGGCTTTTAATATTTTATTAATAAAGATCTTCTGCATTTTTACAGGTTTGTCTTGCATTTTTGCAAATAAATCTGTTCCTGATAAGATGTATAAATTTTGAATTCTGTTTTCCCAGATGATTAAGAATCTGTGGAACCTTCCCCAGCACTTGTAAGAGTAGTGATGCCAAATGGCAGCTCATTCACATCTATGCTTCCTTAGCACCTTATGCTAACCTACTCTAGCACTTACCACTCAGAAACTATAGTATTTCTTCCATTCTAAGGTACACATTTAAAAATATTCTTATTTTGACGTCTTTGTAGTTTGCATCTTCCAGTTGATGGCATCTCAGAGTCAACAAAAATGATATTTGTTTCCTTGTCTTGCCTCCTACTAGACTATGAGTAGACTCCTTGAGGGCAGGAAATGATACTTATTTTATTTCTAATGTTTGATTTGCATTTAAAATCCTACTTTTGTGAATTACAGCGTAGCAATTTTTAGGATCATCAGAATAGTGTTAGTTGAAATGAGAGTTATCATCAGGATGCTTTTGTAGGGAGTGATGTTAAAAGGGGGCCTGGTAAATGCTAAGTAGTTAAATGCTGTTTCTGTGGTTCCCTCCTTTGTGCCCCATCTGTCTTTCTCTTTTGGTTGATTGTCTTTGTATGGATATATACCTCACCAACAAAGCATCAGTTTTGCAGATTTCAGTGAAGTGAAAGAGTAAGAATTTTATGTTGTCAGTTATGATAAGCTATTGTTTTTTGAGCAAACTTTGTATATTGCACTGTGCCATTGTCACTTTCCTTTATGTAAATGAAGAAACAGGGAGTCAGTGTGTTCAGAGACATAAAATTTAGTCTGTGATGGTGGAAGAAGGGCCAAACTTCCTGCTTAGGGCTTCTGATTCAGTGTTTTAGATTACTCTTTCTGCTTTAGAAGAATTCTCTTCTGAATGACTGTTTTTATTAGTTTAAAATTATTTATCTTATTTATAAATAGCTCTGTGGTTATGAGACTTTGGGCTTTCACATTCTTATCACAGTATATGCAGCTTGCTTGAAAAGGTATCGTTGATCTGATCTCCCTTTATTTTGCCTCTGAGTACCCTAAAGCCTAGATTTAATTTTAGTGCTAGAAAAAACTGCTTAGTGGGTCTTGTTGTTTTCTTTAAGCTTTTACATATGGGTGATTAGAAAAGTCTTATCTAGGACCTTAATCGGCATTTTTCTAGAAATGATTTCCGTGTAGTTTCTGAAATAGACTTTATTTATTTATTTATTTATTTATTTATTTTAAGAAGAGTTTTTAGATTTACAGAAAACCCGAAAAGATGGTACAGGAAGTTTTCATCTGTCTGGACCCAGTTCCTGTATCATTAACATTTTACGTTGTATGGTACATTTGTTAGAATTAAAGAACCAATATTGATATGTTATTATTAACTGAAGTCCATACTTTATTCAGATTTCCACAGTTTTTACCTAATGTCCTTTTTGTGTTCCAGGATCCTATCAGGATTCTACATTACATTTAGTTGTCATGCCTTCTTAGACTTTCCTGTTTTTGATGACCCAGACTATTTTGAAGAGTACTCATTAAGTGTTTATAGAATGCCCTTCTGTTGGAATTTATCTGGTGTTTTTCTCATGACTGGTCTAGGGTTATGGGTTTTTGGGGAGAAGACCACCGAGGTAAAATGCCATTTTCATTGCATCACATCAAGGGTACATACTATTGTCTTGATTTATGACTACTGATGTCGATCACCTGCTTGAGGTGCTGGTTTCTCTGCTGGGAAGTTACTCTTCCCCTTGTCCCCATATTGTATTCTTGGAAGGAAGCTATTATGTGCAGCCCACTCTTAAGGAGTGGGAAATGCTGTGTAATTTTGAGTAAACATATTTGAATAGTAGAGCTTTAGTTTAAAAATTTACCTAGTGTTAGTGAATTTTTTTTTGTTTTTAACAAAAACATGACCATTTAAATAAAACATTAAAAAATGTGCGTTCAGAGATTTGGTTTGACAAAAGTTTTCAAGCTGTTTTTCGTTCTCAGTGTTTCAGCCTTTGCTATTGCATGGCAGCTGTTAGATGCTCCTCTTTGTTTTATGCCATCTGATCGATAATTACTTTTTGAAAAAAAATGTAATGGAAATGTGGAAGATCATTACATCAAAAACTCTTTAATAAAATTTGTTAATATTTTGATCTGCATCTACTGCTTGTCTGCACTTCTTATTTCTGCACATATTATTTCTAAATTTGAAGACTTAGTTGGTATGTAAATTATGCTTAGAGACCAGAACAGTTTAGGACCCAAAATGATCAAGGGAAAGCACCTTGTTGGAAACCCCCATGACAATAAAACTCTCCTTGTAGTTCCCATTTGTGTGTTTCAATTATAAGGCTTATGTTAAAATTAGATCAGAATTTCCATTGTAGACTCTCAATTTCATAGTTGTGTAACTGCCATATAAACTTGATTGTAAACAAAGGCCTTTAATGATGGGACTTATTTGAGCAATTTAAGACAGGGTTATTCAGCTCACAGGGAAGAAAATACATGTCTAGCTTCACATTTTAAGTTGAGAGATTGTGAAGACAGGCTTCGGTTCTAAAGGTGAGTTTTACAATTTTTCCTAATTTTCCAAATTTTCTGTAAAAAGAATGTATTATTTTATAGTAAGAAAAAATAAAAACAATAAAATTAACTTGTTAAATTCTTTTATTTAGTGATTACTCGAGACTTAACTACATTTTAAAACAAATGATTACTTTGACTACTTTCCTAGAACTACTAGAACCTTTGAATTATTTAATTCCATATACCGTCTTCCACCCTTTGTACTTTTGTTGGCTAACTGAATACCTCTAATTCAGAAAATAAAAACATTTGTTTCATGGGTCTGTGCCACCGGTCCCCAACCTTTTTGGCACCAGCGACGGTTTTCATGGAAGACAATTTTTCCACGCACTGGGCAGTAGGGGGATGGTTTAGGGATGATTCAAGCATTACATTTATTATACATTTTATTTCTATTGTTATTACATTGTAATATAAGAAATAATTATACAACTCACTATAGGTTGGGGACCTCTGGTCTATGCAATATATTGTAGTGCAATATATTGTAGTGCTGGTACTGTGAAGATAGCTCTGTATTTGAGTTGTGATAGCTTGTGAGTAGAAAAAAAATTGTTTTTATCATCTCTTTGGGTTTATAAACTTCATAAAAAATAATAGGGAGAACAAATTTTATAGGGAGTATGTATAGGAGTATAGTTTCTCAGGGCTGCTGTAACAAATTACCTCAAACTTGGTGTCTTAAGCAAAGGAAATTTAGTCTCTCATAGTTGTTCTGGAGGCCAGAACTCCAAAATCAAGTTGTTGTCACTGTTGGTTCATTCTGGAGGTTCTGAGGCAGAATTGTTTCCACGCCTCTGTCCCAGCTTCTGATAGTTGTTGGCAGTCCTCGGTGTTCCTTGGCTTGTAGACACATCACTTCAATCTCTGCCTTTGCCTTTAGGTGGCCTGCCCCGTGGGTCTTTTCTGTGTCGATGTGTCTCACATCTCCCTCTCTTTTCTCTTATTGTAAGTTCAGCAGTCATTGGGGTTAGGTCTGGGGTGATCTCAACTTAATTACAACTACAAAGACTCTATTTCCAAATAAGGTCATATTCACAGGTACCAGGGGTTAGGAGTTGAACATATCTTTTTGGGTGCCACTATTCAGTTCAGGAAGATTGAGTAACCAATCAATCTTCCTGAATTTGCTAATAAGCACTATGGAAGTGCTTTTACCAAATGGAATAATAGCTATGGAATCTGACCTATTTTACATGCTTATAAAATGTGATTCAGAATATAGTTGCATGTTTACTTTCTCTTCATGTGGTTTACAATTGATGTGGCATTCTTTTACTATGAAATTAGGCTGAACACATATAGACAAGCTATAATTGTGACTTTAAATGGTGTGAGCAAGACCTTAAATTCTGTGAACATGTGCCATTTAGCTCTTGAGTTTTTTAACCTACATACTTGGGTATTTATGTAAGATAAATGCTTATATGTATGGTTCCTTTTGATATGAATCATGTTTGTCTCTATTGAAAGAGTTTAAATTTATCCAGTGATCTAGTCTGACTTACGTTTAAAAGTGTGCCATAAGTAGGGATTTTATAAAAACTGAGAATTGGATGAAGGAGGTTATTAAACAATCAGTAAGTATTAATAAGAAGGGTGGTCCTTGGTATGAATAGATAGCCACTTTGGGAAAAGTGCTGACCCAGCCTGCAGGCATGTGGTTTAGAGGGAAACTCTGGTGTGAGCATTCTGTCCTCTTTCATTTTGAGTTGAAGGCCATGAGGAATTTAGTTCTTATTAAGAAAATAAAACAACAGTGGTATAGGCTTAAGGTTGTTTTAAGTTTAGTGGTGCTATGACACAAATGTCTCCACTGAAACATAAGCTCCATAAGTGCCAGAAACATGCCAGTTTTATTTATTTATTTATATATATGTTTTTTGATGAGACAGAGTCTTGCTCTGTTGCTGCACATGGAGTACCGTGGTGTCATCACAGTTTGCTGCAACCTGCAACTCCTGGGCCCGAGATCCTCCTGCCTTAATCTCCTGAGTAGCTGGTACTATAGGCATGTGCCACCACACCTGGCTAATTTTTAAATTTTTTGTAAAGATGGGGCCTCACTGTGTTGCCCAGGCTGATCTTGTACTCCTGCCTTCAGTGATCTTCTGGCCTTGGCCTCCTGAAGTGCTGGGATTATAGGTATGAGCCACCTGGCCCAGCCCAGTTATATTCTTATTCAGGACTTTATCCTAGGTCCTAGGTAGTAAATATGTAACAAATATTTGTTGAATGAATAAACTTATTAATATATTATGGGCACTCTTGAAATCCATACATAGAGACATATCTCATTCTTTTTAATGGCTATTTATTATTCTGTGATGGATATGCCATAATTCATTTAACCAGTCCTCTGTTCCACTGTTAGGGACATTTAAGTTATTAACAGTTTTTCACAGTAACAAAGCTGCCATGACATATCTTGTTTGTGCGTATATGTTTATGTATCTTTGGTAGTTTATAATGTTAATTTCCTTGATTCATGACTATGTTTCTGTGGAACAATTAGACACATTTTAAAATGTATTATTGAAATAATTTTGAAGTATAATTGACCTACATTTTCCTAAATACATTTAAAATGCTTTTAAATTTGTTTTCTTCTGAATCAGTGAAAATCTTTTGCCACAAAATCTTGAAAAAGGTGTCAGAAGCAATGCGTGTGTACACACTGTGTTGATTATCTTTGTGGGATGGTTCTTGGCAAATCCTTGTGAAAGGAAGGCTCAGAACCCTTCTGTCCACTGCATAGCAAGGCTGGGAAGGAAGGCAGCATCTATTATAGGATATGATTAGGACACTGAATAACACATAAGGAAGAATTCCCTTCATGCTTAAGAGAGGTGCTTAACTTCAGGGTAACCATATCTCTATTTGCCTAGGAAAGTCCTGGTTTATGCTTGTTGTCTTGATGTAATTATTATTAGCATTCCCTTTCAGTCCCAGTTTATCAGTAAGTTATATGATCACCCTACTTAATCTCTCCATTCTTTAGTTTCCTTGTCTGTAAAATAGATATAACAGTGCCGGGTATATAGCAAAGCCATATAAGTGTTTGCTGTCACTGTTGCTGTTACGATTATTTGATCAGCAACATTTGTTTATCTTTCCCTGCTTCTTGAATTACTTCCTTCTCTTGGCCTCCTGGCTACTATTTTTTTTTTCCTACATTTTTGGCTGCTCCTTCTCAGTTTCCTTGCCTGGATCTTCCTAATTTTCCTAACTTCTCAACATTGGAGTGCCCCAGATCCTAGTCCCTGTTCTTTTCTCTGTCTTATCTAGCTGACTCCCAAATTTGTCTTCAACGTCACCTTTTCAGTGAATTCCAGACTCATTTCTCTCCTAGATGTCTAAAGTATCTTAATAGTACAAGTGCAAAACCACTCTTTATTCTTGCTTCTCTTCTCTATCCCTTCTAGCCTGTTCTAGCTCAATAAACGATACCACCATTCTTTCAGTTAATTAGGCAAAACAAACAAACAAAAAAAACCCCATGGCATCATCTTTGAGTCCTTTCTAACAGACACTATATCCACATCCAATTCATCAGCAAACCCTCTTGGCTCTCCTTTGGCAGTACATGCAGATCTGGCTGCTTTTCACTTATGCTCCGGCCATCCTCGTTTAGGCTGCTGTTTTCTTTTCTTGATTTATTGTAATAGTTCCATAAGTAGTCTCTTTGCTTCCACCCTTGACCACCCTCCATAATCCAATTTTCCCACAGCAGCCAGTGTTAACCTTTAATATAAAAGTCAAAACATTTTACTCCCCTTCCTCAAGCCCTCCAGTGATTTTTATTGCACTTTGAATAAAATCTGAAGTCCTTACTGTGTCCTTCAAGGCTCTGCCTGCCTCCCTGTTAATTTTCTGAACTCATTAACCACGCTCCCTGCTGTTTGTTCCGTTGTAGCCTCGTTTGGTTGCCTTGCTCTTCCTCAGGCATGTTAAACATAGTCTCACCTCACTGCCTTTAGCTTAATGTTCCCTCTGCCTAGCATGTTCTTCCCCTAGATGGCAGCAAGTCTCACTCCTCCAGTTGATCAAGGATCCCTCCTCAAATGTCACGTTGTCAATGAAGCCTTCTGGCTAAGTTATGATGCGATACTGCATTCCACCCCCTGCAGCTCTTGCTGTTCCAGTTCTCTTCATTTTTCTTCAGAGTTCATCTCCAGAGTTCACATGACCTCTGATATATTTGTTTGTTGATGGTCAACCTTCAAGGAAACTGCAAACCCTGTGAGAGTCTGGGATTCGATCCTCAGCTCCTGACAATGCCTGGTACATTGGAGGTACTCAGTATTTGCAGATTGAGTGGGCTGTTGAGTGAGCCTAAGGAAGATTCATGTGGAAGTTTTAGCAGTTAAGTAGAACATGGACTGTGAAAATTACCCCCTTTTAATTCTAGTTTTGCTTCTATAGACCATTCTGTGTTCTAGAATAGATGAGAAATGAAATTGGAGTTTAGGATACTGGTAGGTAACAATGGATAGAGGGAAAAGGAAATGAAAAAAGAAGTATTATAAGAGTCCAGACACTGGGAAGCAGAAGTTGCTGAGTTGGTTACCTGCTTATGGGTTAGCCTTTCATTTCTAAGTTTGGAAAGGAAAAGAACCAATTTTTGAATGCCTATTTTGAGCTAGGCAGTTTACTGAGTACTTTACAAATATCATTTAATTCACAATAGCCCTTTCTAATAAGACTTATGATGTTCATCTTACAGGTGAGGAAATGAGACATAAGAGATAAAATAACCTTCCCAAGATCATATAGTAATGAAATGGGATATTTAGGTCTGACTGACTTCAAAATTCATGCTCTTTCTCATACTTCATAATACCTGAAGGGGGAGTCTATGTATAATAATTTACATTTCATATGGTGCTGTAAAATTTACAGAAAACTTTCACGTAGCTCATTTGACTCCTTATAACAAACTTTTGAAAGTAGCTATCACTTCAACGTAGTAGATAATTAATTAAATTTGGTGTCAGTAATGAGTGATTTGCTGCAAATCCTACAGCTATAAAGTAGAGCAAGGGCTTTGAGTAAATCTTGCTTGCCTAAAATCTGATATTCTTTCTATATACTACGGATTTACAACAAAGAATTTTTTGATAGCACCTATGAATTATATTTGACACATAAGAGCTAAATATGTCATAATAAAATTATTGAGCTGAAAACAGTCTTGGATCATGAAGAGCAAATTCCTCATTTACAGCAAAAAGCCAAGAAAGAGGTTTTCTCATCTAGGAAAACTCAGCTAGTTATTGCTAGAGCTGGAATTAGCTAGAATCTAGCTTTTATTACGAAGGAGTTTATATTTAATTTCTCTAGGTTTTTCAAAACTCTTGTGTTCCCTTTTTTATTCACATATTTCATATTTGAAAAGCTACAAAAAAATATTGCCTACTCACCCATTATCTCCCAGCAACCCAGTTCTTTCTACATGTAATGGAAATTAATCAGTTTTTGTACATCTTTCTAGAGATCTTTACCACACATAAAGCAAATGCATAAACTGAACATATTTATTTAACAACATATCTTGCAAATTACTCCATATTAGTACGTGAAGTCATTTTTTTTTTAATGGCTGTATTCATAGTGAATGAACGTTTCATAATTTAACCAATCATTTGCTGAAGAAAATTTTAACTTATTCCTGATCTTTTAAATTAAAGACAATTCATTAATGAACTACCTTGCACATATCATTTCTTATCTCTTTGGGTATATTGGTAGTATAAATTTCTAGTAAGTGAAATTGGTAGGTCAAGGAGTATCTGTTCTTGTGTTGTTTTTTTTAACATGCTAATACTTGGGCCTTTATTTTTAATGTAGCAATGGAGTATTTTCATTTCGAATCAAACTGCTTTTGTCTTTTCTGTTTGGCAATAATTTTTTTTATATTTTAAAAAGTATTTACTTATTTTAAGGAGTAATAGTATTTCTTTTTTAAACTGGTATAGGCTATATGCTTTGATGTTAATATAGCAGGTTAAAGAAAGTGTAATGGAAGTAGTATTGCTTTGGAATCAGACCTGATTTGAATCCCAGTGCTGCCAGCCTACTGACTTTGTGACCTTTGGGAGGATATCTAACTGCTGAGCCTCAATGGTCTCATCTGTCAAATGGGAATAGTACTAACAGTCTTACATAGTTCTTGTCTAGAACTACTATAGTACTTTTTAAAAAAATATTCTTTTTTTCCCCTGCATTTTTTTAATTTTAAAATACTAAAGGGGCACAAATGTTTTTGTTACAAGGATAGCATTTATTTATTTATTTATGAGACAGAGTCTCACTCTGTTGCCTGGGCTAGAGTGCTGTGGCATCAGCCTAGCTCACAGCAACCTCAAACTCCTGGGCTCAAGCGATCCTTCTGCCTCAGCCTCCCCAGTAGCTGGGACTACAGGCATGTGCCACCATGCTTGGCTAATTTTTTCTATATATTTTTAGTTGACCAATTAATTTCTTTATATTTTTAGTAGGGACGGCGTCTTGCTCTTGCTCAGGCTGGTTTCAAACTCCTGACCTTGAGCAATCCGCCTGCCTCGGTCTCCCAGAGTGCTAGGATTACAGGCATGCGCCACCACGCCTGGCCTAAGGATAGCTTTTATAATGCTTAAATCAGGACTTTAAGTGTGCCCATTACCTGAATAGTGTTCATTATACCTGTTAGGTAGGATTTTTACCCCTCCCCTCCACCCTCCTGGCCCCTTCTTGATTTCCAGTGACCTTTAGTTCTCTCTGTGACCGTCAATTAGTCCCAAATTATTAGAGAGTACCTGTGGTGTTTGTTTTTCCATTCTTGAGATACTTAGGATAATGCTCTCTAGTCTCATCCAAACTGCTGCAAAAGACATTAATTCATTTCTTTTTATGGCTGAGTAGTTTGTTAATCAACTTATGAATTGATGGACACTTAGGTTGATTCCACATCTATGCAATTGTGAATTGTGCTGCCATACACATTTGAGTGCAGGTGTCTTTTTGATAAAATGAGTTCTTTTCCTTTGGGTAGATACCTAGTGATGGATTGCTGGATCAAATGGTAGGTCTACTTTTGGTTCTTTGAGAAATCCAATTACTATATTTCGTCAATTCTCAGACAAACATTTTTTGCCCCTACATTTTAGTATCTCTGAAATTGAGATGTCTCATAATCAAAGCCATGTCATAGGTGTATTGGTAGCATTCTTTTTTTTTTGGCACATAAAATAATGGTTTTATAATTGATCGAATCTTAGATTTGATGAAACAGGGTAAATCCACATATAGGGACAAGTGAACTGTGTCAGGGCATGGTATAGGCAGAGGAAACTCACTGTGATGGGGGAAAGCTCAGGGTTGGAAGTGGGGTAGATTGGGTGCTAGAAGGGTAGGTATAGCAATGGAAGCTACATTCTAGGCCAGCTGTCAGCACAGTAGAACCACCACTTAGTGGGAGGATAGTATAACTGGTTGATGGAGCACTGGACCAGAAGTCTAGGTATATGGAAGTTGGAATTTTGGAGAATTGTTGATGGGTAACAAGACTTTGGCCTAGGGTTGAAATTTGGGAACTGTGTGCTAGTTTATGGCAGGCAGACTTTGTAAGAATGGGACTATAGGAGAAAATATTTGCAAATTTTATCTCTAATAAGGGATTTGTATCCAGAACACATAAGGTACTTATACATTAAACAGTAAGAAGGCAACCCAACTTCAAAATGGGCAGTCATTTGAATAAAGATTTCTGCAAAGAAGATGTATAAATGGCCAGTAGGCACACAGAAAGATACTCAGCATCCCATAATGGAAATGCAAATCAAAACTTCAGTGAGATAATACTTTACACCCATTAGGATGACTGTAATCAAAAAGACAGATGCTTGATAACAAGTTAAGTAAGGATATTGAGAAATCGATACCCTCAAATACTGCTAGAGGGAAAGTAAAATGGTACAGCCATGTTGGAAAACAGTTGGCAGTTCCTCACGTTAAACACAGAGTTACCTATGATCTAGCAATTCTACTACTAGATATAGATATCCGAGAAAGCTGAAAATATATGTCCACACAAAAATTTGTACATGAATATTCTTAGCAGCATTGTTCATAATAGCGAAAATGTAGAAACAAGGCAGCTCTCTACTGTTGAATAGATATAGTGTAGCTAATTTATATGATGGCATACCATAAAAAGGAATGAAGAATGAAATACTGATACATGCTACAACATGGATGAACCTTGAAAACAGTATGTGAAGTGAAAGAAACCAGGCACAAAAGATCACATATAGTATGATTTCACTTATATGAAATGTCCAGAACAGGCAAGCCTACAGAGACAGAAAGTAGATTAGTGGTTTAAGTGGTTCTAGGGCTGGGAGGGAATGGGGGAAATTGGGAATGAATGCTAATGGGTATGAGATTCCTTTTGAGGGTAGTGAAGATGTTCTGGAATTAGATGATGATGGTTACACAAGCTTGTGAATGATTAAAAACCATTGAATATAGTATACTTTGAATTTTATGGTATGTGAATTATATCCCAATAATACTCTTAAAAGCAAACGAAAAGATGAGATCCTGGTCCTAGGAAGGACCTGGATTACTTAGGGGATTATCAGTATAAGAAAAGCATTCATGCTCCTAAGCAGGAACACATATTGATTGGGAAAGTTGGTGACAAGAGGGAGAGAAATAGTGATGCCGGGGTTTGGGAATAGAAGAGAAGCAACTGTCACCTATAGTATTATGTCAAAGTCAGGTGAATAACAAAGTGGCAACAGGGAGGCTCTGTATGCTTTCTGCCTGATTACTGGCCCTGAGGTCTGTGATATGGCTGAACTTTCAGAGAGGACCTAGGGGGCCCCAGTGTTTGGAGGACCCCTGTAGGAAGAAGGATACTGAGGCCCAGGCTAAGCCAGGACACTTGAGTGTCCCTAGACAGCAGGGACTATCTTGTTCATCTAAAGTGTCCCACACAGGTCAGTATTATGTTGTTTAGGCAGCTGTGGTCCACATGAGATATAGAGGTAAGGAAGGCTGACTTTACTAAGGTAGTAGCTAGAAGGATGGAAAGGATGTGTAAATTCCCTAGGAGTGCAAGATTCTGTCAAGGCAAGAACTGAAAGACACAATGACTTGTGCCTTGGTGTGAAAGAGAGAATATAATGGGATTTACTCAAACCTCCCATGGGGATGGTGTGAAGTATTTATTAACGCCCATATACCATATACAATTAGGCTTATATAGCCCTATCTGTTGTTCATCAGCTAATTCTGTCAATGCCAGTTGTCAGTCTGCTTTTAAATTGTTAACTTTTGGCCAGCTGTGGTCACTCATGCCTATGAACCTAGCACTTTAGGAGGCTGAGGCAGGAGGATCACTTGAGCTCAGGAATTTGAGATCAGCCTGAGCAGCAGCGAGACCCCATCTCTACCAAAAATAGAAAAAAGTTAACTGGGCATAGTTGCACGTGCCTGTAGTCTCAGCTACTCCGCAGGCTGAAGCAGGAGGATCGCTTGAGCCCAGAATTTGAGGTTGCAGTGAGCTATAATGACGCCAGTGCACTTTACCTGGGGTGACTGAGTGAGACTCTGTCTCAGAAAAAAAAAAAAAAAATTGTTAATTCTTATCCTTAAAATTTTATTTAGGCTTTATATGTTGTCTGTTGAGATGAGAATACAATAATTGGGGAGATCATAGACATGAGAGCAAACAAATATTTAATAGTTCAAGGGAAATTAACTTTATTATGCTACATGAAATAGTTCATACTGGCTTATTATCTCTTAGTGGCTTCAAAATATTATGCTAACTCTAAGGATGAATATGCAGGCAGCACTTGAATTAAGCTTGTCTTACCTACAAATGGTTTGTATATATGAATAATAGATAAATATGTAGTTACAAAAGCGGTTAAGCTTGTCTGAGTTAAGCTTGTCTTACCTATAAATGGTTTGTGTATATGAATAGTGGCTGTCACCATGGCAAGGCCCCTTCCTTCTTGTTGACAGTTTTCAAACTCATCTACTGGTATTAAGGACTAAACATTTTTGTGTGATCTTGTTTACCCAATAGGTTAGTTTTATAAGTTGTAGTAGGGTTGTGGAGGGAGGGGAAGGAAGAAAGAGGAAATCTTTTCTTTTTTCTTCTTTCTCTTTAAAGTCTGTGGGTTTGTAAGGATAAAAGCTGTGAAGAATAAGCTGAATCTCCCTTTAGGGAGCTGATACCATGAAATAAATGTTGGTTTACCCCCCAGTATAATTTTCCCTTCACAGAGTCTGAAGCTTTTCTTTTTCTTTTTGACCTGTGCCTAAATGTTTCTGAAGATTCATTGTGGTTTAGAATTTTACTTTTTAAAAGACCAAGCATTGGTTGATAGGTTGGGATGAGTTATCTCATACTGCAGTGTGCTCTAATTTAAATGGATAATATTCTACCTAGTGCCTCTGGGTGAGAGTTAGCTTTCCTGAGGTTTTAATTTGGGCCTGGAAGGAACAGTGGGAAGAGAAGGTAAGTATTTTCGTACCTAGAATATTTTTCAGACAGAGGCTAAAGCCTGGGGAGAGAGTGATAGTGGGGAGTTAGGGCAGGTTGAGGAGGCTGGGGTATAACAGGGGTGCCCCAAAGACAAGCTTTTCCTCCTTAAGGAGGAAAAGGAGTCTTGCTTAGGGCTGGCTCTGTCTTCTTGAAAGGAAACAAAATTCTCTTCCCATTTCTTCATGGGCTAGAGTCTATATGACTGCTTCAGAGGTTAGAACTTGGGGCTGTTACTGGCCAGGACCATATTCAATAGTAGATTTTGTGGTCTGGCCTATGGACATAACTACAATTTAGAAAAAATTTTCTCTGGGGAAATGAGCACCAAATGACTGACTTAGAAACAAACTTTTGTGATAGAACCAGTTTGTAAATTATCTTTATACTGTACTTTTGCTGGTACGTACCAGGCCCATTCATACAGAAGTCAAATGAAAGGCACTTGGTTGCTTTAGTCAGTCTGAAACAGTTGGCAACATTGACTGAAGCCCTCACTAAGTTTCGTTAAAAAGAAACTAAAAAGTAAGCCAGGCATGGTGATGTGCCCCTTTAGTCCCCAGCTACTGGGGAGGCTGAGGAAGGAGGATCAGGATTACTTGAGCCCAGGAGTTGGAGGCTGTAGAGCACCTGTGAACAGCCACTGCACTCCAGCCTGGGCGGCATACTGCAATCCTGTCTCTTAAAACAAATAAACTAAAAACTAAAAGGATTTTACTGGATTTAGTGTAGCTTTTATTATTCTGCATTAGAATTCTGGGGGATAAATTATAGAGACATCTGTAATTATACAAGTTAGAGTAAATGAAATAGTAATTTCAGTCAGGAAAAAATATGTACTTGAGTGAAAGAATATTAAGCATATTGGAAACATTTGACATAAAAATAAGGGAGGGTGTTGCAGGGAACAAAAGTTCTCTGTAATTTGACAGCTGCTGTTAAAAAGTGACACAAGGAGGAGCCCAGCTCTGGCTCACAGCTGCCTGAACTTGCTGCCGTCTTCTCTAGTGTTACCAGAGGAATTTGCACTGCTGCTGTTTTAGAAAATAGAGGCTACTGATAGCTAACTAGGTCCTTGTTGTGCTCAGGGAAATTGATTCCTCACTCTTCATTACTATCTTCATAATTATTGGGTTTCCTAACAGCCAATATTTTGAGATCCTGTGTGCAAGGTATACTGCTTAACGCCAAGAAACTTCTGAAAAGCGTGAGCTAGGCCTTGGGCACATCAAATCTAGTTTACATATGTCCTGGGACATATGTAACGGGATTTTAACTTGAACTCCAATCCATTTTAGCTTTTATTGAAACCCCAAAGAGAATGAAACAGTAGGTGCCAAGTTATGCTCGCATTCCAAGGACATGCGCAGAGGGTAGCTTTAAACTGATTTTGCACACTTAGCCCCATACTTACCTCCAGAGAATAAAAGTGTTGAGAGAGTTCAGGGTTATGAGACAAAGATGTTTTCGGAGAGAGCTGTTAGGATGTGGTGTGTTCTGTGTCCTTTCCTGCTTCCACACGTAGTGGAGGAGAGAAGGATCCTTCTCTTTAAGCCCCATTGCACACTTCTCACCTCGGTCTCGAAGCTTTAATCAGATGAGTATTGACTTATGCAATTAAGACACTTAATTATTGAAATTACAATGTTCTTTGGGCTCAAGAATATTTATAATCAAAGAATGATTGGAAAAAAATGAGACTTGCTTTAGATTTCATTCAGGAGTAAGGAAAATACTCACCAGAGGGGTTTGGAAAGAAAATTTTATGCTTATACCCTGTTGAATTTAGCTCAGTATATCAGTTATTCATACATTCATATATATACACATACATGAAAAAACAAGTAATTGTAAAAGTATAAATTATATGGTATACATTATGCTTGGTATACATAAGTTCCAAATCACGACTTTTAACAATAAGACAGAACATTTGAAGTTTGGAAAATCCAGACTGTTGTCACCTTAAGGGTGAGAGGATATTGAGACTGTTTTCTGGTTGGAGTGTTGAAGGCATTGCAAAGAAAGCAAGACGTGATTTGGGCTTTATTGGCTATAATTTATTAAGGGCCTATTGCGTGTCATCTACTGTGCTTTGTACTCCACATTAGTATTTTTACTCTTCACAAAAATCTTACAAAGTTAATAAGATTTCCATCTCATAGACAAGGAAACTGAGGTTCAGACAGGTCAAATGAGCTGCTCTAGTCTCCCACAGCTAATAAAAGTGGTAGAGCTTTGTCCTGTCCATCTGACTTACACCACAGGCTCCTTCCACTCTGCTGCCCCCCTAAGCAGCCTCGCTCACCCAAGATGCAGGGCTGGGACAGCGATGGGGCAACATCAGCCAACATGCTTAGCCTGGAAGAGGGTAATGGAGGATACACAGCAGTCACTGGGGGTCCGCAGCCCTTTGATCCTGAGGGGCAACTTGGTGTGCTTCCCCCCACCCCAGGAGTGGGAGCAGTTTCTTGCATCTGCTCTCTGGGAGGTTTTCCTTTTCCGTTATCCTTCACTGCCACATCTGAAGTGGGCATTGGAATACGCCTACCTGTTTTCACCCTTTTCTGTTGAGGAAATGGGGGTTAGAGATGTAATCAGTTTACCCAAGGATTCAGACAGCTAGTGAGTAAGGATGGCATATGGGTTTGCATTTCAGGGTCTCTGACTCCAGACTGGCCCATGCATTTTCTTGTCATCACGCTGCCTCTAGTTAACATTTTATAAATGTATCTGTTAATAGACAGCCCTTATAAAATCTCACGTTTTGGTTTATTTTATCATAATTTTAAAAACATAGTACATGTTTTGTGGATGGAAGTAATAATAGGAGAATGCTGTCTTAAACTGGAGGGGAACAGAGAATCACAGAATTTTTCATCTAGAATGTTCTATGTGCAGTATAGGGGCAAGGAGTGAGAGGAGCAGGAACTCCAGGAGAAGAAATGAATGTGAATTTGTTAGTTTTGTTTTTTCTTGTTTCTTATTTTTTTTGTGGTACTTTTACTCCTCATTCTATAGGCCAGTAGAGGAGTGAAAAATTTGAAATTTTATGAATTTTATTAAATAGCAAGAATTCTAGAACATGAGCTTAGGCTCAGACCTGGATTTAAGTAGTTCTCCTATTTATTAGTTGGGTGACCTCGAAGAAGGAATGTAATTTTGTGCCTCACTTAAAAAAAGTCTGTGAAAGGGACTATCTATGGAAAGGGTCATTGTGAGAATCAAATGAGAAAATATGTTTATGAAGTAATAGAGTGTAATATTATAATCTGCCTTTCACACAATAAATGCTCCATCACTGGAGACTGCTGTCATTGTGCCCGAGGATATTTCACTTTTTATGGGAGCAATGGAAGCAGGGATGGAGGGCGAGGGGTGAGTGTGCCTCACCTCTGGAGCAGAAGAGTAGTAAAGCGGAAGGAGCCTTGGCCGAGGAGCCCGCAACCTTCAATTTTAACACTGGGTCTGCCAGCGATTTGATGTTTAAGCACTAGGCAGGTCACTTGACCTCTCTGACAAAGTCTCTGCCCTCATGGAGCTTATATTCTAGCTGGGTGGGGAGAGGGATAAAGTAAAAAATAAAAGATAAGATACCTATGTTGTTGATAGAAGGAGGGAGGGAGGAAGAGAGAGGGAAGGTGGGGAGAGGAGAGAGAAAGAAACTAAAACGTATTCCAAGCAAGAAAAAATATCAGGCTTCTAGTTGACTTGGTGTGAGTAGAGTGAGGTAAAAGCTCAGGGTTAAAAACGGATCCCTTATCCTCTTAGGTGCTACCATCAGATTAAAAAAAAATAATCTTAATATGAAAATCATCAAATATGTTCCCAAAGTGCAGAGAACATACACCCATGTATACATTACCCAGATTTTGATAGTTATCAAGGTTTTCTCATATTTTTTTGTTTCATCTATTTCCTTCCTCTCTGCTCCCCTCTCCTCTCCTGTTCCCATCCGCTTTCTGTCGGTCATGGTTTTCCGGAGAATGATGCTCTGCTCAGAAATGTCCTGTCATTTGTTTACACTCCCCAAGTGATACCTTAAATCTAGCCTCCTATCTTTTTATATGCGAATGTAGTGGAATTAACCGTTCACTGAGTTTCCTAAAATCTCCAATAAATTACCAGTCCCAGTGTGTAGACCAGGCACCACTCCGTGGCAGTGTTTGGGTACTACACTCTCACCACTAGCTTAGTGTCAGGAGAAAGTAAGTTGGCACTCTTGCCCACTGAATGCAGAAGGGCAGCTCATTCTGTTTCCTCACCTTCTTCCTTTTCCTCCATAATGTAGCTTCTTTTGAGTGGGTAGTTACTGAGTTGGCAGTTCTCTTAGGAGACCAACCTGAGCCCCTATTCTGCAATCTAGTGGCATATAATCAGAAATATCCTGATTATAATACCTTGTCATTATTAAGGTATTACAATGCCTTACCCAGACCAGATTTTATCAGGGGAAATAGATCTCCCTGTCTGAAAGAGTTAGTTTCCCTAATCCTAAATGTTTTTCCACATCTTCCAGCAACCTTAAAGAGACTGAAGTCCATTTCCCTTCTTACTACCTGGGAGGCGCCCTGCCTTTCGCATGGGGCATTACCTTTCTTCTGGCTAGGATCCTTCTACACACATCGTTCACGTGCCATCAGTAAGCACAGTGCTCTCTCCACCCTCCACCCCTCCTTTCCCTTCAGTATGCTCTTCTGAACCCTTTAGTCCACCCTCCTCCTTGCCCTTGCCTGAACCTCTACTGTCCAGCTCAATGCAATACTGTGCTTGTTGTCTTCTTTTTTTTTTTCTCCTCGTTTTCTGCTACAGAACATCCTTTCTGGGCTGTGGTTGGTAACTTTTTTTTTCAACTTCAGCAGAGAGACTGTTTTCTTTTCTGGCAAATTGCTGGGGTCTTATGTTTATAAGTGAATGTATACATAGTTCTTTTGCATAACTGCAGTATTAACTGCCTAAATTTTGTTGCCTTCTGAACAAGCATGGTATTGGCATGTCATGCTGTTTCTGTTCTTTGGCCTGGCTATGCATTTAACATGCATCAGTGTGTCCCCAATAATAGCTTATCAATTGGATGTTGTATAAAAGGGCAGTGGGCTCTGTGAAAGTAGGGATCTACTTTCACAGTATGGAGTACAGAGTATATAGTAGGTGCTCCATGCATAATTGTTGAAAAAATGAGTGAAATCAAGAGAGCAAGAACAGTTGGCTGAAGGGTTTCAAGTAGTGGGAAATAAGATTTTGAATGTTGAACAGAACATACTAAAGGGTATGGAGGGTTTTGAATACTATGTGAAGAAACTACTGAATCCCATAAGCAGCAGAGAACCATTTAATTTATATATCCTATAGAAGGTAATAATTCATATACATACAACAAAGTCCACAAATCTTAAACGTAAAGCGTGATGGATTTTTACTTATGTATATACCTGTGTAATTACTGCTCAGATCCAGAAAATATTTCAAGAACCCCAGATGGGAAACTTTTATCTTGATTAATAACATTTAGATATTGAGTCCTAGAGGTCACATGGCTGGTCTTTGGTGTAACTAGGACTGGAATTATTATAGCAACTCAGGTCTCTATACTTGAATAAGAATGCTAGTTCAGACCATCGTAACTGCATGACAAAAACAATATAATTATTATTATCAACATGTATTAATCATCAGCATGCTGTGGCACTTTTTATGTATTACTTCATTTTATCTGCTTTACAAGGTTTTGTTGTTGTCTCCATTTTACAGATCCTGGAGACGAGAGAGGCAAAATGATTGCCTCAGGTCCCACAGCTAGAAGTAGCAGAGTTAGAATTAAACCCACGACTAGAGACTGATTTCTTATTAGTGATCCGTTGCTTCAAATATCTGATATCCAGGTTTAAGTAACAAAAATGTTGCGTCTTTGTGGTGGGAGGTGATGGTTTTATTTGTTATATGCACATGACTGTTGTTAAGCATATGCCTACCTGTGGCTTACTAGAATATTATGAGGCAGGGAAAGGGATTTTTGATTCTGGGGCAATCAGGCCCCAGAGTGCTATTCCTTAGTAGGAAGAATCTTTGAATGAGGATGTCACTTTACAACTTACACATAGCAAGAAGATGATGGTCTTTATGGACAAATTATGAAAATAGAACACAGCATTGGTGAGATGTGGACCTAAATATCCAGAAATCCCAAACTATTAACTTGTCTTAAAAATTAATATGAGTGAAATAAATACATGCCAGTGTTAACAATGTGCCAGAATTCTTATAATAGTAAGACTGTGTCAAGAGCTAAGATATCCAAAGAAAATGTGAAAATTCCACAGCCAGTAAAAAGAAAAACAGTTTTTTATCATGGACTTCAAAGTTGCATAAACTAACAATTTTCTATGCATGTTAAGATCCTAATTTAGTCTCACAATGCAAAACACCCCATCACGTTTAAACAATTCTAGCCCATCACATTTAAACAATTCTAGCTATTATTCATGACTTGGACATTTGTAAAAATATATTTAATATTTGTTCATTATGTTTTCAGCCAAAGTGGTAGGGACACTGTAGCACTTTTAGGCATAAACTAAGAGTAATCAATGAAATTCAGATTTTAGAACATGAAAGCATGGCGAGAAGTATCCGATTGCTGTGGAGAGACATGTTTCTGGAACTAATCTTAAAAAGCATAAACAATGCTTTATCCAGCTTGCTTGAGAAAAGACTGTAGTTTCATGTTGTTTAGAGTAATGAGTACAAAGAATATTGTTGCCAGTTTTATCTACGTTTTGGAGAGGTGTGGGTGCCAAAAAGTAAGTTCAGGGTTGTTTTGATAACCTTTTATTTTTGAATGGGATGAGATGATTGTGGAGATGGCTTCCTATTAAAAGTTACTGCAGTTGATAAATGTTTCTTTTATAGACTGTTCAATAAGTCATGCATTTAAGTGAAATAATCACAAAGGAAATAGGATTATAGATACAGAATTCTGTGATTAAAGTTATTCTTAAAATATAAATGAAATGTGGAAAGTATCCTTCAAAAATAAATATGTAAAGTCATGGTCTCGGGCAGATTAGTATCCTCCGTAAACCAGGAGTTTCTTTGCTGTCTTTTTCAGAATACTGTCTTGTTCAGCTTTCTAGTGTTTGCATGGGTCACCATGCCACGGGGGTGTCACTTAAGAATGCTGTGTCCCTAGAGTCAGCAGGTCCTGCTGCCAAGAATCCTTGCCTGAAGAAGGCTGAACACACTTAGTGCTGGTTCCTAGCAATGAGCTGTCTTCCTCCAAGTCATTTCCCCAGGTTTTGTAATGAGCTAATGCGAAAATGGGCTTTGAGGAAATCAGTTCATAGTGCAGGAGATACTCAGAACAAAAGGAGGATGATGTCAGTGTCCTAGCTAGTGCCTTTATATAAAGGGGAAGTACATTCTCAGATTATTGTTGTTTTCTTTTAAAAACTTTTTACAGAAAATTGTGAAATGTGTGCTAAGATTCTTCCTTTGTTACTTAGATAACTGTCTTTTCTTATGGTGATGATTTCAGAAGATAATAGCTGAGGGGCTTTGGTAACAGGAGTGAAATAGAATTTAAGATAAAAAGCAGCAAAGATATCAGTGGAAGAGTAAGTTTGAGATTCCTGCAAATGAAAAAATTCTGAAATGGTATTTTCTTGCTGTAATACGTAAGATAGCTGAAAGGGGAATAAGACAAAGTGTGAGAAAAGTGGGAGATGGAATGTTTTTGTCTTGTCTCCATTTCTTTTCAACTACTTATATTCTTAGGACTGATTCTTACAATTGCCTGAAAATTTTGAATAGGTTAGAATTATATTAATAATTTACTGTGTTTTTCTAATTTTTCTAGAACTTGAGATCTAGGTTCTTAACCTTATATAATTGCAGTAGATCCTTTGCAACCTTCTTGCATATTTTAGATATGGAAATTCAGAGATTTCTAGTAGTATCTTTTCACTTGGGAGGTGCTCTGAGGGAACTTCATTTAGTGTGGAATTGACATAGTAGGGTAAACTCTAATACAGTGAAAATATTTTGATTAGTTCTGGATGAGTAGAATTTGTTATAGTTACATTGGTACATTGATAGGCAAGTAATCATAAATTTTAAAAAGGTTTTTTTTTTTTTTCTATTTTGCAGTCCTATTTTGTAACAGATTATGATCCAACTATTGAAGATTCTTACACAAAGCAATGTGTGATAGATGACAGAGCAGCCCGGCTAGATAGTAAGTAACTTTCTTTATTTGATAGTTTGCATGTCATATTTTCAAAAAGTAAGCTCTGATGTTTTGCTAGATTAAATAGTATATTTGAAATATTAGATGATCTTGAATATAAGCCCATCTCTCATTAGTTTTGATTGATGAGTCTGCATATTGGACAATTTAAATATACTTCAGTAAATGAAAAGTAAAACAGTAATTGAATTGATCTTGTTCTGGTGAAACTAGTCTTGTTGTAATTTGTTGAAGTTGTATTTATTGGCACAGTTGGAAAAAACATGCCCAGTCTCAACTATTCTCGCCTTTTGCAAAGGCTAAAATGAGTGAAGTGAATATAAAAAGGGTTCAATATTTATTATCTTAAAATTGATAGCACAGAGGCTTTAACACATAATGTTTTGTGTCTGCTAAATATCTCACCTCTCCACAAAAGAAAGCCCTGTTCTTCTAACTTGTATGATTCTTTTATTCACAGAGATCAAGGACATTAGCATTTGTGCTAAGTATGGTGTATGTGTATGTTGGGGGGGTGTTGAGGATGTAACCCAAATTTCTTTCTTGAATGTACAGGTATCTTTTCCAGTTTTTTCCATGGAGGGAAGAAAACATTGTAGGTGATTTCAGAGGTTATCTGACTCCATCTAATTAGATGTGTTTGGTATTTTTAAGCTTTTAATTAGTATGCTAATATATTCTAATCACAAAGCCAGTCTGTACTGATGAAGATAAACTCTGAAACTATCAGCTATTAGAATATATTTGTCTTTAGTAGTCATTATAAAGTACCAAGAGAGGAATGCCATTTCCTTACTATACAAAGTATGAAGCTTTCTCTAGGGGGGCCCAGAAGGCTTGCTTTTGTGGGGAAGCAGTTTATAAAATGAACACAAATATAGTTACATTTGTTGCTTTTTTCTTTAGTTTTGGATACAGCAGGACAAGAAGAGTTTGGAGCCATGAGAGAACAGTATATGAGGACTGGTGAGGGTTTCCTGTTGGTCTTTTCAGTCACAGATAGAGGCAGGTTTGTATCAATATTAAAATGTAGATCCATGATTGCTGTCTAGAATACTAGACTTTATTGAATTTGGATTTTGTTAATATAAAAAGGAAAAATAATAAAGTACTAATTGGGGCATGGGACTTGGCGAATTCTGATACTTGATCAAACTGATTAATTTTTTTTTTTTTTAAGTTTTGAAGAAATCTATAAGTTTCAAAGACAGATTCTCAGAGTAAAGGATCGTGATGAGTTTCCAATGATTTTAATTGGTAATAAAGCAGATCTGGATCATCAAAGACAGGTGAGAAGGAACGTCATTGTTGGGAAACCAGTTGTTTGTAATTATGTTAGTGAACTGTTAGAGTTAATGAAATAATTGAAAGTCTCATGATCAAAAAAACAGTGCTTAAATATTTATAGCTGATTCTGGCACATTGGCTCTTAGAAAAGTCACAACAGGTAAAAAATAAAAAGGAAGATTTGGGGAAATTAAATTTTCAAATAGTTTTACACAGAATTTTAGAAGACTTTGTAAGCCTGCAAGTATTTGTACTAGCTCCATTCACATGTAATAATTTCTTGGATAACATGCAAACCTCTAATTTAGTTAGATAATCTTAAAAGTTACCCCTAAAGGCCTAATTTATTTAGTGTTAATACTTAATTAACTTCATGTAGAGCATGGCTTTATTTAAATTACAGTATTTGGATTTTTCCTAAGTCACTTTTATGATTGAATTTTCTAATTGACTGGCTCTAACACCAATAACCTGCAAGAAAAGAATATTATTTAGCTACAGGCTAGTTTATTTTCACTTGTTCCTTTACCCAATTAATGAAATTTTATTTTAAAAAAATTTTTGTATATATTGTGCACTCATCTTTTTGTGGGGGAGAAAAACAAGGTCAGATGTAAGTTAATGCTGGCTCCACATTATTTGGGAGTTATTTTTGTGTCTTTTTTTTTGAGGTTGCTAGCCTCTACCCCACATTTGGAATTCATTATTTAAGTTGTTCCTGCTGCTGGTATTTAAGTACTCTTGTTTTTATATAACCTTATGTTAATAGATTCTTAAGATTTTGTTAGAAAGTTGCAAACATTAGGAAAAATTGGTTGATAAAACAGCATTGACGACAACCTTTCATTTTGTGGTTTACTGTTTAAAACAGTCTTTGATTTGTGTTGTATATGTAAAATTTTGTTGGAAGCAAATCAAATTTAAAACATTGACTTAAGAGAATGATATATTGTCCTAATGCTAAGATTTGGAAATGTTTACTGATGATACTTAAGGACAGAATAAATTTTCCTACTAGGTTTCTTTCAAATCTGAATTATTATAAAGTTAGGGTTAAAAGCTTGATCTTCATTTCAGATCAGTATAAACTGTTGGAAATAATTTAGAACACAGCATTGCTCACATATGGTATTGGCTTTGTTTATATATCATAGGATTATAAAATTTTTCATGTAAGTGTCTTTCTTTTATAAAAGTAGTAAATTCTTAGAGTAAAATAAAAAAGCAGTAGGAGAATAATATAAGATATGATAAGTCTTCCATAAGTCTTAAAGATATGCACTGTTAGCTTGGAGTAAGTTCTTCTATATTATTTTTTCACTGAAACCATGTGAATAGATATAAATTGTGTTTATGCTAAAAAGCTTAGATGTGTATATATCCAAGGGAGAAAAGCAAGTGGCTGAAATCTGATTGCTTAATTTTCTGCTCTTTCATACAGATTCTACTTTCTGAAGGGTAGACGTACAAACACTTTATTCCTCCGTATGCTTTGTCTGTCTTTTCTTTTCTGGGTCATTTTGGCACCTTTACTCAGGCATGTTGGCTTCTTTCTCTTTAAAGTCATGACCACTAACTTTGTGTGGACCTTTAGTGCTGACTGGAAATCCTATTATATTTCCCTAGTCCATTTATTTTCCATTTTAAAGAAAATAATTATTACTTTCTCATTCTTCTTCAACTTCTAATGCTTTTTTCCCCTTTCTCACTCTCAGCTGATGATGAATGATAGTTTCCTATTTCACTGAGAAATTTCTACGTGTTCCCATCTCCGTGTCTACTAACCTAAGTGCTCATGTATCCCATCAAGTCTGCCTTCTCCCACTGACATGGCTGAACCGTTCACCTGTCTGTGACCAGCTTCTCCACTTGGGCCTGGTCCCTTCTCACCAACTCATGGACATCACCCCAGCAATGGTTACCTTTCAGTTGTTCCATTTTTCTCCTCCATGATCATTCTCATCAGCATACAACTTGCTACGATGTTTCTCATCTTTAAAACAAACAAACAAAAATAACTGCAGCAAAAACTTTTAATCTCACATTCCTCTGAGTACATTTTTTCTGCTCCTCTTTAATAGCAAAAATCCTTACACTTGGTTTCTCTGTTTTTTCTCCTAATCTCACTACGGTGTTTTAGGGCTCTGGATGTACGAAGACAAACATACTTTACCTCCTACCCTTGGGGGCATGCTCACTGCTT
This sequence comes from Cheirogaleus medius, assembly GCA_008086735.1. Taxonomy (NCBI): domain Eukaryota; kingdom Metazoa; phylum Chordata; class Mammalia; order Primates; family Cheirogaleidae; genus Cheirogaleus; species Cheirogaleus medius. The sequence goes on from VBSM01001265.1 coordinate 26,509,952, forward strand.
TTAAACCTGAGATGCTATACTGAAGGTTTTTACCTTATCAAGTCTCTTTAGAATTGAAGGTGATGTTCTGTAATTTCTTGGCACCCTTACTTGGTTAGGCCACAGGGACCGGTAAAAGCTGCTTCTCTCCCTGTTTAAAGATGTTTACTTTTTGATCATCTCTAGGTTCTTAGTAACCAGTCTGGCTTGCTCTCAGTTGCTGACCCAGCTTGTTTTTTTCTGCCTTTGTGTTAAACATGATCCTTTGGACTTTATCTAGCTTATAGCCTATTTTCTCTTAGATAGCAAATGCCAGTTCCCCTTGATCTTTGAATTTGTGAGTCTGCCCTGGGCATTCCTTCCACTGGCTTGTGAAATTTTGAACTCCACCAGGGCAGGGAATATCAGCCAGAAGAGCCTATGCTTGTTTCCTTTTGTCTTCTGTATTTCTGTGGACTTGGCTTCTTTCATCTTTCCATCCATTCATACGATATTTATTGAACACCTTTTCAAGGCATTGATGATGAAGCTGTAGACAAAACAGTCACTGATGTTCACATTAGATAAAAAAGATCTGTAGAATTTGAGTGGTTCTTTAGCGGTACCACTCATCCAGCCCCTTATGTTGATCATTTTGTTTATTCTGTCAAAGGCATAGGAAGAAAATGTAGGTAAATGATTGCTTGCCCTTACTAAAATATAAAAGTATGTATGAAAATACATTGATTATGAAATTTAATAATGGCAGTTCATGGGCTTGGACTTTAGACTTCATGATATATCTGATTTGAAGCTCCTTGTCCTTAACTCAGCCCCATCTATAGATCAACTGTTTTTGCTTTTTTGTTTTTACCACTTTCCTCTCTCTGGCTTACCTTAGCTGTTCCCCTATACTCCCTCGTTAGTTGTTTAACTGCTAGTGGTCACCATTAATTTGAGAAAAGTCATTATACTAACCCAGAGTCCCCCTCTAATAATAAAGGGTCTTCCAGCCTCACCCGTTTGTACCTTGTGTGAACCCAAAAGGTTTGTAAGACATTGGATGTAGGTACTATGAGGCCTTCTCAATTTTGACTGGTCAGTTTTGTTCATGCTTCATCATTAGCACATAGAACAAAAGTATGCTAAATAAATAAATAAAATAAATATTTGTTGAATGAATGAATCTGGGATCAGTGAGTCAAAATGTGATATTAATGTGATAATTCTTTCTACATAATGGATATTTTTTAAAACAAGTTTTGCTTCTATAAACTTTACTAACTTGACACATCCCTAAGTGAGTGTTGCAAAGGTTGTAGTTTATTTCTATTAAAACCAGTTTGTTCAGATAAAATTGCTCTTATTATTCCTATTTTGCTCTTCTCTGTTTGGAAATATACAGAACTAACTGAACTCATACATATTATGGATTTCTGCTAATATTTGTGCCTTTGAAATGAGTCTCACTGGAAGTTTTCAAATGTAGGTCTATACATTTTTTTTTTTTTTTGAGACAGAGTCTCACTCTGTTGCCCAGGCTAGAGGGCCATGGCGTCAGCCTAGCTCACAGCAACCTCAAACTCCTGGGCTCAAGCAATCCTACTGCCTCAGCCTCCCGAGTAGCTGAGACTACAGGCATGCGCCACCATGCCTGGCTAATTTTTTGTATGTATATTTTTAGTTGTCCAGCTAATTTCTTTCTATTTTTAGTAGAGACGGGGTCTCACTCTTGCTCAGGCTGGTCTCGAGCTCCTGAGCTCAAACAATCCACCTGCCTCAGCCTCCCAGAGTGCTAGGATTATAGGCGTGAGCCACCGCGCCCGGCCCTAGGTCTATAAATTTGTTGCATCAGATTCACCTTGGTTTTTTAAAACAAAACATTTATGGATAGGGCTCAAATCTACCAAATCAGAATATCTATCTAGGAAATAAGGCTTAGTATTTGTTATCTTTATAAAATTCTCTGGGTTAGGAAACCTCTAGGAAATACTTGTTTATGTGGCTTTTAATTGTCTATTGATTTCTGGCTTCATAATGCTGTGGTTTGTTCCATATGTTGTCCTTTTTATTCTTTTGTGTGTGTGTGTGTGTGTTTCTACTTCTTAGTTAAAAATATGCTATATCAAAAAATAAAACAAAAAAACAAAACAAAACAAAAAAGTATGCTGTATCTGCATGCATCAGTGGCTTTATATATGGCTAGAGATCTTTTGAACAGAAATAGGTAAACATACTTTGCTGTCCTTGATTCCTGGAAGACAGTGATATGAAACCATGCTTTAAAAATAAATGAATGAGGCACACAAACAACCTTTGCAGCATGATTGTTTTATCATCTAGAATGTGAATTAATTAACTTTTTTACTATGTATATAGATAGGTCATTTGATGTTCCTCTATGTCTGAATTACATTATACATGACAGGTAGGGAAGGGTACCTTTTTGAGGAATAATTGAGCAGAAAGACAAATAACAAAACTCTAAGGACATTTAGTTTCCTCCTCAAACAAATTTATATGAATAAAATAAGTGATTTCTTGAGATTGACTTAAGTATTTGTTTTTCTTTTATGTTTTCTTTTACTTTAGGATGTACTTAATTAGCCATACTCTATTTACTTGACATGTGTTTATTAGTTAACTGCTATTTCTAAGTTTTGGGTATAAAGACCAAATGAGCCTTTCTTCCTAGCCTCAGAGGACATATTGAAGTGGTGAGAGAAGGAGAAAACAGAAGCAAAAATTATCGTGTGGTGTGTTAACAGTTTTGTTAGTGGTAACTGTAGGGTGTGATGGGAGCTCTAAGGAAATCCTTCCTAAACAGCATCAACACTAGAGAGAAAGTTTCTGATCGCTCAGGGCTTGAAAGGTCAAGTAGATTGTAGGGTTGAGAGAGAAGGAATGACATACTAGGAGGAACGAACAGAATTTGTGACAATATAGGGGTATTTTTATAGGAGGGAATTTCCCATGTCAAATTTCCTTAAAACAGAAATTGTCCTTTCTAAATTGGTTGCTCTGTGAAGTTTTTTGTTCTTAATTGGTTTCCTTATTGTTAATTGCTTGCATAATTTGATTTATATTTCAAATGCATAGGCCTTATGGTATATATGTTATTTTGAAGAAGGTAAGGTAAATTTTAAAATTATATAAACTTAGATATGTCAGTGCTGTGCAGAACCTGCCTTTGCACACCTCAATTAAAAGGCAGATGTTGTTGTATTGGATAAAATTGCAAGACCCTACAAGAATATACTTTAAATGTAAAGAAATAGGTTAAAAGTAAAAGGATGAGGTAAGCTATACCATGCTAACAGTAATGAAAATAATTAAAAGCTGTATAAATATCAAAGTACATTTCAGAGCAAAGAGTATTACCAGAGATAAAAGAAAGTTGTTTCATAATGATAGAGATTACTTCATGAAGAGGACCAAGCAATCCTAAACATTCATTATCTAATAATAGCTTCAAATTTGAACAAGAATTGGAAGAACTGCAAGGAGAAATAGACCAACACACACTTATAGCCAGAGACTTCATTCAATACCCCTCTCACAAAAATTGATAGAGAAGGGGAAAGAAAATCGTTAAGGACATAGATGACTTGAACAAAACTATCAAACAACATATCTTAATTGATGTGTAGTAAATACCCCACCCACTGACAGGAGAATACATTATTTTGAAATGAAAGTGGATCATAAAACAAACCTCAATAAATTTAAAAGGCTCTAGTCAGACAACATATATTCTCTGATCATGATGGAAGTAACTGGGAAACTAATAATAGAAAGATATCTAGGAAATCTCTAAATATTGAGAAACCAAACATATTTCTAACTAACCTCCAGTCAAAGAAAAAATCGAAATGAAAGTTACATAGTATTATGAACAGAATGAGAATTAGAACACAACATATCAAAATTTGTGGGATACTATTAAAGAAGTATATATAGAGAAATTTATAGCACTCAGTATTTGTATTAGAAAAGAAAAAAGGTCTCAATTCAATGACTTTAGCTTCTATCTTAAGAAACTAGAACAAATTAAAACCATAGTAAGTAGGAGGGAAATAATAAAGATAAGAATAAAAACCAATTAAATTGAAAAATAGGAAAATTATAGAAGAAATAAAAATCCCAAACTGGCTTTTAGAAGGTCATCAAACTGACAAACCTCTGGCTAGACTGATCAGATAAAAAAGAGAGAAAACACAAATCAGTATCAGGAATGAGAGAGGTATTGATACTTCAAATCTTACAAATGTTTAAAAGATAATAAAGAAATACTGTGAACAACTTTATACCACTAAATTCAACAAGTTAGATGAAATGGATGTATTCCTTGAAAAGGACAAACTACTAAAGCTCACTCAAGGAGAAAAGAGAGATTACCTGAATAGTAGTATATCTATAAATAAATTTAGTTTGTTATTAAAAACTTTTTACAGGCCGGGTGCGGTGGCTCATGCCTATAATCCTAGCACTGTGGGAGGCCGAGGTGGGTGGATCGCTCAAGCTCAGGAGTTTGAAACCAGCCTGAGCAAGAATGAGACCCTGTCTCTACTAAAAATAGAAACAAATTAATTGGCCAACTAAAAATATATAGAAAAAATTAGCTGGTCATGATGCTGCATGCCTGTAGTCCCAGCTACTCGGGAAGGATTGCTTGAGCCCAGGAGTTTGAGGTTGCTGTGAGCTAAGCTGACGCCACAGCACACTAGCCCGGGCAACAGAGTGAGACTCTGTCTCAAAAAACAAAAAACAAAAAAAACAAAAAAAACCTTTTTACAAAGAAAACTCCAGGCTTAGATGGATTTAGTGAATTATACTAAACATGTAAGGAAGATATACTATTGATTTTATATAAACTGTTCTAGAAAATTGAAGAGAGAATTCTTTCCAACTTAACATAAGAAGCCAGCATTACTCTGAAACCCAAACCAGACAAGACATGAAAACTACAGTCCACTCACTCTCTCTTGAGCACAGGTGTAAAATCCTCAATAAATGTCAGTGAATAGAATTTAACAATATATAAAAGAGGAATACATCACTCAATGGAGTATATTACAGGAATGCATTGTTGGTTTAATATTAGAATATTTCCATGGTATGAGATAAACGTATAAAGTTAAACCCCTTTTTTTATAGTATAAAAAATGTACATCACTGAAAGATGACTAGAAGAATGTTCGTTCTCTGAGTGATAGGTTCCTAAATTTTCTTTTTTCCCCCATCTGTCTTTTCTAACTTCTCTGTGTTTATTTTGTGATGATGTCAGCAATAAAAGGTATTTTTTTTCAGTAATATAATTTTAAGCCTTACTATATAAATATAAATGTAACTTAGTTTAATAATTTTAGGTAAAAATCACTATTCAGTTCCTTTGCATTTAAAGTATATAGGGTATTTATTCATATTCAGTTCATGTTTTTTTGTTCTCACCTACCATTTTATACATCAATCAGCTGTACCACCCTTCCTTGACCTCCAAATATAAGGCATTGTGAGGACCTGTGATGCTATTCATAATTCATTTTTTCACTCACATATTTACAAGCATCTCCTGTGTATAAGGTACTGGGGAATGCCACAACAAAAAGACCCTATGGCCTCGGAAGCCTACACTTCTCTCCATCCTCACTTCTTGCTGTTTTCTCCCTTAGCTTATGTATTCTGGCTATACTAGGCTTCTTTCAATTCCTAGAATTTGGAAAGCCCATTTGCCCTCGTGGCCTCACACATGCTGTTTCCTCTGTCAAGGGAACTTCTCACACCTCCTCACCCCAACTCCATACTCTTTCTTTAGTTCTTAGCTTCAGTATCACTTCCTCAAAGAAGCTTTCACTCACCTCCCCGACAGGGTTCTATATTTTCATAGCACCTTATACTTTTCCTTCCTAGAATGTAATACTGTTGTATTTAATACTTTTTGTGTAATCTCTAGCTGGGGATATTGTTGTGTGGTAGTATTTCCATCGTCAGAAGTATGTTCTTCTGCATTGTTTCACAGAGGTGAGCCTAAGTTTATGTTGAACTATTAAGTATTTTGGTTCATCTTATGATAAAACAGCTTGACCTTTGGCTGGATTATCAGCACAATCTGTGGCCAGGATTAGATGAAACAAATCTAACTGTTAAAAATATACCTTAAATGCAACTTTTGGAATTTCAGGTAACACAGGAAGAAGGACAGCAGTTAGCCCGGCAGCTTAAGGTAACTTACATGGAGGCATCAGCAAAGATTAGGATGAATGTAGATCAAGCTTTCCATGAACTTGTCCGAGTTATAAGGTAAGAAAAACACATTCTAGAAGCATGTTTTAATAAATTACCATTAAATGTTTTTAGTAAGAAAGAGGAAATTTTAAAAAGGAGTGATTCCTTTCTAGGAGTAAATGCACATGGTATGTTAAAAATTTTAATTAAGTACATATTCTAGGTACTTCCAGTATATAAAATCTAATTTAATTATGTTGAAGTAGAAAGCACATATAGAGAGCTTGAAAGAATAAATGCAGTTCCCAAGGTCGTGGTGGTATGAACGTAGGAATGTCAGCAGCTAACGTTTGAGGGGTAATCTCTGCCAGATGCTGTGCTAAATGCTTTACTTACATTTTTACATTCAATCCTCACCACAGCCCGTTAAACTGAGTACTTTGTTTTATCCTCACTTTGAGATGAGAAAACAGTTACAGAGGAAGTTAAATAACTTGTTCAAGGTTTAGATATCTTAAATGGCAGGACTGGGGCTTGAATTCAAATCTGATTCGGGAGCCTGTGCTCTTAGCTTTGCTTCTTACCGAAGTTCTCCCAGGCTAAGAGTAAGCCAGGGAGTGGAGATTCAATAATCCTACAAGGTGTGAAGTATAACATCCCACACTACAAAGAATTTTTCTGTTAGGTGGCCTGGGGGGCCCCTGTGGTTTAGGAAGTGTTAATGGGTTCCAAGAAGCTTGAGGTGATGGTGAGGTCTGGGAGAGTTACTATATGTTTGTGGGTGAGAAAGATCAAGTTTGATTTGATTATTTTGAGTCTTGGTGGCTTGGCCCCTACTTCACCCTCTGCTCTCTAGATCTACTGGGACTCTCTGCTAGTTAGATAGTTTGGCAGGAATGTGGAGTGGACTCTTTGTGTATTGTGTCTAAGGTGAATTGACACCTGAGCTTCTTGTACTTGTTAGCTCCTTGCCAGGGTTGTGCAGAGGAGAAAAGTAAAGGTTGTAAATTTTTGGGTTTTAGTAGTTTGTTAAAAATCCCAGTCTCATTATTGTTTAATAAAAAAGTACAGAGTTCTGGAGATAGATAATGGTGATGGTTGTCCAACAATGTAAACATACTTAATGCCACTGGATTGTACACTTAGAAATGTAACCATTTCTAAGTGGTTTCTAAGATGGAAAATTTTATAAGTATTCCTCAGCCCTCATTCCATTTCCATTTTGATATTAAACAACTGATGAAAAGGGCCTTCATAAAATAATTATTACTGACTTTTTGAAATAATTTGTCCTTTGTTCTCATCCCTGGGATCTATCCTTATCCACCAGTCAATCAGGAGTGAGGAGGGGGTGGAGGAAGTTTTTTGGCTTTTTTTAATGCCAGGCACTCTTAGGCATATTTAAATATCATAAGATCTTTAATCCTCATAGAAACTGTGAAAGGTAGATTTCCATTATTCCCTTCTGAAAAACTGAGGCTCAGAGAGGTCAACTAACTTGTCTAATACTGACTTTAATAAGTGGCAGAACAGGAATAAGACCTGTATACCACATAAGGGTGCTTTCCTCACTTGTACTCTAGTGATGGATGTTTATGCTTAAGTATACCTTAGAGTCATGGAATTTCAAATTGAGAAAGGAAGTTAGGTTGCTGAGTCTAGTATCTCATGTGATTCGTGATTCACTCATTAAAGCAACTTAGCTCTGCTTATGCTGATGTTGAAGCGTTTGTGCCCTTTTTTGAGGAGTTGGGGCAAATATTTGTTTTGATCCTTAGTTGAAATTTAACATTGAAATGCATATACACTTAAATTAGACTAGCCTCCAAATAACTTGCATTTGTAATAGATTACCAAGAAGGCAATTATATTTTAGATTTTTCTATCTTACAGGAAGTTTCAAGAGCAGGAATGTCCTCCTTCACCAGAACCAACGCGGAAAGAAAAAGACAAGAAAGGCTGCCATTGTGTCATTTTCTAGATTCCCTCAAGTTTTAGCTACCGACTGCCAGGAAAAGCCCTCATCTTCTCTCCTTACAGTTTACATCATGTTGGTACCTTTCTAGCCTTAGACAAATGATCACCACATTAGCCTTAGACCAAGAAGCTGGCTAATTCTTTCTGCGAAGCTAATACAATGGTCATTTCCACACAGATTTAAAGGAAACACTAAGGCTGCTTCAAAGATTATCTGATTCCTTTAAAATATATGTCTATATACACAGACACATTCTTTTTTTAAGTGCTTACATTTTAATAGAGATGAATCAGTTTTGGAACCTAAGCTGTTTGCCAAGCTGAAGCCACAGGTTGTGAAATAATTTTTAACTTCCGGAATCATATTGCCTACTGTTACTCTAAATAGAAATATATGGAGTTTTTTTAAATGTGAATTTTTGCCTATCTTTAAAAATTTCAATGTCAACTTTAGTTAACCTTAAATACACTGAATTGAATCTACAAAAGTGAGACATCTCAGACCTTTACTGATGCTACAGCTTTTGTTTTCCAGTGGCCAAAATACCAAAATGCCTATTGTATTTATGGATTAAAAACTGCTTGTAAAAACCTTTGTTATTACTCCTACTCTTGAAGATGATAATATTGTTTGTGGCCAAATATTTGGACTCATTCTGGACTTAGGCATTTCAGTGTACTTGATTTTTTAATTTAACCCTTTTCACAGCCATGCTAAGGGTAAAAATGAGAAATATCTGTCTGTCTTCCTTTTCAAGTATTTCTGGATAAGGGATTCAAAAAAACTAAAAGGTTTTTGTTTGATGTAATATAAAATATGGAGTTGATCTTTCCAGGGTCAGAGATGATTAATGTTTTTGCTATATACTTTTATACATTATTTTCTTATCAAACTAGTTAACAAGTATTTTTATATGTTTGTAAGCAAATATGCTGTCACAGCATACCTTGTGTATATGTAAAGATAAGTATTTAATTCTCACTGTTCACTTTTAACTGACAAAGAAAAAAAAGTAGAAACTACAGAAACTGTGGTAGAACTTTTACTTGCTGGTCTGGTCCTGGTTGTACCCACCTTTGGCCAGTCATGTATCTACTCAAACCCTCCCAATAGAGTACAACAGGATGGACTCTGAAATCACTTTCAATATCCCCTACTAGATATTGACTGTTATATCAAGTATTAAGTGTAAAGCTTTTAATTGACAATTAGTATAACTGTGGATGGCTTCTGATTTTGTTTTTAATTCTGTGGATTGTGTTTAAACAATTCAAAAGTATGTTCCTGATTTTGAGATACTAAGTGGTATTGCACAGTTGTCACTTTATTGAATGTGTACAACAGTCCCATGAAGTTTATAAAGCATACCCTTGTATAGCTTCAGGTGCTAGAATTAAAATTGATCTGTTATCACAAGATGATGCTCAGTCACTCATTTTGTTTTAGTGGTTTCTGGAGGGAACAAATATTTGAGAAAACTTTTTTAGTTGCTCTATGCCTTTTCTTAACCGTGCCTTAGGATTTGAATCTTAAAAGTCCCCATTGATCATTTAGCAGGTCAAGTTGATGTGAAACAGTTTGGTGTTCTTAATGATATCTTGAATGTGTTCATGAGTCAGCATTTCTTAAACTTTTTCTATGAAATGCTCCTAGCAGAGAACCCTAACTATAGAGGAAGGTGAATAGCTACACAACCCCACCCCACCCCAGGATGAAGCCTAAAACAGCTGAAGCAAAGCACATAATACCTTTATTTGAAAGCTAATAAAATTATAGAATTTTACATTGTACTTCATAATATGATTACATTGATGTAGAAATATCTTCCTTTCAGGTCTTCTAGTAAAATTACTGCTCAGGAGAATACCACATTTATTCTATGTCTTTTGATATCATAGCACTGTCACATATCCTTGGTGGTACTTACAGTTGGGATGGTTTTTTGTCATGGGTAATTCCAGATAACAAGAGGTTGTTTACATAATATCCAGATTTAATGGAAAACCCTTCAAATTTTATCTTATCTCAATTTACTTTTCATGCTTCACTTTTGATTATTTTTGTTGCTACATCTTCACGTTCTGTAACCTTTTCTTTTGCAGTTGTTTAATCTGCTATTAATCTTACCCAATGAATTTTTATTTCAGACTTTGTTTTTTCCCTCAAAGTTTTATTTGGATCTTTTTTGTATATTCTGTTTCCCTCCTCATTAGGTTAATACAGGCGTCCTCAAACTACGGCCCGCGGGCCACATCCCGAGGACATTTATCCGGCCGCTGGGTGTTTTTGCCGCCGCTGCCTGTCCTGCTTAGCAGCCGACTCGTCCCGGGGCCCACAGTGCGCACTCTCCAACGGTCTGAGGGACAGTGAGCTGGCACCCTGTTTAAAAAGTTTGAGGACCCCTGGGTTAATATATTCCTCTTAACCAGACTTTCTCAACTGGGTGCCCAGAGAATTGAGTCCTAATGCCTTATCTGTTGTGTGTTGTGATTAACTTCTCACCTATGCATTTAGAATGGTACTAACTGTGTACCATCCTGGGGAAATTTAGAAAATGGTCACCCAACTTTCCATGGGACTCAGTTCTCTCACAGCACCCTGTTGATAAAGGTTGCTTTGAGTAGTTGAACATCGTTATAACAGCTGTTTTAATGTCTTGGCAGATCCCTTTATCTCTGATTTTTGTATTTATTTTTATTGACTAAATTTTATTTAGTTATGGATCACATTTTCTTGGTTTTTCAAATGTCGAGTAAGTTTTGGTTAGATAATGACATTGTATATTTTATGTTGTTGGGTGTCTAAATTTTGTTGTCTTCATATGAAGAATTTTGGGCTTTGTTGTGGCAGTCAGTTTACTTTACTAAGTAATTTACTTAACTGCATCTCAGTTTGATCCTTTCAGGTCTTCTTTTAAGCTTAATGCAGTCTCAAGTAGCCTTTTTCCGGGATAGTTTAGCTCTACTACTAAAGAATGGCCCTTTTGGGGTCTCTACTGAATGCCCTGTGTAATTAATAAGAACTTTCCAATTTGGCTTGTGGGAACTCGGTCAATTCCCAGCTCCATGTGAGCTATGGGGAACCATTGTTTTCACAGTTCCTGAGTCATTCTTTGCCCAGCCTCCTAGAGTTTTGCTCTATACATATGTATCTAATATTCAGGGAAGACTAATTGACCTATGCATGTTTTTGGAGCTCTTTTCCTGTGTAGCTCTCTCTCTCCCTTCCAGAACTTTGTCCTGAAACTTCCAGCTGTTTCAAACTTTCTGATCTCTAATGTCTGTCTTTTCATCTCGGAAACATTTGTGCCCTGCTTGGAATTTGCCATCCCCTGTACAGTCTGGAAATGTGCCTCTAGGTAGAAAGCCAGGGCAGTCTTAAAGCTTACCTTATTTGTTTCCCTTTGTGCTGTCTCCAGTGTACAATGTCTGAAAACAGTTTCATGTATTAATAAATATTTAGTCCAATTTTTAATTGCCTGAAGTAGGAGGGTAAATCCTGGTTCCTGTTACTCCTTCATGATTGGAAGTTGAAGTCTCTCCCATTTGATTTTTCTATCATACAATCAGGTGACTTATAGCTATTTAAATCTCTGACTTGGAAACTTTTTTCACAAAGAATAGCCAATCTGACGGCATGAATAGTCCTTGTCTTTCTGGCGATTTATTCTCTATAGCTGAGGGTTGGCAAACTTTTTCTGTAAAAGGCCATATAGTAGATAATATTTTGGGCTTTGCAGGCCATATGGTCTCTGTCCCAACTACTCAACTTTCCCATTATAGCAGTGAAGCAGCCATAAATAATGTGTATATGAATTAATGTGGCTGTGTCTCAATAAAACTTTATTTGCATACACTGAAGTTTATCTTCCATATCATTGTCATATGTTATAAAATAGTATTCCTTTACATTTGTTTCCATTTACAATTGTAAAAGCCATTCTGTACAGAAACAGATAATGGGATGGATTTGACCCATGGGCCATGGTTTGACCCATCAATCATGCTCTATAACACATTTAGCATTTGAGGTTACATTTCCAATGTTAGAATGTTTTATGCCTCTTTATGTGGAAATGCTTTCAAACAGAATTTTCTGAATGGATGGTCGTGAATTTCTGTCCTAGGAGTTTTCCTCTCTATATTGTTTGTTTAAGGATTTATAACATTGCAGAATTAGACATTATGTTCTTATTTACATACATGTTACATTGATGATTAAGTTTGAGGCTTCAGAGTTTTATAATATAAATTTATCCTTAACCTTATCATTTGACTTTTTACATTTTTTATTTCAAAATATTATGGGGGTACAAATGTTTTTGGCTATGTGGATTGCTTTTATAATGCTTGAGTCAGGGCTGTAAGTGTATCCATCACCCAGATAGTGTTCACTGTACCTGTTAGGTAGGTTTTTGGCCCCCCCCCCCCCCCCCCCCCCCCCCCCCCCCCCCCGCTTGATTTCCACTGAGTTTTACTTCCCTCTGTGCTCATCGGTTCCATTTTAATAACAAATGCATGTGGTGATTGTTTTTTCATTCTTTAGATACTTAGGATAATGATCTCCAGTTCCATCCAAATTGTTGCAAAAGGCATTTTTTTATGGTAGAGTAGTATTCCATGGCATACATACACCACATTTTGTTAATCCATTCATGAATCAATGGCACTTGTGTTGATTCCACATCTTTGCAATTGTGAATTGTGCTGCAGTAAACATTCGCGTGCAGGTATCTTTTTGATAAAATGACTTCTTTTCCTTTGGGTAAATACCCAGTAGTGGGTTCGCTGGATCAAATGGTAGGTATACTTTGAGTTCTTTGAGAAATCTCCATACTGTTTTCCGTAGAGGTTTCATTTGGCTTTTAAAATTTTATGTAACAAAGTTGTACATATTTACAGTCTAGCCCTACTCATCTTCTGTTTATCACCACTTGACTTATTTTAATTCATTTTGTTTCCTTTTCCAATGATCCCATTGAACAAATAACTGGCAGGCAGATGGAAGGAGATGATGATCAAATGATCATTCTCAAACTCTTATCCCTTGAGCACTTACGGGTATTTAACCAGTGACCACTTCTAAGTTTTGCTTTGTTTTGTTTTTAGCAAAAAAAAATATTTTAATTTAAAAATACTTGACTCAGCAGATTTCTTTTTTCAAGGCCATATTAGGCATTCTGGGGAAATGGACATATGTGGAGCTTTTTCTTCCTTCAAATTACTCTAGTGGAGAACGTTTTAGACAGTCAACATCAAATGCCGGGATCCCTCTATTTTAAGGTAAAATATGAGAAGCATGCAAAAAGTGTTGTCGGGTCCAGCAGAAGGGATGCCAGTATGTATTATTCCTGGATAATATGATAACTATAAAAACTGTGCATGCATATTTTGTCATGACATTTTTGGTTTTAAGTGACAGAAATGCAACTCAAACCAGCTTCAGCACAAAGTGTGCGTTTATTGGTTTATGAAGAAGTAAGCATTGGGTGGGGTCTAGTTGGTTTTTGGTAAATCCTAAGACAGGACCCCTTCTCAAGAAATTGGCTAAATTGTGGAGGGGGAGTAGATAAGTCCTTTTGTATAAGAAATCTTGCGTTAAAGCCTAAGGCCAGAAAAGGTAAAATAACTGTCCCCACCTCTCACAGCTGCTCAGAGGTGTAGCACTGGATTCAACGTAGATGCCCCATGCTTAACCATTACACAGCCTCTGCCTCTCCACCCTACAGAGTGGAGAGTGTAGAAAGCCTTCTGAACCAGTAGGGTTTCTAAAGCAGGATGCTATTTAAACTTGACATTTTAGTATAAATCTCTTGCTTTCAGATTTCAAAGAATTTAAATTGAAGAATTAGCTTCATGCTAATTAGCACTCAGCTGCTATTTATAATTTTGTTTCTGCATCTCATTTTCAAAAGGGATTAATTAATTTTCATTCATTCTCCTTACTTTGGGCAACAGGAAGAACAAAATGAATTGTTCCATTATTAAAATTGATAGCACTAAGTAACAAAATAGTGGAAGTGGCTGTGTCTTCATAATTAGGGATTAAACATTTATGGTTAGTCTTTTTTTGGACAATGCTATCCATTTCTTTAGGGTGTATATGTTTAACTCCTTTGTAGCTGAACTTCCAAAGCTCTGAGCTCTTTTACTCCAGGTTGGATTCCATTATAAAGTGGTCCGGAGAGGTCTTTCTATAGTTTTTTGAGTTTTGTGATTTTTTTAAAAATTTATTTTTATTTTTTAACTGTTGCCTGAAACATGTAGGCTAAACAAAAGTAGGTCACAGAAATAATTTGACTTGGAGAATTTTTGTGTATTGACATTTGTTTTAGTCCTTTTAATGTTGGCTCTAACAGAATAACCTAGGCTGGGTAATTTATAAAGAAAATAGGTTTAGTTAGCTCATGGTTCTGCAGGCTGGGAATTATAAGAAACATGGTGCTGGTGCCTGCTTAGCTTCTGTTGACATCTTTTCATGCTATGTCATAACATAGTGGAGAAGGTCAAAGAGAAGCAGACACATTTGAAAGGCAAAACCCGGGGGGGGGGGGCATCCTGGCTTTTTATAACAACCCACTATCTTGGGAACATTCCCATGGGAATTAATCCAGTCTCTGGAGAGCTAGAACTCATGCACTACCATGGCTCCAAGCCATTCATGAGGAATACACCCCTATAACCCAAACACCTCCCACTAGGACCCACTTCCTAATACTACCACATTGAGGATCAGATTTCAACATGAGTTCTGGTGGGTACAAACTCCAACCATAGCACATTTTAGCCATGGACTTGACCTGGACTCTTTTTGGAGAGTTGCTGTCATGTGAGAATGTGTAATGTTCCCTTACTCCCTGAAAGGAGTACATAGACTTTGAATATGTCCAAAATATGTTTAATACACAAAATTCAAATTAAAAACAGCACAAAATCTTTTTATTCTGGGTCTAAAGAAGCCCAGGTTTTATTCTCATTTGCTACAACAGATTTCCTTCAAATAAAATGCATTGGCAAGGTGACAGGTGAGTGGCCCAATGTCTGGCTGGGAAATATATCTCCAAACTTAGTGTTAAAATGTGGATGTAAATTGGATTACAACTGGTTTGCCATTGATAAAAAGATATACAACAATTATAACTTCTTTATATGGCAGTTTCTACTGGGTGTCTAGTGATCTCTTTATTATCTCAAGTGGAAGTCCAAACAAATTTCATTTTTGTAGTAAAAAGTCTTTATTTCCAAAATGATTGGTTAGCCAGAAAAACTATAATCCACCTAACACAAGACTTTGGTAAGAAAGAGATTTGACATTTCTTATAAATTCCCTGTTGCAAACAAAAAAATAACACTTCTGCAACAAGAATTATTACTCATTTTCAGCCATTAACCAGTAACCTGGTTTTAAGTCTCCAAAATTAGGATTAGAAATGTACCAAGCAGGGATCAAGTAAGAACATGAGATACTAGGGTGGCTTGTTCCTGGACATAGGAATCATTGTCTTAGGGAACTTTGATTTTCATGGGATGAGTATAAATATGCACCTAGATACCTTAGAACAATGTTGCAAAAGTAGGCAGATTCTATATCAGGACTTTTTTTTTGTCCAAGTAGAAAATTAAACTTATAATTTCTTTATATTATTCTCCTTTGGGGGATGAAAGCAGTTCACTTAAGGATTAACCACTTCGGTACCACGTTCACCGGTCGCGAAACCTTGCCCACAGCCGGCACTCATAGTCCGCATGATAGTTTGTGCTGTGCATTGACAACGAATCCGTTTTGCTCTTGTGTGATGAGGAAAGCTTTAAAGCACTGAAAGCTTGTCTTACTTTATGGGCAGCTTTAGGAAAATAACTATAATAACTCCTACTAAGGACTTGTTAAAAGGTCACAGATTCGTAGTAACTTATTAGCTGAACGTACACACTGCAACTGCAGAGATAAAAGTAAAAGCTTTTGGCTGTCGACTAAAGTCGACGCTCACGTTCATCTGTGGCTGTCGACTATAGTCAACTCTCTTCTGTGAGCGTTCATCTGTGGCTGACAACTATAGTCGACGCAGGTACCGAAGTGGTTAAAAATACAATGTTGGAAACAACTCAGATACAGCTCAGAGATGTGGTAATAATGTCCCCTCCAGAAGGGGGGGAGCAAAAGCCATATCCTTTACTGAAAATGATCGAGGTGGACAATTGTAAAAAGACCCAAGCTTCTGAACATTTAATTAGCTTAAAAACACAAAAGACAGACCCAATGAGTTTTTTATTGAACAGTCTATCTTGTGTTAAAGAAAATACATATTCAGGGCTATAGTATATATATGTCATGTTTGGAAATATCCTGATGTGTTTAATGCAAATACTTAAAGTAGTGTAATCAAAGCATTGTATGCATCTCATCCATGGTACATATTTGGATTAAGCAGTAATAATGAAGGCCTGCAAGAGAAATGAAACAATAGTTTTAACAATAAATGCAAAAACTGCTGTTGGGCTCAACTGAGAAAATGTCCTTTTACACTAATCACTGGTAGTTGATCTCCCTGAATTCAGTGTGCTTATGATTGCTTGGAAGGGGATGTAAACCCATGGCCTTCCCTGTGCATGTCCAGGAGGGCGCAAGCCCTGGTGTGGATAGTTGACACAGATTTGACTTTCCACCAGAATTGCTTGCTCAGCTTGATTCCTGATATTCCTTTCTCTTAGATTTTCTGTCTTTGCCTCTGAAATACTTTTTCTCTCTACATATAAAATTTCATAATTAAAGAATAATTTTGGAGATAGTCTTTTTGTCCAAAGAATGACTCAGGAGGCTCTGGGCAGACTTAGCAAAATGTTTGCATAACAAAAATGTTTTGGTAGAAACTGATTTGAAAACTCGAAAATCTAGATGTGTGTAGGAAGATTTTAAAACTCATGCTTGGGATCACTAGAGAGGCCAATTTTGCTGCCTTGGCCTTGGTTCCAATAAGGATTTAGTACCAAAAGGTTTATAGGGTTGGCTTCTTAGAAGAATTGTGGGAAAAAAAAAAAAAGCAAGGAAAAAATACTTTTACACACTTAGTACCCTTTATCTCAGGTGTAAGAACTGGTTACTTTACCTTTAAATAAAGCAGCCATCATCTTTTTCCTTTAGGGTATCAGGAACCAGTATTAGGGGGGTGGGATCAATGTATTCAGAATTTCTCAGCGAAAGAAAAGCCACCCAACATCAATGCTCCTCATCAAGTCTACGAGCTCTGTCTTCCCCAGGAGCTACTGATGATGGAGGAGACTTTACAAGAGACCTAAAGTTCCACTAAGTGAAAAGAGATGGGCAAACAGTCGTTTTCTGCAAGAGTGAACAGGCCAAGGAGGAGAACGAGGGGAATCTGCTCTCTCCATCTGATCAGGAATGTTTCCTACTTGCTGCACCCTGGGACCCAGGCAGACAGTCATTTCCAGACACGGTTGCCTCTCCGTTCAGAGGAGGCCAAGGTCTCTATCTTGCCTGGCCAGGTGGAAGCTCCACAGGGACACGTTTCAGTTTAGTACAAGGTGGCTGACACTACTCACTTCTGTGCAGGAAGAGGGCTGGCTGAAGGTGAGAGAGCCCCACTGAGCCAGTACCCACCAGGAAGTATTCAGAAAGGATGTCCTTGGCATCCACAAGACTACTGGGCGAACCACACTGCAAAAATGAAAACTAGTGTACACAATTTAAATTGTCTTAAACAAGCAAACAAACAATCCAGCCATTGGTGATTCTGGAATCTAGAGTGCAGCCCTGGGGAACTTGCACCCTTGCTAACAAGGGTGAACGTTGCATGCTCTGATCTCTTTCTTATCTTTGCAGCTGGTAAACTGGGAGCTTTTGAACCTCTTCTTTACGGTCATGTAGCGTTCCTGAATCCCACCTCCACACAGTTTGGTGCATTCTGACCAGGCTGTCCATGGACGCATCCTACAGCCTGAAAGCATGAAAATACCTCGTTAGGCCAGCAGAAATTGAGGACAGAGCAGGGATGCTGAACTCTAGTAAAACTAAAATTTAGTTGTCTGAGCTCCTCGTCTACTCCTGCATGTAATTATTTGTTGAATTAACTAATGGTAAGGGTCTGTATTAGGGATTGTTAGCTCATATATGATAGATTACAAAAAATGGTCATAAATATTAATACTTTGCAGCTCCTCTCATCAAGAGGCAGAGTCTGTTTCTCCACCTCTTGAATCTGGGTTTGGCTACGTGACTTACTTTGGTCAATGGGACATGAACAAAAACATGGCTTGAAAAAACTGCTAGGAAACCTTCCACCACCACGTAAGCAAGCCTGGCTGGAGAGACCATGTGGAGAGAGGCCTTGGCCATCCCACAAGGCCCTTCCAGCCCCAGTTGAGCCACATGAATGAGTCAAAGCTAGACCTTGGAAGACTCTTCCCGGCTGAGCCAGCCCACGTCACTGAACCATAGAATCATGTTAATGATTGTTTAAACTACAGTTTTGGCTGGGTGCAGTGGCTCATGCCTGTAATCCTAGCACTCTGGGAGGCCGAGGCAGGAGGACACTTGAGCTCAGGAGTTAGAGACCAGCATGAGCAAGAAAAGACCCCCATCTCAAAACAGAAAAAATTAGCCAGGTGTGGCGGCTCATGCTTATAGTCCCAGCTACACAGGAGGCCGAGGCAGGAGGATCGCTGGAGCCCGGGAGTTTGAGGTTGCCGTGAGTTATGATGAGGCCACTATGCTATAGGTGGGGCAACAGAGTGAGACTCTTGTCTCAAAACAAAATAACTACAGTTTTGGGGTGCCTGGCACATAGTTGGCTTTAAGGAATGTTAATTGGGCTGACTGATGTGCAACAGACAACATTTTGCTATGTGAACAGCTTCCTAATGGAAGGATGGTGAACTGTCAGGTAGCTGCTCATACCCTCTCCATTTCTCATCATCCCAGGTGGAGAAGGAGCATCGTACGAGAGAAGAAAAGGGTAATTTGAGCTAGGCCTTTAAAAATAATTAGAAACTCAGTGTACCCGTTAACATTTACTTTTAGATGGGCACCTTCACCCATTCCAGGGAATCCAAAGATCATCTATTGGCCTGTGTGCAAGACTTAACCATGGCTCTTCCCAACCCATTGTTTCATTAGTTTGCTGATGATATCGCACTCTTGGCTTGGGCCAGTTTATTCAATAGTGAAGCCTCAGGCAGGCATTTTTTTTTTTTTTTTTTAAGTCTTGGATCCCTCAAGCTGGAGGAGGCAGAACATAATCTTCCTTCTGGATTGCAAACAAAATTTAATAACTGGCCTTCGTGCCTCTGTTTTTGCCACTTCCAAACCACTCAACATAGATCTTTAAAGTCACTCTCTTGCTTAAAACATTCACCTACAGAATCAAGTTCCCCAAGCAGGCCACTGTCCTTTTATGGTCTGGCTCCCCACCTCTCCAGCCTGGTTTCTTGCCTCCCTTGTACTCTGTGTTCCATCCCCATCCCATTTATTGCTTGGACATGCCATGCCCTTTGGCATCTCTGCCTTTGCAGATACTATTCCTGCTGCCTGGAATGCATTTCTCTAACTGGCAAACTCCTACAATTTCTTCAAGGCCCACTTTGATTCTCCCTGCTCTGGCATCTCCCTTTCTGAACTCCGCTCAATGTAAGATGCTCCCTCAGTACTTAGTTCATTGCTCTATTGGAGCATTTGTCACTTAGTTACTTAGCAGCCTGGATCAATAATATTTGGGGAAATAAAACTCAAGGCTGACAAGACACTGCTGCTAAATTTTGTAAATCACAGAGCCTCAGGCCAGGGCCACCTTGTCTGAGCCACACCCTTCAATTGGAGGACCACTTGTTCTGGGAGGTCCTTGGGAACATTCCCTAAATGATGAACAAGACTCCTTTGACACATACATCCATATCATTATTTTCTATGGGGTCACTAAGTCATAACTATGATTTTGAGCAAGATTGGATAGACTTCTGGTTTTATATATGTGTAGAAAGGAAGGAATTATGCAATTCCTAAGGGTTCTTTGCTTGAAAATTGGGCAAGTAATTATGTTATCTAAAAGTTGTTTGATAAAGTGTATCCCCATCCTTTCCATTATAAATTATGCTAGCTTAATATTTGGGAAAGATTTGTATCTAAATAATCAAAATGTAGACTGAAGACTCCAGAATATGTAGTCCCTCCCCCACTCCTTTCTCTGACAGACCTATGACTTAGCTCAGTGCAGACCCTGCCTGTCCTGGAGACCAGCCCGGCCCCACGCTTGGGAGCGATACCTGGGAACTGCTCCCCGTCAGACTCTTCCCTCAGCTGCTCACTCCTCCGGCTCTCTCGGGCCTCCCTCCAGCGCAACTTCTGGATGGATGGATTTCGAAAGCACTTCCGGACGCGGCACTTTTTTCGCTGCACGGTCTCTGGGCAGGGTGCACCTCCAAACTGAGGCTCCATTTGGATCATCCGGGTTCGAATCACGTGGCCTTTCCCGCATGACTTGTTACATTCCGACCACTGGGACCACTCAGTGAGCTCGCAGTCAATGGCTGACAAGACACAGATGGGTATGAGTGTGTCTCATGTCCGAGACAAGGTATGGTCACTTACCCTGTCCTTTGAACATCTCAACGAGCCTGTGAGGACTGCAAAGCAGGTGCTGTTATCCCATTGAATAGAAGAAGAAACTGAGGCTCCAAGAGGCCAACTTCATCCAGCCCACACTGTTGGTAAGCAGTAGAGGCAGAATTGGTGACAGGTCATAACCCACATTCTATACCCCCTGTATGACTCAAGAAAGGTTTGAGGGGCTTTGAGATGTGTTCGGAGCCTCTTGCCTTGCTCTGTGAGTTCCTAGAATATTGTTATATCAGCCTCAAGTAGCACAGACCAGCCTTCCACAGTCTAAAGGACCCAAATTTTCTCAGGGGAGTTTCAACTCACTGGTGGTGTTTTTCAGAGCAAAACCAACAAGCCCCCTGCTGCCTGACTCCTTTGGAGAGAACAAGTCCACAAGCTAACAGGTGGCTGACCCTGGTGGACCAATATCAAGGACACTGTGGCTTTCATAGACCTAGGCAGCTTTTCTTGTCCTTGACGTCATCCTGTGTCCTATAAATGGCTATCTGTGCAAAAAGCACAGGAGCCAGAAATGGGAAATTCAGAAGACGCCAGAAGCAAGTGGTGTTTTATGGTTTATCACATCACAAGAGCCAGCAAATTTTTACTGAGCCAGCCTCTCACAAATGAAGGGGAAATAATACATCAGTGTGATTCTTAGGGTGTGTGCTAGGGAGGTAAGTGATTCCAAAATCTCCATAGGCCTTGCAAGGTCAGGGTTAGGCTGGATCTAGGATATCCTCATTTTGTTCAATAGTTTCAGGCCTTTTTTCCCTTTGGGTGCTCAGGCAGCTTTCTTATCTGCAAAATGGGGATAATGCTATTTCTCTCATTAAGTCGTGAGGATTAAACAAGCTAATGCTGCCAGCTGGTAAGTGAGTAAGTGCTGCATAAATGTTCATTTTCTTCTGCCTCCCTTTGGTGGGCTCTACAGATATAAAGACTTTTAAGTCAGAAACTATCTCAGTCAAAAGGCTCTGGGGCCCCAATTCTAGTGAGCTGGCTTGAACGACAGGTCGATTTTAGTTACTAGAAACAACAGGTTTCTTTAGGTGATGTCCAGGTTATCTCTGCACGTGGCCGAGTCTGGCTAAACAGCCCAGGTGCTGCAGCCTGGAAAAGCTGCTGAGGCCTGTGCTCGCCAGCTCCAGTGCTCACGCTTGGAGCAGCCTATTTCACAGACGAGGAAACTGCGGAACAGAAATGATAACTAATCTCTGAAGGTTATGAGAAGCCAGTGAGGGGCAGAGCTGGGATGGGAACTGGGTGGGCAGCCTGAATTCTAACAAGGGGAGGGAAAACGAAAGACTGCAAGTGCATTTTAGAGGGAACCTGAAAACAGATCTCCGCAAGCGTGAGCTTGCCTGCCCTTTCACCACCTACAAGAGCAGCTTGTGCAAGACTGGCCAGATAAACTGGCTTTCTCTGCTTAGAGATTAGGCCTCGTGTAATAAAAATAGCTGATCAGAGATTTTGGAGGCGATTAGGGGAGGGGGTCAGCGAGCTTTTGAGCACTTGGTTTGTTTTCTTGCTGGTCTCCTTACTAGGCTGCAGGAGTCACTGATTTAATGTCCAGCTTCTGGTCATGGGTAAATAAAATGGTTGCAGGGAAGAGGTATAGAATTAAAAAGCTTGGAAAATCTATGGGCCAGACAAGCCCATAATTGGGGAGGGAAAGAATTGAGGTTTATTAAGCCTTGTGCTAAAGGTTTTTCATATGTGTCTGCCATTAAGACTTCACGGCAACTTGCACTTTGTTCTGTAGACGGTAGCAGGAACCCCACTTTACTAATGAGACTGACTGCAGGGTTTAAGTAATTACCAACGCAGGGACCCAAACTGCATGCTCCTCCCCAGCAGTTTTGCTATCGGATCTAGCAGTATTATCTCAGCACAGGGCTGGTTCTGGGCTTCCCAGACTCAGGAACGTAGGAGAGAAGTGGTGGGCTTCTGGGAGCCCCAGGACTTACGGCATTCGGGCAGCATGCACTTCTCCACCTGCTCCAGGTCCTCGTTACAGTCTCCGAGTTCTGCCAGGGACTTGAGCATCCGCTGGCGAGTCCGCATGCCCTTCCCGCAGGTCACGCTGCAGTCGCTCCACTCGGACCACGGGGATAGCAGGCATGGGATGGTGTCTAGATCAAGAACCAGGTTTGCTACTGAACGCAGGCTCCCTTTGCTTTCTTTGATCTCTTTGGCCCCACAACGCCCCGCATGCGGTCCCCTGCTCTAATCCCCGAAGTGAAGTGGAACTGACCCATGGGTTTGAGTATGTGAACTCCAGGGAGCAAGAAGTCCCCGCAAGGACCATGCTTTCTTCCTGCTCAGCCTCCGACCTTTACGGGGGTGGTAGGAGGTGCTGTGGCTCTCCACGCCTGTCCTCGGCCGCCTCCCCCATTCCCACCGCCACGCCCACTCACGGCACTCGGGCATCATGCACTTCTCCGCCTGGGACGTCTCGGCCTTGCACATGGAGCCGTCCGCCGGGCTCATCTTGACCATGCGGTGCCGCTTCTTCATGCCCATCCCGCAGGTGGCGCTGCACTCGTCCCACTCGCCCCACTCGGTCACCAGGCAGCTGCTGGGAGCTGCGGAACCCGGCGGAGTTGAGTAGCGCCCGCGGCCTCGGACCGTCCCGCCCGCCCGCCCGCCCGCGCGCGGCGCACTCACAGCACTCCTCGTTGACCGTGCACTTCTCCGTCTCCTCGGTGGGCAGCGTGCACACGGAGCCGTCCTCCGGGAACTGCTTCACGTACCTCTCCCGGGACCGCATGCCTGTGCCGCAGGAGATGCTGCAGGGCGACCAGGTGATCCACTCGGACATGGTGCAGGTGGAGCCGTCTGCAACACACCGAGCGCGCGCTGCAGCCGCGGGCCGGACCGCGAAGGGACCTCCCGCGGGCGGGAACCAAGAACGGGACCAGCGGGCAGTCAAGGGGAGTTAGACAGTCGAGGATAGAAGTGCAAGCAAGAGGTCTACATCTTTAACACATTAACAACGGCCATGTGAGTTGTATTTAACTCATGCTAGTTTTGATCCCAGGGCCTCATGAAGCATATGTAACTCACAAGTCTCTTCACCTTGGGAGCCGGGAGAACTCGACCAGATAATTAGGAAGAAATTTAAGAGGCAGTTGCGACAACACAAGGAAGTCCGTGCATCTTGTCTTATACAAATAATTCTTCAGGATGTCCAAAGAAGTCTCTACTTCCTTCCTATTCTCAACCACTCCCCCAAATAAGTACGTGCAGAACGGAACTTGATGTGAGTACACGAGAACTCTATCTGGCTCTGGGCGGGGTAGCTTCTAGGAGCCTGGACTGCTTCCCTACAAGCAGTGTTTTACCCCAGGTGAAAAACAGACACAGTCCAGCATGTTTCAGAACTGTCATTACCACCTGGAAGCCACCTGAACTGGCATGAGGAAGGACTCTTCTCTGCGGAGGGGGAGGTTAAAGACGCCAGCTCCCACTGAGGCCTTAGTCAGACGGGTCCCCAGCCCCAGCCCCAGCCCCAAGAAAGAGAGCCTTCAATGTTGACAGGCCAGTCAAACCTTTCCCCTGCCTGCTTGTAGGAATGGCCGGTCTATGGCAGGGTTTCCTCCTCTTCAAAGTGTCTTATTGTGGGCAAAAATAGCTAGCAATAAACCACCATGGGAGTACAGCCAGAGTGGTATTTAAGACTGTCCCCCAGGAAGAGCCAGGGAGTGAATGACCTGCAGTGGGGTGAGCCTTCCTTAGTTATCCTCCGCTTGGAAGTGGGTTTCTTCCTGCCATACACCCTTCCACCCTAAACATCCCCTCCCACTGCCTCATTGTACTCTGTAAGGTCAGAGCACAGTGTGTAGATCTACCCAGGAAGAGAGAGGAGTCATGCCTTGGGAAGCAGCAGCCAACCTTTGCACAGCAATCAGCTTAGTGCAGTCTTGAAGCGTGAGCCGTCATGGCATAGGTTTTGCACCGTCAATAGTTCAAGCCTGACCTTTGCGCAGTTGCAGATAGAGAGACTGAGATTTTCTGCAATCTGCCCAAAGGTCATGACATAAAGAAGTGAGCACTCTGACTCAGGCTGAGGTGGAACACAGATGAGAGACCACGATAACAGAATTAGAGCAATGGATCTCCATTCAATCTTGGTCACCCCATTCACTGGCTCCTTAAAAAGAAAGTGGAGTTGAGACACAGAAGCAAGCTACTTGTTGTCTGTAATTTGTCATAAGATTATCTATGTTTGTTAGTTCTTTATAACCTGTGCGTATTTTATTCCATGGCTGGGGAGAGAGGGAGGTAGTCCATCAGTCTCAAGAATTCTTTTGATGTGGTAAGACACGTTCTGTATTCAGAGCCCTCAAGCACTGTTGCAGATCGAGGTCTGCCTGCTCAGGTGGACCCTGCTGACATGTAGGGTCAGGGTCACAGTGACCCACCAGGGATGCTGCCTGATTGGGTGTGAGGGGCCCATGCTGCCAGGCGGACCCTCCCTTCCTGAGCTCCTGCCAGCCCCTGCTGGTCTGGGCTATGTCCTCACCTTCATCGCTGCAGCCGGGGCCCATGCAGGGCTGGAAGTCCTGGGTGTCAGGGCAGGGGACACTGAGGTCCAGCTGTGCCTTTAGCATGCGCTGCCGCATCCGCTTGCCTTTGTCACAGGTGGAGGAGCTGCAGGCGGACCACGGGGACCAGTTGGAGTAGATGCAGGTTTCGGGGGTGTCATCTGGAAAGAGTGTTTGACATGTTTTCCCTGGGAGCCTGCAGGAGCTGCGACCGGCCCTCTCCCCAGACCAGCCCATTGGGGACAAGAAAAGCCATGCTGCCAGGCCAGCCTCAGTGAGCCTGGGTGCTCCTGGGATGGAAGCGGCCATTTACTTCCCTTTAAAAATTATATTTTAACATCTTGTTAATAAACATCTAAATCATTGGAACGACTCTCATACTATTCCTTCCTCGAAACATGAATATCTTTCCATTTCCAGTCCCTTACCTTGGCAGACCTTGTTTCTACACACACGTAGGTATATCATAAGCAGTTTTGGAAAGCACGAGGCTTTTCTTATGTTGTGGCTTCATCTTCCCAGTGATCCCATACATAGGTGTCACGATGAGAATAAAGGCAGATGATGTTCATTGAGCACTTATTATGTACCAGCATCATTCTAAAACCCTTACATGTTTCATCCCATTTGGTCCTCACAGCAACTCTCTATGAGGAAGATTCTGTTATTATCCCCATTGTGCAGCTGAGGAAACTGAGGCAGAAAGGTTAGCTTCTTGCACAAGACCACAGGGCTAATGAGAATCCAGGCTGCCTGGCTCCAGATCCTGTGAGAAAACTTGAGCGTGAACCATGGCTCTGTCACTCCCTCCCGACTGTAGGACGTGGGCCTCACTTTGCTTGCTGGGGGAGAGGATGTACTCGTGCCTGCCTCATGGCCAGTGTGAGAGTCGGAGCAGAGAGTAGTCTGAATACTGCGAAGGCTATTCACATGAGATTTACATGATCATTTTAAAGGCCTGATGCTGTTGAATACATATTCCAATGTCATCGTTCACCAATTCCCTTATACTTTGTGCCTAGTCTTGGCCTCGTTTTTAATTATTTCTTGAGAAATGCTCAGAGACAGGATTACCAAGTTAAAGGATATGCAATGTTTATGGTTCTTAAAACATGTTAGCACGTGGGTTTCCCAAAGGGTGGTGCCAATTTATGTTGCCACCTACAACAGAGGAAAACAACAAACATACCTTCGTCTTTCTCCTCTGGAGCCAGGTCTGCTACAATATCATCAACATTGTCAGGTACAATATTGCATTGTTCCCCCTGCAAAAGGAATTTTACTTGGAGGGTTCACATTAGAGAAAGAAGGGAATGCATAGGGGAAAGATGAAGGAGGACATAAAATCTAATGCCCACTCTGTACAAATCCTGGGCAGACATTTACAATCCGACTGAAAAAGAAATGCCAAGAAAGCAGGAGTGGCTACATGGTAGGGATGGTAAATACATGGCTTGTGTACCACCGCTTCCCAGTTCCTGACCCATGACAGACATTAGTAATTGATTATGGAACGCATGATGAAATCGATCTGCCTGGATCAAATCATTCATTTGAGCACTGGGCCTACTGACTTCGTTTTGCTCATTTACATCTTATAAAATAATTTGCCTGCTGGAAACCCTGGGAGGCCCAAGAATTTCATGTCCTGAGGTGCTTTCTGCCAAGGAATCCCTGATTCTAGAGCACAAAGGTGTGCAGTCTTCTTGGCACTCCAGGTGGGAAGGGTCAGTGCCAGAGTGAGCTCTAATCCAGTACCTTCCGGGCGATTCTCTCGATGACAACTCTGGCTACTTGAGTGATAGACCCACCCTCTGGATCATAGAAAGGACTCTGAGGATGGTCCAGACTGGTCAGGGGCCGGATTTTCTCCTGGGGAATTGTGGGCTTGTTGGGTGACTGCAGGAAAAAACATAGATACAGACAGTGAGAAATAAAACTGGTAAAACCCACAAATGCCATTTGTTATATGGATCAGCACAAAAACCTTGATAGGAATTTAACAAATAGTGTAATGCCTATTTATATTTGTGGATTTTTATTCATGTCATATGCTGTACTTGGAAATTTCTAGATCTATACTTTAAAATTCCTTCATATATGTGGGAAGATTGTGCCCAGATGAAGAAGCCAAGTTTCAGAGAGGTCATCTCAGCTAGGAAATGTCTGAGCCTGGTTGGCCTGAATCCAAAAGTCTTCCTACTAGACCAGGCATCAGCAAACTGTTTTCTGTAGAGGGTCAGTGGGTAAATAATTCAGGATTTGTGAGCCATACTGTGACCATTGCTGATACTCAACTCAGCTGTTGTAGTGGGAAAGCAGCCCCAGACAATATGTAATTGGATGCGTGTAGCTGGCTTTGAAAACTATTAATACAAGTCCTGTTGTAGGGCAGAATTGTCTTGCAAAGCATAGTTTGCTGAGGCCTGTTCTAGATTGTTCTCCCATTGGTTTTCTGATGGCTCCAGAGTTCAATGCAGTTGACCATAGCTGAGAAATATGACATTCAGGACAGAATCAAAACTCCTTAGCCCAGCTGTCCAGAAACCTTCTGGATCTGGCCCAGCCTTATACCCTTCCTGCTGTTCCCTACACTGTACATGCTCTCTCTCTCTCTCCCCCACTTTTTTTTTTGCCTTTGGCATGTTGTTCTCTTCCTTACCTGTAAACTGCTCCTTAGCAGATTCCCTCCCTCTGCCCTCCTGGCCATTACACGGATACTTCCCAGAGCCCCAGCCACACTGTGTGTGACGAGGAGACTGTGCTGCCTCCCCTACCAGACTAAGTTCATGTAGAACAGAGCCTGGGGCGGGTCCCCTCTGTGTCCAGCACACGCAGAACAGGGCTGGGTGAGGAGGAGGCTCTTGGGAAGTTTGCCATTCACCACTGCAGGCACATGCGTACCTCATAGGTCACCCCGCTGTCCGTGCCTGCGTCCCAGGGAATCAGGTCCTGCACCACCTTCTGGACCCAGCCGCATTCCTTGGTGCACAGATCCTCTGCAGATAGGCCCACGTTCCAGTCAGGGCTGGGGCCCATCATGGTCAGAAAGGACATTAAGTGGCGTGTCCTGTCCACTGAAAATTCAGCGGAGGGGGCTGCTCTCCTGGAATCAAATGCAGAGACCGTTACATTAGGGCTCCAAGAGTCCACGCTCTGAGGGACATCTGGCCAGACCATGGGTAAAGGATGAAAGGGACAGAGAGTACAGATCAAGTCAGATTCTCAGTCTCCCACTGAACTTTGCCTTTGGCCACTACTGGTTTATACCCTTCTCTGTCCTGAGCCCATCCATTAACAAACATGGAAAGAATCAGATACTACCTCTGTATCTTTGATGGATCCACTGAGCTTACCATTATTTTGTATTTCCTTGCTTATTATTTTTTTTAGCTGTTTACTCACTGTAATCTCTCACTGGAGGCAAGCAAGGTTTTTGTCTACCATACTCATGGCTTTATTTCCAGTGCCTAGAATAGCACCTGGCAGAGAGTAGATGCTCAGTAAATGTTCTTGAATAAATGAATGAACAAATACTATGCACTGTGTGGGTACCCTGCTGTGTTGGGTGTGAGATGAACTTTACAAATAAAAACTGCTTAACAATGTCCCAAGCTTTTTCTTATATATTCCCATTCGATCCTCATCACCACAGACCTGGGGAAAGGATTATTGACTCCACTTCATGGATGAGGAAACTGAGGCTCAGGAAGGTCATGTAACTTGTCCAAAGTCACAAAGTTAAGCAGCAGAAAGGAGACCGCAACCCAAGTCAGTACTAGCTCAAGGTTAGTATTCTTTCCGGTTGCCGCCTTTCTTCTCCTAGGAGATCTCCGCTGTGCATGAGAGGGGGCGTCTCCCCGGGCCCGCTGCCTCCATTGCCCTCAGGAGGCTGCCCAGAGCAGGCCCTGCCCTGGGGCACCCATCGACTGACAGCTGGTTCCGGCTGTCTCCTCCAGTCGGGGACCAGGAATCCACTATAGAGCCAGAGACCTTTGGCTGACAGCCCCAGCTGTGGGAATAACATCCCAAGTCTACAGCTACAGGAGGCAGCTCTTCAACCTCTAGCTGCTCATGTTGCTAGGAAGCCTTGGGAATGGCCAGGGCTGCATGGGATGATTGGTGGCGCCCCCCACCCCCGAGGGTCTGGGGAGGACAGAGAGCCACGTCCACTCAGCACACACTGGGTGGCAGACCCATACTATTTATTTCACTTTCCCCTCATGACAATCTTGTGGGGTTAGAATTATTTTCCTGTTTTTTGTAGAGAGGCAACGGAAGTGTATAGAGGTTTATGAACTTCGGAGAGACAGCTGGTAGGGGGCTGAGGCTTGAGGCAGCTCGGCCTGACTCTGCACCTCCAGGCTGCTAACTGTAGGGATTCCTTGGCTGGGGACTAGCTGGTCTGTTCAGTCCAGCTGGCTGCCCGGGAGTCCCCTGCCCTCTGGTGGGACCAGCTGCTTCTGGCTGCCCTCGCTTGCCCTGGACATTGACGACTCCAGACCTGGTTGGGCCCTGTGGAACTGGACCCCTTGGGCTCTGGCAGCCAGATGGGACCAAACGATGGGCAGAGGGGGAGGGAGCCTGGGCGTGCAACCTGGTGTCGCCTCTTGCTGCATATCTTTGGGCAAATTACCAAAACTTCCTGTGCCTCAGTGTCCCCATCTTTAAAATGGGGATCGCATATGTCTACTCCAAAGGGTTACTTTGGAGTAGTTACTTCCTCACTGTTCAATCTCCCCCACGAGATTGAAGGAACTCCTTGAAGGCAGGAACCCTGTGTTTCACAGCTGCACCCCAGTACCTAGGTGCCCTGTGGGCCGACTGAACAAACCGGTGCATGCTGGCTGCAGTTCCCCCGTTTCTTAGCTGTAGACCTTGGGCGAGTTGCTCACCCTCCTCGAGTCTCAGTGTCTTCATTAACAACACCAACCTGCAGTGCTGCTGCGAGGATCAAACGAGATGCTGTATTCGGAAGCCTTTATAAAATGCTGAGGTTCCCCACTGACATGGTCTGCTCCTTAGGCACAAATCAGGGAATTTCATTTCCTTTTCCTATGTGTGCATTTTCTGGGATGTAGGTCAGTGGTTTTAGCAGCTTCTTGAAAGACCTGGCTTGTACAGGGATTGCAGTCTGCGGAGGCTTGGCATCGCTCGTCTAGGACTCACAGGACGGTCTGGCCTGCTTTCTAGTAACTGCTAGGCAGAAAGCGCTGGTATCTGGGTGGGGCTGCTTCATGCCCCAGCCCACCTTGGCTCTTGAACCGTGGGGCGTCCGACAGTCCCCTGGGAGGCAGCCTTCCTCTTCCATTGTCATAGAGACCACCTGCTCCACCTATTGCCTTCCCATCTCCCTAAGTATGTGATTTCAGGTCAGGTTAGTCATTCATATCCTATACCCCATGGCTGACACTATTCACAATGACAACCTAAGGGGAGAAAACCAGCTCTACTCAGGAATCCAGATCTGTAGAGACCAAACCAATCCCTACCCCAATGCATCATCCTGATACCTTCCCAGCTGATGGATGTTAACATCTGAGAACAAGGCCGCGTGGAAATCCTTCTCAGCAAATGCATTCTGGCCAGATCTGTTGTAGCCAAGTCTGTACCCTGAGTGAGGTACCTTCCAGACCATGGTAAGTGTTTCAAGGTGTGGGAAATTTGGAGCAACCCATGCCTGCAGAAAATGTTTGATTTATATTGGGTAATATGGTGAATTTGAATCTATAAGGGCCTGAGAGCAATTTTCTAGCATCTTCAGATACACCTTGCACCTTTCTGTTATCCTTGACTGGAAAATTCCTCCCTGACCCCCAGTTAATACAATACTTTCTGGAGGAAGCATTTCTTGACCTCTCCCCAGATTGCCTACAGCCCCCATTCTACCTTCCCACAGCACGCTGAACTCACTCTTCCTTTGGAATTTCTTGTTAATATCTGTCTTCTCCATCAGGTTCCAACAGAGTAGGACCATTTCTGTCTTGTTGACAGCTACATACCAGTGCCTGGCTTAGAACTTGGCATGCAGTGAATTCTCTTCAAATGTTTGTTGAAATCAATGAATTAATCTAAGAAATGAATGTGGAGCTCTTATACTTCCTTTGACCTTTAAATTTAATTAGATATCACTTCAAAGTATTTATTATTTCTATAGCAAAAATAATGAAATGGATAAGACCATATATGAGTTTTCCTTAGAAAATGCTAGCTAGGACTGGAGTTCTTTAATTTGTTCAAACTGTAGTAAAAGTTATTATTCATGCATTTTTATATGCCAGGATGATATTTTGTTAATTTGGGTTCATTTTTTAAAATCTGGGATTTAAATGTGTATCCATTTTCTAGCAAAGAGAGTTGATCGAGCCTTACCATATACCAGAGTATATGATAAAGCATGATACTCAAAATAGCGTGATATTCAGGTTAGATAGAAATATAAATCAGTGGCACAGATTGGAGATCCTAGAAACTATAGATATAGACTTATGCAAAATAGGCTACTTGAATTAGGGGGAAAGGAAAGATGGTGCAACAAGTGGGGTTGGGTTAACTAAGTTAATTGCACTAAAAAAGATAAGATTCACATCTAATGTCATACATCATAAAATAATAAAAGATCCAGAATCAAATAGAAAACAGCCACATTGTAGAAAAAAATCAAATTTTAAGATCTATTAGAGAAATGTTAATTTTTCTCAACTTTGAAATAATAAAAGCAATCAAAAAGGATGAAATCAACTAATTGAATTATACATCAATTAAAAACATCTGTATAATGAAAAAAGTACTGAATCATAGAGAAAAATAACATGTTGGCTAAAAATGTCTCCATGAGGTGTGACTGACAAAGTGTTAATATCAATACTGTATACAGAGCTGATCCAAATCTGTGAGAAAAAGGCCACAATCCCACTAAATATAGTTATGAATTTTCTAATTCCACTTCAGAAAAATGAAACAAAGGAAAACATGGAGAAATGTTTCTTCTTTTTATATTCTGAGAGGCAGCATGATGTGTAGGGAGGAACCCAGGCCACTGGGACAGAGCTAGATTAGAATCTTGGGTCCAGCCACTTATTGTATTTATTAGCTATGTGTCAGGGTCTTTGACCTCATCTCTTTTTGTAGTTCCTACATCTGCAAAATGGGTGCATCCTCATACCTACCCCAAAGTTTTATTGTGAGAAAATTACTTATCATAGTGACCAATACATAATAGGACTTGGTAAAGATTGATTTCCTTTTCATTTGGTTTTTCCAAAGAAAACTTCCCAAAACACCACAAAATAAGAGATAAAAAAGGATTTTTATACTCCTTCCAGAGACTTATGATCCCTTTCTAAACTACAGATCCACACCAGTGAGACTCAGGAGGCTTTCCTAAACCACTCATTTGGAGCATACTGTCTTTCACCATGTAAATATTAATATTTCAAATAATCCTCGTTTTTGAAGTTGCAGGAACTCACTCTAGCCACGAGGGGGCGTCCAAGACCTTCACTAGTCTGAAGTTCCAGGTGCGTGGAGAAAGGTTTGAGTGAGGTTCCTGCATCGTCCAGAACACTGTGTTTACAACCAGGAGGCATCTAGGACTCCAGGTCCATCTGGAGCCTAAGATCTACCACCTGCACCTCTAGTCCAAAGCCTGTCTTCTTTTAGAAGACAATCCTGAGGACGTCCACAGACCTGCGGAAGTGTTTCAGGGACAGGGAGGGCCCTGAAACTTCCAGCCCTGATTTAAGAGAAAGATGCCTCTGGCCTCTTGGAGAACTGACGCTTTGGATTTCCGGAGAGGGTGACCGTGTCTCTGCTCCACTGGCGTCACAGACACGGACCTTTGTCTAATCAGTGTTAATTAAGCAGGGTGGCTGGGAATAATTTAGGGGGACCACAGTCCTTTGCAGGATTCATGATAAGAAAGGAAATAATTATTTTTAAAAGTTCCAGTAAGTAATTCTTAGCGTTCAGATGAAACTGGAGGAATGGGGTGATGTGAATTCGGAATTGATTTGCAGGAAAACTAGGCATTTGCTACTTTGAAGGATGTATGTCTCACTCAGAATCTGTCCTCCCCGTCTCTACCTGCACTCCAGGCTGTCGGAGCCACAGCTTGATTTATTGAGCTAAACAAGTCAGCAGCTAATTTGTTCATTCTTGGCTGTCCTTTGAGAAGTGGTCCTGGGGATAAAGATGAAGATCATTGAAAAACAAGTCAGTTTCAACGGGCAGGACCTCGCAAAGTAGGTCACCCCGGCTTTCCACTGGGCCGGGGGAGGCTGGAATCCCATTAACCTCAATCAGGCAGGCTCCGAGAAGAGGGGCAGGGCTGTTGCTGCAAAACAAAACGTGGCTGCATGTAGGCTTCCTAATTTGACTTCCTAATGAGATTTGGAAGAGGAAAGGGGAGCCTGGGGTCTGGGAAAATCAAAGGAAAATTCCTTTCCCTTAACAAGCCGGTAGCAGGGAGTGGAGAGGTTTTGGGTGTTTTGGGAGGTCCGAGTGTTTGCCATCAATTAATTTTGTTCCACTGGGGTCTCAGGAAGTTTGAGGGATGGATGAAGTGTGGGAAGGTGTACCAAAGTATTCCTTTCAATTTTTCAGAAAGTCTCTCTCCCTTTAAAAAAAAAAACACACACACACAAAAG
>VBSM01001265.1:26544016-26565722 GCA_008086735.1 Cheirogaleus medius
AGTGTTGTCATTGTTGTTTTTTTTTTTTGATGTAAATCTGATCGTGTCATCCTTCTACTTGAAACCCTTCAATAATTTCCCATTACTTTTAATGTAAAAATCCAGATTTTAAATGTAGCGTGGCTTGGCCCCACACCAAGCTCATCTTTGATTTCTGGATCCAGTTAGACCAAAGCCTTTTAATGCCTTAAATATACTCTATTCCCTTCTCATACAGGGCCAGATTTTCTAGAATGTTCTCCCCTTGCTTTGCTTCTTTACCTAGTTAACGCCTACTGATTCCTTAGATCTTAGCTCCATTGCCATCTCCTTGGAGAAGTTATCTCTGACCCCCAGGCTGCATCAGGGTCCCCTTTGCGCACTCTCGTGGCACCTTGCGCCTTTCCTTCCTAGACATGTCACATTTATCTGTGTGGTCATTCAGTAAATGTCTCTTCCCACTAAACTGTAACCTCTGTGAGCAACTCTGCTATGCTCATCATGGTGTCTCTAAATCACATTTTCTTTGGAGACCCTCAGTAAATATTTGTTGAGTCCATGAAACGTTTGTCATCTTTGATAGAAGGATACATGGTAAGTGAAAGTCAAGATTTTATTTTGTTTTGGAGCAGGAGTCAGATAATTTGGTGTAGTCACACTGTTAATTTCATGCTGATCAGAAGCCTGATTGGCAGTTATCTATGTCTCGATTAATTAAAAAATGGGAAAATGAATGAATTGTTACTTAATTGAAGGGATTAAGTGAAAAGCACAGGCATTCGAGTCAGTGGAGTGTGGCTGGAATTCTATCTCCATCTTTGATGAAACTACATGAGATGCTGGAACTGCCACATAACCTCTGAGTCTCAGTTTCATCATTGGTAAAATGGGCATCATGATACTGACCTCATAGGGTTATTATGAGGATTAAGTGGGATAACAAATGTAAGTGCCTCCCAGGGTACTTGGGTACAGAGTAGATGCTAGAGGTAAAAGGGTCTCTCTCTCTTTTCTGCTCTCTCTCCCTTCCTCCCTCCTTGAGTGCACCTTGTGTTGTAGTTTCCACCTTTCTAAACCCAGGATCCTCAAGGGAAAACTGGTATGAGGATTCCTCAGGGGTGTTAAAATTGGCATCCACAGGGCTCCGTGGCCCAGACGGCCCCATCCCCTGCCTGCCTTTAAGCCCCTGGCCACGTAGAGCGCCACAGGTGAGGGGTTCTTCACATACAGGTCCTGGGAGCCTGGAAACTGGGAGAAGCTGAAGAGAGAGCCTGAGAAGACAGGATGCAGGGTGACCTGGTGGCTAATTGATGTTACTTATGCAAAGGGGGCCAAAGACCTTTGGGAATTCCTATCAGTGGTTTTTGGTAGGACAGGGATGAGACAGGCAAATGCCACCTGTCAGGAGAGAGCTCAGGGCAGTGAGCCCTGACGCCAGTTGCTTCTCATTGGAGTTAAAGGCGTTTCCCGAGTGGGTGGGTTTTCTATTGCCTTCTCCTCTGGGAAAATCCGGGGCAAGGCTCAGAGATCACAGTGGCTAGAAAGGCCCCCATGCAGCCAGCTGGCCTGCCCTTGGTCAGCTGTGCCAGTACTGGCCTCTCTTTCCCTCCCTCAGGCCTCTACCTAGGGCCTCAGCTCCACCCAGACCTGGGCCAGTGCTGACCAGGCCAGGAGCGCCCTTCCAGACTCAGCCCTGCGCACCTCCTGCGTGACGCCTTCGCTCATCTTTCCTCCACCCTAGGCTGGGTTATGGCCCTTCTCTGGGGTTCCAGAGCCACTCATATCCTCTTCCTATCATGTATCTCCTTGCAGCATACAGGGCTACCATGATAACATTATATTTTATACATTTGATACATACAGTGTTGCCCGGACTTATGCAAAGGGCAGACCTAGAGTGGAACAACTTTGTTACTGTCTGTCTCCCCTCTTGGCTGGGTGTCCCAAAGAGCGGGAAGTGTGCATTAACACATAGGGCTGGCACATAGTGGGGGACGCACCATTAGTGTGCTGAATGGTTAAGCGGCAGGCACGGGGCCATAGTGTCCCTGCTCTCAGCTCCTGCTGCCCCATCCTGGCTAGTCTTCCTTCAGATGTCTGCACTTCCCTGCCTGTCACTCCGGTTCTCCTGTCCTCTCACTGAGCAGTCCCTCGCACATCCCGTGTTGTTGCTATCTCCATCGACACCACTGCTAATGGATGTAGACTGCTTCGCACAGAGGCTAGCCAAGAATGTTTTGTGCATTGTTTTCTTATGGGCCATTGGGAACTCTGTCTGCTCTAGGCCTTGCATCCATAAAGGACAAGTGGAAATCAGGGCTTGTTCAGGAACTGCACAGCGTTCCTGGTTGTCAGAGTGAGGTGTAGGGTGGGGGCCACAGGAGTGGAGCCCTGATATGTGCTTTGCCCACTGTGGCCTGACAAGTTAAAAGAGGGGTATGGACTTGATCCGGGGGCTAAAGGAGCCATGGAGGGATTAAGAAGGGGAGGACACGACAGATTTGGAGTCACATAAGATCACTCTGGCAGCAGTGTGGCTGAAGAATCAGATTGGGGATGGGGGGCTACGGCAAAGGAAAGAGGTGAAGTCGTCTGGGTGAGAAGGAGTAGCTGGCTTGAACTCATGGGGGAGAGTGGCCAGGTAAGCACTGACTTGTGAGCTATTACAGAGGTGGAATCCACAGGACTTGGTGACTCACTGCACTTCTGATGTCTCTCCACGTGGAGGGCAGCACATTCGTGCGAAGGTGATGGGATCCATTTCAGACATGATGAGTTGGGTCTATGTGGGCCATCCATGGAGAGGTGTCCAAAAACCTGATAGATATGTTCCTTTACCTGTCTATCTATTCATCCCTCTGGGGAACTGGTAGTTCTGGGAACTGCCAGCATACTCGGGTCACCAGAGACTCAAGGGCAGATGAAAGCTCCAAGGGACAGAGAGAAAAGAGATGGCACTGAGAATGGGGTCAATCTGGCCTTCCATGAGCCAGACCTGCTTAGAGCGTGTACACTATGTGCTCTAAGGGCCACGGGATGTTCAGTCCTGTGTGGCTGAGAACATGAGAGAACACAAAACGGTTAATCTTCATGTCTGAGTAGTGTCCTTTGTGTTATTGAAGCCATTGGGGTGGAACAGAGACCAAGTCTGAAATCCTGAGGATTGCATGTGTGATACGCCACACATGGGCAGCACCTCACCTGCTTGTTCACCTGAGAAGTGTGACTGGCTTTAACAACATAACTGGTATGTGGTGGCCATTAGGTAGGTGGCTTCAAGTACGAGGCTAGGACAGGGCAGGACAGGCCAGGTCTGTGTGCTACTTACACGTTGAGAGGCTGCCAGGCTGGCCACTGGGCTTTGGCTTTGATGACGGTGAGGACCTCGTCACTCTGCAAAAAAGGACCACAGATATTTAGTGAACAGAGCTAGGTCCACGGGAACAACAGGCCTCTGACGCAGTGGCACCGTCCACTCCACTCTTCACCTGCTGTTGAAGCTCTACCTCCCCAGGTGTGGAGCCACCTTGCCCTGGGCTGGGGAACCCTTGAGCCATAGCAATACCAGGAGGTAGGGTTGAGTATCCAGTGTGCCCAACATGTTCTGGATGCTGGTGGCCCACTGAGCCACATCTTTGCTCCCCAGTTCAGCTCTGGAGCCAGAGGTCCCTCCTGGAGCCAGAGCTCTGACCTGGACCCTGCCTTGGTTGGCCGGACTCCCACACCGTGTCCAGCCTGGAGGCCCAAGTCTTGTGCTCCATGTTCAGGCACTGATGGGGCCTGCCCCAGGCCAGCTGGGTCAGCAGGAACCAACGCAGCCAACAGCCGACCCTGAGGACTGCCACCCTGAGGCCTCTCCTGCTTGTGAGACCCATGCACTGGACGGGGAGGCCAGAAGGAGGCTGAGGCTCCACACTCACTGTGCTATGCAGGTTATTCTGCTCTGTGTTGCTTTGGACGGTGTGTAGAGCACCACGAATGCCTGGGGAACCTAAAATAATTTTTTGAGGAAGAATTTGATAACATTTTGGAGGAAAACATTAAATGGTCATTTCAGGGCAAAAATCGGAACTTTGTTGATCTTGCTCAACTTCCTGGTTTTGTTAGGTTTTTATTCTCAATTATGCACTGGAGCGTGAGGGGTAGCATGATCTTTGCAAGGCTTAAGGCCCCCACAGGTCCAAATTCAGCTTTGGCAGGAGACTTTTCTAGAGTGGAATCAGTTGGCCCTGGGGCTCCCCTTGCCCTGGCCCAGCAGTTCTCAGACACAATAGTCCATTGTGCATAGAAAACTCCAGAATGTCACCAGCTGGGGAAGGAAGAGTTTTGTTGCCAACTGAACAGATCCCTGAGTTCCAGGGGGGCAGAGACTTGCTTGGCTGGCTCACAGCTATGCCCAGTCCTGAGAGCTGTGCCTGGCAGTAGGCACCTAGGACATATTTAGGATGAATTGATGACCTTCTCCTTGGTTGGGTACCTTGCCCAGAAAGTCCCATAGCCCTGAGGACACTGGAGAAAGGAGGCCAGAGCTGCCTCCCAGGCTCAGGCCCAAAGGTTGTAAAAATCTTTCTGGTCCAGAGCTGCTTATCTACCACCCGGGGAAGGGGTTGTTGGGTGGTGGGCCTTAGAGAGGCAGGAGCTCGGCCAGACCTAGTGTGGCCCGGACTCCTACAGATGGCCCTGGGTGTGGGTGAAGGGCCCACAGGCCAAGCCACACAGGCAACCTACCCAGGAAGCTCACGGCCTCTTCCTGACCGCAGGTTCCCTGGGGTGCCCTCTTTTGGTCGGAAGCAAGAATCTTCAGATGCATAGACACCCCACATTTACACGTGTGCAGGGAAGCTGTTACATTTCTCATGGAAGATTTGTTTATTTGTTTACAGTGTGTCCCTCACTCATTCCTAATAAATATCTGTTGAACGAGAGAAGCTGTTTACTATGAAATCACATATGGAACTCTACCTGTTTATCTCCTGGACACCGGCTCTGTGTCTCCCAAGACCTGGTTTTCCTGTGGTCATCTCAGAGGCCCACATATGCGCCCTTCATCTGACCCCAGACCCCTGCACCCCTCCAGTGGTCCCGTCTGGGCTAAAGGCACATCCACCAGCTGCCCGAGCCAGACACGGGGCATCCCCAGCTCCCTCCCCTGCAGCCCCCACACCTGTCAGGCTGGAAGCTTCCTGCATTCACATCCTTCCACCCCGTTCACACCCTTCCACCCCGTTCACACCCTTCCTCCAGTATCCTCCTGCCTCCCCCAGGCCACTGCACTTGCTGCACATCTGACCATATCCGTTTCTCGCCCAAACCCACCAAGGGCTCCCGCCACTTCCATGACAATTTCTTGTTTCCTGAGTTTTGCCTGCAATGTTCTCATCATCTAGCTTCTGGTCTATTTTTTTCTCCTTTGACTTTTAATTCCAGAATAATACACACTTATTATAGAAAATTTTAGCATCATGGAAGCACACAATGTAAATGTTGGGCATATTTTACTTCAACATCTGCCCTGCCTCTGTCTCCACCTCCTTCTCCAGAATATTACAGTTTGGTATGTGGTTTTCCAGGCATTTTCTTATGCACATGTAACTATGTGGACTTTATATACAGCTTTTCCCACAAAATTGCATCATACTCAATATCTTGTTCTTACCACGACTTTAAAATTTTTCCTTAATACTAGATCACAGGGGCTTTCCATCAGTGCATATACTATATGCGGTATTTACTATATATATCAAAACTTTCCATATTTGATTTTTAAAGTGTTAGAGATCTTTAAATTATGGCAAGCCAGGTCAAGACTCAGAAAAAAGAAATCCAAGATATGAGATTCAAGAAATGAGATACTGTCTGATGACAATCTTTTTGCCTTTCTGTCCTTTTTATACTTCACTAAAAAATAAAATCAGTGTGGATGGAGTTAAGGTGGCCACCAAGTTAGCTGGCCCTGTAGATTCACCTTGCTTTGCAATTAAATGTTGGCTTTCAGTCCCAATTAACAACATATTGATTTTGCTTTTGCAGTATATAACCCAACAAAAATAGTTTGGACCCTCAACTGGTGTTTGTTTATGGTGATGAAATTCCATGTGTATTTTTTTAGATCTATGATGGCTCCAAAGATGGTGGGTCCATATGTGTGGGCACTAGAGCTGCTTGCTGTAAATCATTTAATCCAGTGGTTATACAACATCTGCATGCTCAACAGCTTACTGTTCCTTCTGTGATTGTTTGTATTAGTCAATGAAATAAGAAAACAGGAGCATTTGGGAACATTTATTTAAAAAGCTAAATATTTTTGTTGAAGCATCAAAATTGTCCAGTAGAACAGGATCAGAGAGAGTCTGAGTTATTCATGGCTGTATCCAAATGCTCATGGACGCTCAGTAAATTGTTGAACAAGCAAAGCCACACCATTCTTCTTTTTGATGCATGCACAGAGTTCCATAGCCTGGATATTTTCTAATTTACTGAACTGATGTTATTTGTGGATATTTGGTTGTTTCCACAAATGGTGCTACGATGAAGATGCGTGTACATATTTCTTGGTTCGCACACCCGGAAGTTGCTGTGTCACTGATTCCCAAGAATGATTAAACGATGAAGCTACTTTAAAGCTGTGGTAGGGCCTGCCAAATTGCCCTCTGAACGTCTGTGCCAATTTATGCTCTTATGTATGTACTCACATCCTCACAACTTTGGGCACACTGAACATTATCCATCTTTTTCATATTTACTAATCCAGCAGCCCTTAAAGTAGTGTGGTTGAGAGTACAAGCTCCAGAATCATACCCGAGTTCATATCTTGACTGCACCATTTGCTAGCTCTGTGTCTTTTGTCAAGTAAATCTCTTGGCCTTTCGTAGTTTTCTCAGCTTGCAGTGGGGTTAAGAGAGTCTACCACGTGCAGCACTAAATGCCAATTCATGTAACGTGCTAGTACAGTGCCTGGCACATAGTAAGTGCTCCATAAATTTTAGCTACCATTCTTATTCTTACCAATATTCAGACCAACTTGGTATGAAGGGACTTGCACTGCTTGAATACAGAGCGTGGAACACACAGGCACAGCTTCAAACCCTCAAAGGCCTCAGGAGAAATTCCCTGCATTTAAAGTCAAGCTCCGCATCTCAGGGAGTATGTGATGGGAGGTTTATGCAGCTGGGTGAGCTCTGGAGGGGGCTGCGGGGGCGCCGGGCATTTCACATTCTGAAGAATGAGGCCTTCAATTCAGAGTAAGCAATCCACACTTCAGACTTAAATGAAAAGCTTATTTTAACAAGTCTCTAAGGCACAGACAGGAACTTTCGAGAGTCCTTAGAGACCTTTCACGTCTCCCATAGGACCCTTTTCAAACAAAATATTTCAGAGCATCCCTAGTTCATGCCTCGTTGGAATGACGTTAACACTTTGCAAAATGTGCCAATTAAAACAAAAAAGCCCAAAGATACCCCAGGTCCCTCGTATCCGTCTTTCGCTTTGCTTTTGGTAAACATGCTGTGAAGACATGACAGCTGCACTCGTACCTCACAGCTACTGGTACCAAGTGGGAATAGCACAGCCCCAAACAGGCACAGGCTGGGGTCGAGTCCGCAGCGGGGAGGGTTTGTGTGGAGTGAAAACAGGCCTGGAACAGGCCAGAGGCAGAAATTACATCACCATCAGGAGACGCCAAGTCTGAGCAGAGCAGAGAATAAGAACGGGAGTCTGGGGTCGGGCTAGGGACTGGTGTCTGAACCACCCTTACCCCACATGGGCCCTCCCTCCCACTCCGGAGCCACACCCAGGGAGGGAGAGCTCCGGGCACCTCAGCTGGGCCCACTGGGGCAGGCCCGGTCGGTCATCGCCTCCCTGCCTCACTCCTCACCTCCTCCTCTGTCCCTGCACCTTCCTGGCTCCTGACCTTTTGACTTCCTCTCCCAGTCCTGAACCACAAGCTGTTTCCTCATCCTGAGTCCCCTTTGTTCCTGGCAGCACAGAGGCTCAGACCTGCAGTGTCAGAGTCAGCCTGGTAACTGGCCTGATGCCCCTACCACGACTCCTCCCTCTAGGACCAAAAATGGGATGCAATCCGTCATCAGAGAGGGAAAGACGCGATCCGTGATTAGGGAGGGAAAGGAATCAAAACAGGTAGAAACAACAATAATCAAACAATAGTTATTTACTGTTTTTAGGTGCCAGGCACCTTGCTAATTACCTTATATATAGCATCTTATTTAATCCTTACAGCACAGGTAGATATATTCTTTTTAATCCTCAGAAACACATTTGGCCAAATCAGTTTCACAGTTAATCAATGGCTGAGCCAGGATTTAAACTTCAATCTGACTCTAGAGGCCACACTTGTCGCCACCATGAACTCAGGTGGAGGGCCTGGAAAGGCAAGCTGTGGCCCATGGCCCAGGAGAACAGGGCCCATCCCGCATACTTCTGCCCTAGCCTATGCTGGGTCCTGGATATTACAGCCACACTCGGAGGATTATCAGACAGCGTTCACAGCACTGTGAAAGTCAGTGCTGCCCTGCGAACCTGTTCTGATGAAGAGGGGGTAGGCACAACTCCTTGAGTTGGAGAGAAACCATGTGCTACTATAGAGAGGCACATCTGGTGACACCAAATGCACACGCGGTGATACACATGCATGCACACAGACGCCCCCCACTGGTGTGCATTTCCCCATTCCTCAGCTTGCTTCTTACAAAACCTTTGGAAATGGCTATCATACTCTGCACTGCAGATGAGGAAACCGAGGCTCAGAGAAATCAAGTGACTTGCCTAAGAGCACACAGGAACCATGATTCCAATGCAGGCACGTCTGACTCCAAAACTCATGCGCTTTCCACTTTCCCTGACTATTCATTCTCTCCATCCCCCAACCCCCATTTTGCTCAAGTTGCAGCAAGAGCACAGCTGGCCTGGTTGCCAGTTTGCTCCAAGGAGCCCTTGCTTTGAGGCACAGGCTCACCGGGGTCCCCTGGGAGGGCCTCACCAGGAATCTTGCACGGACACCCTGGTGAGCACTGTTTGGCCCCGTTATTTGCTTCTGCCCTTTCCCAGAATTCCCACTTACTACTCACAAAAAATACCAATCCTCATGGCTTCTACCTCTGCAGGTAACTTTCTCATGCCTGGGTGAGTGTTCCGGTGATGAGCAGCAGGCAATGAGGCATTTTATGAGGTGTTAACAGGGCTCTATAAGCATCTTTAAAATCAATTGTGCCCAGCGGGTAGCCTCCCATCCTTTCGGCAGGCAGGCTGCCGGCTTACCAGGTCATAAACAAAAACGGACGGCTCATATTTGGTGGCACTTTACAGTTTGGCTGTGACGTCATGTGGTCTGTACTGCCGCCCTCTGACGTGGGCAGGCAGACGGTCCCCATTTCCCAGATGAGGTAGCCGAGACCCTCCTCTCCTCTGGAAGCAGACTCACGGCTCTCGTCAGTGGCACCAGTGACCTTTCTGTGCCAAAGCCTGGAAGCATGGTCATGCTCAGCTCTCAGCTCCTGCGACCCCTGGGCAGCATTTGCACAGCTGATCACTCCCGCCGCCTTGAAAGCTTTGTGCTTCGTGCCAGGACTCGCTGCCTCCGCATTCTCTTCTCCCCTCATTGGCCTTTCCTTCTCAGCCCCCTTTGCTGATGCCTCTTCCCCTTCCTCTAACCTTGAAGTACCCTGAGCTGGAAAGTTTGGTCTTCTCTTTTCTAGCCACACTCTCTCAGTGATTTCTTTTAGTCCCATGCCTTAAAAAACCAGCTATACACACACCGATGACACCTAAGTTTAATTGTCTATCTCAACCTGGCCTCTGAATTCTAGACTTGTAATATCACCTGCCCGACATTTCACCTGGATGTCCAGCTGGTGGCTCAAACTCAACGACATGTCTGAAACCAAACTCCTGATCTTCTCCTCCTCAAACTCGCCCTCTCTCGTTCTTGCCATCCCATAAATGGCAAAGCCATACTTCCAGTTGCTCCTCCTGGGTGACTCTTGCTCTTCTACCCCACGCCAACCCATCAGCACATCCTGTCAACTCCACATCTAAAATATCTTCATGATCCAACCACTTTTCATCGCCTACCTGCCCTGCTGCCGACCTGGTCCCAGCCACCATCACCGCTCACCTGGATCACGGCAGTCGCTTCCTAGCAGGTTCCTCTGCCGCCCTCACCCTCCTCCAGACTCTTCCTCATGTGGCAGCTGTATCACGCCCCTCCTCTGGCCAAAATCCTCTCGTGGCTTTGCACATCACAGCAGATGGGGACCTTGCCTTAGTCCCCAAGCCCCTTCGTCATCTGCCTCTTCTCCTCAGAATCTCGATAACCTTTTCTGTACGACTCTTCCCCCTGCTCCCGTTGTCCCAGCATCCTGGACGTCTTACTTTTCTTCAGACACGCCAGGCACGCTCTGCACTTGCCGTGTCCTGCCCTGGA
The DNA here is from genome assembly GCA_008086735.1 of Cheirogaleus medius. Lineage (NCBI taxonomy): Eukaryota > Metazoa > Chordata > Mammalia > Primates > Cheirogaleidae > Cheirogaleus > Cheirogaleus medius. The sequence continues at coordinate 26,554,434 of VBSM01001265.1, forward strand.
ATGGGGTTCTTCCAGGTGCCAGACACTCACTCCTTTGCCTGCTCCGGGTCGTTGCTCACCTGTCACCTGCTCAGTGAGGTCTTTGATGACCATGGCAGCTCCCTGCCCTCTCTTTGACTCAGCACCTCCCTCCCTTTATCTGAATGTCCCTTATTTTGTAAAATTTTATTTAGTTTTAAAATTTTAAATAAATTTTTTTTTAGAGACGAGATCCTGCTATGTTGCCCAGGCTGATTGTGAACTCCTGGGCTCAAGCGATCCTCCTGCCTCAGCCTCCCGAGTAGCTGGGATCACAGGCACGCACCTTGGCACAGGGCTGAATGTCTTTTTCCATAACATTTGTCACTGTCTGATTTACGGTGCATTTTGCCAATTTACTTTTTATCACCTCTCTCCTCCCACCCCACGCTAGAATGGGAGCTCCAGGAGGGTGAGGATTTTGTCAGTTTTGCTCACTGCTGCCCCTTCAGTGTTTAGATCTGTGCTGGGAACCCACTCAGTCCATATTTGTTGCATGGATGAGAGGCTGTGATAAGGAAGGGGCCAGAGTCCTCTGAGCCCCAGTATCCCAGCACGTCATTGTCCTAGGATGGAGCCAGAGCTGTGTGATGTGGTACTAATCTGCCTGGGTGTGAGCTGGTGGCACTGGGAGAGCAGGTGCGCCAGCACAGACCTGAACTGTCACTTCCACACGGTGGGAGGAGGGCGAGGCCCAGCACATAGAAGCCACTTCAGGAACCATGGCCAGAGCTCACAGGTTCTGAGTCTGCCTCAGGTGGGCACCTGGGCCACCTGCCTGGCTGTTCTTCAAGTGCCCATTCCATGCCTTGTCCCCTGGGAAGCAGATGCCATCAGAAGCTGCTGTCTGATCCGCTTTTTAAAACCAGAGAAGGCATCCAAAGCCCATTAACAGATCCACAAGAAGATGATGTGTTTGCACAGAAGCATTTCAAATTCAATTTCTTTTTATTTCTTTTCAAACACAGCCTGTAATTCCGATGGGAAAATTGCATAATGCCCGTAGATAACAATTTTCCCCTGCGATGGTTTTGTGGAAGCGGCTTGGCATTTCTGAAGCCAGAGAGGAAGGGCCCATCAGAGCTGGCCTGGGCCCGCCCCACTGCCCTTCCAGCCACGCTGTCCCTGGCGGGGTGGGGGCAGCTCTGAGCACCCGCGCCACCCCACGACCTTCCCTGTGCTTGCACTGGCCACCGGCATCCATTTAGCTTGTCCTTTGGTGACTGACCCAAGCACCACTCCTAGGTTTAACCTCATTTTCTGGACTTTTATCATGTTCTTTGCAATGCTCATGAAAGTATGCTGCTCCTCTGAGTCAAACAGGCAAGCGAGGGAGGCAGAAGGGGCCGATGGGGCATGTCTGTCTCTCCTGTCACGCCAGCTCTTCCGCAGCCCGCCTCCCCACCTTCTACCCGATCTCCAGCAATGAGGAAAACCTTGGTGCCAAGGCCAGAGCAGAGAAGGAAAGAGGCGGCCAAGCCAGGAGATATTCCGACATCATGTCGATGTCACCTAGTCTGACCAGGAAGGGCTGTCCGCCTTCAAACCAGAGGGGGCTGCAAGGACGCCCAGCCCAGAGCCCAGAGAGGACGAGCCAGGCCAGGTCCAACAGAAGGTGTCTCACCCTGTAAGGGCAGTGCCCCTGCCCCTTGGGAGCCCCTCTGGTGGTCTTAAAGGTGCAGCATTTGACACTCCCATACCCTGACTCCTCATCCCCACCTTCCATCCCAGAAGCCAGCGTTAGAGCAGGGGCTGGACGTGTCTTTCCTAAATCCCTAGCACCAGCCTGGCTCGTGAGAGGTATGCAGGGAACGTTTAAGGGATGAATAATGAATTAGTTAATGAAACAATTAGTTAATGACAAGCTAGAGGAAGCCTCTGGCCTTGGGTGCCCTCCCAGGGGGCTCAGGGGTTCCTGGTCTGAGTGCGATGGGACCGGGACACGGCTGAGGGTTCGTGAGCAGAAGAGTGATACAATCCGATTTGCATCTTTCCAGGGACTCCGCCGGCTGCTGTGGGAGTGTGAACTGGAGCGGGGCAGCGGGGAGTGGGCACCGCAGGCAGGAGGCCTCTGCAGTGTCCGTGACCCTGGACCAGGGAAGAGCAGTGGAGGGGGTGGAAGGTGTAGGATGCCGGACGTGGTGTAAAGGCAGCCCCGGCAGGATCTGCTGATGGATTGGAAGTGGGGTGCAGACCAGAGGGGTCAAGGATGACTCCAAGGGAGGTGTCACGTAGGCAGGGGGTATATGAGGCTGGAGATAGAGACTTGAAGGTCATCAGCATATAGGTGGTGGTTAAAATCACAGATCACCTGGGCAGTGGGTGGGGGCAGAGAAGAGGAAGGGGGAGAGCCAAGGAGCCTGAGGTGGATGGCCAGAGAGACAGGAGGACACCGGGACCTGCCCTGGGCCTCTCCAGAGCCCTTGTGCTGCCCCTGCCCCACACTGCCCCACACTGCCCCCACACTGCCCCACACTGCCCCCACACTGTCCCCACACTATCCCCACACTGCCCCACACTGCCCCACACTGCCCCACACTGCTACTTGCTCATTGCTGCCACCGCTGCCCCGCTAGTTACTGCTGAAGACACAATAGAAGCAGGCTCAGGGAGAGACAAGGTGAGCCAGTGGAGCTAGCAAGCCCAGGTGGCTCTTTTTGAGGAGTTTGCTGTGAAGTGGAGTCGATAAAAATGGCAGTGGCAGGACGGACATGTGATTATTTTTTAAAAGATAAGTGATATTAGGGCAAGTTTGTATGTCGAAGGGTATAATCCAATACAGAAGAGAAATTGATACTGCAGGGGGCAGGGTGTACTTGCCGGAGTGGAGTCCTTGAAAAGATGGGAAGAGGTGAGATCCAGACCTGAGAGGGAGGGGTGGTCTTGCAGCCCCGCAAGAGTGCGGAGGAGGAGGGCAGAGGACGGCAGCTGCAGGTTACTGGCGTGAGCACAGGGTTGGGTTGCTGGGGGCTGATGGCGAAGACTCATTCGTCCTGCCGTGATCAATGGAGCTCCTCATCCAGCCGGGCTCCTAGTCCACCTAGAGCTCCAGGAGCTGGAGAGAGAGCCCTACACAAAAGCGACACCCATCCCTGTGCTCAGGAAGTTTTCATTCCACAGGGGCAGGCAGGCATAAGGAAATGAACAGTTATATAGTGTCAGATGACGACTGGTGACTGGTTCTCCGGAGAAAATAAAACAGGAAAGGGTGAGAGGGAGGGCCAGGGTGGGGAGAGGGAGTGATGCTGCAATTTTAAATAGAGTGGTGAAGGAAGGCTTCACCCGTAAAGGGACTCAAGTATTTTAAGATATAGATGCTAATGCATATGAAAAGGGCCCGGAAAGAACTCTACCAAAATGAAAATATACCTTACATACTAAAACGAGGTCTTCAGGATTTAAAAAAAATAGCATAACCACGTTTTAGGAAGTGAGAGAGAGAAGAGAGAGAGAGAAAGAAGCAAAAAGAATTCCGCGTATTCCCACCATCCTTACCCAGCAGCTATCGTAGCAGTGCTACATCCATTTGCTTCGTCACATAGTTGAGATCTTAACTTGCACACACACACACACGCACACGCACACGCACACGCACGTATATACTTTTGTATCTTTTTCTTTTACATTGCTATATAGTCATTGGGTTCATCATTAAAAGAGCCACGTCACAAATGAGAGTATCTCTAAGATATATTAAATTTAAGAAGCAAGGTACAGTTTGTATAGTAATCTATGGGCATAATGACCCATCTAGCATTGTGCAAAGAAATGGTAAGAATAAAGAAAATTAAGTGTGTGTGTGTGTGTGTGTGTCTAGCTGCATGAAAAATATATAAGAACGTAACAAAAAATGGGTTGCCTCAGGAGAAGGGAATCAAGTAACTAGGGAGCAAGGAAAAGGATGAGACTTTTCACTGTGTAGCTTTATATGTCTTTTGAATTTCAAATCATGTGAATATATTGCCGGTAAAGAAAAATGGAAAAAAAACCCAGAAAAGGCCACATCCAAGGCTGTTTCCCATGGCTTTCTCCACTGGACAGTGATGAGGGCTTTGGGGTGGGCATTGTGCTTGTGGAGAGTAGAGGGGACATCTAGAGCCGATGGGCTTGGAGCCAAGGCAGCGGCGGGAGGGTGGGCAGAGGGACAGAGAGCCATCGCAGGGGTAGAATTCATAAGGCATCAGATGGGTTCTTTACTCAACAATTTTAAAGCCTGTTAGTTTTTGTCGGGCCAGGAGTATCTTTAAAAAAAAAGGCAGTTTCAAAAGAAGTGGGAATTCATCTGCACACCAAGATCTCCTTTTCTTTCCCTGCTAAGAAGCTTCTGACCCAGGTGTTACACAGGCAGCCTGTTTTGCTGGGTCCTTAAATATAATAACATTTCATCATCTCCTTTTATCAACTGATTTCCATTAAAAGCCTTCAAATTATTAAGTAATGAAGCTCCAAATGACCCGGACAGGGGAGAAGCAAGTGTGCCTTAAGGTGCTCAGCACATTAGAATCCAATAAGGTTCCTGGGAAAGCTGCTTTCTTAAATGGCACTATTTAAATGCAAAGTAACAGCTCTCAGAAGCTTTAAAAGCTTAACTCTTTTCATTCCTGAGAACCCCACAAGTTGGAGGTTTAGAGAGAGACTTGGGAGATAATAGGAGAATTTTGTGTTGCGGCTGTCACTAAAGGGGTGTCCCTACTGGGAATTTGAGATCACACACACCAGGGCTGGCCTCTTCCAGGCTTCTTAGAGTAACAGAAGTTTCCCTGACTGTGAAAACCCCCTTTTAGTTATTATTGTGGCTTCACGGAGCAGGAGTTAGAGAGCAGTGTGGTAGGATAGGGAGACTGAGGGTTCGAAGCTTGGCTCTGCCACTTACATGGTGTACAAGTTTGGGGAAATAGCTGTTCTCACTGAGGCCGATGGTTTATCTGCGAAACACGTGTTTATTGAGTTCCTTTATGGGTCAGACACTGTGGTGGGCACTGGGCATAGGGCAGTGGCCCAGACGGACACCTCCCTGCTCTTGCGGGGCTTGTCTTCTAGTGGGTATAACAGCAGATGGGGATTAAATGTACCAGGCCAGATGAGTAGTAATGGAAAGGCCAGCTCTGATTACTTAGTTATATTGGCAGACCCTCCACCCCCTCCTGCCAGTTTAGTCTCTCACCACTGCCCAACCTACCTTTTGGCCAAATCTCCTACATTACCCGTCTCATGCCCAGGCCTCTGAAGGCTTGTGCTCTTGCACTGGTTCCCTTTGCCTGGAATGGTCTTATCCCTTGTCCCCTCAAGCCACTTCCCTTCTGAAAAGCCTCCTTGATGCCCCCAGACTCTCAAGTCATCTTTGTCCATGACCTCAGTCATGCTGCATTTTTATTCGCATGATTAAGTGTTCACTCATCCGTCTTCCCCACCAGGAGTCCAGCAAAGCGCCTGCGTCATAGTGGATGCTCGAGCACATACATGCTCAATCGATGAAAGTTTTTATTCCCAAATGTTCCATGTGAATTGGGAGAGGATCTGGCCGTTGTTGTCCCTGTCCCCCAAGGAAGTATTCATAAAACTCTTTGATTATCACACCATGGAGATATCACAGGTTGACACAGCCATTCTCAGCAGGGGTGACTGCAGCAGATGCCTCTAACCTTCATCTTCCTCAGAGTAAGTTCTGCAGAGCCCTAGGGGTCTGTGCATACATCGTCGGTTAGGGTCTTCTTAGCTCTCCATGGGGATTTAAACGTGTTATGTTTTTTTGAGAATTTAAAAAATCCGTGTAAGCATACTACGGATCCTCTCAAAGATCTAGTCGGGCACCACCAGCCAAGTTCAGTGGCCGGGATGCACTTGTGTTTACACCCCACTGTTGCCCTGTACAACTTTACGGTGGGCTAGTGTGGTAGACACTGGGATGCTCTGCCCAGGTCCCTCTTTAGGAGTGAAAGACTTATTTCCCAGCTGCAGGAATGATGCCAAAAGGTGGCTCTTAGCTGTCAGTTCTTTGGCATTGGCTGGATGAAGCAGCCTCAAGTGAGGTGATGCCCCATTCCAGGGCCAGGCCTCGTCTAGTGACCATCCAGGGAAACAGAGGCAGGGCTCTCATCCCCTGGTGGGTTGGCAGCGGCCTTCCTTGGGCCTGCAGTGCAGCTCGACTTCTCCCCCTGCCTCTTCCCGCATGCTACTCTTGACTCAGAGTCTGCTTCCCAGAGAACCCAGCTGCTACAGGTAGTGGGAAAAAAGGGAGGCAGAGTCAACAAATCAAAGACATTTTCACCAGGTAAAGCCAAAAGGATATGTGTGTGTTGCTGCATGAAGAATGTGTTGTCAGTGGCTGGGAGAAGGACCCTGGTGTCCATGTACCAAACTCTGAAGGACCCAGGCCAGGGTGGTCAGCCTTGCATCTAGATTGTGAGCAGTCATTTAATTTCAGAAAAACAGGATCATCTATCACATTAAAGCAATGCTCTTAATTAGCATTTAAAGTGTTTGTGGTTTTATTTGTGTTATTATTAGCATTATTATTTTGTTTTTATAGTCTTAGGAGAGCTATAAGCATAAGAAGTTAATATCTAGTTATCTTTGCACATATTTAAATAATATGATGATGAAAATAATTATAACTCAACCCTGGGAGTTTGTGAGCTTGTATTTGCCCTTTAAAAGAGGTTCATACATTACTCAGGTTTGGGAATTGTCCAATTTTGCAATAGCATGGTATTAAGAGCCTGGGTTTGGTAGGCTTTGTGGCTTAACTGTAACCTAACTCTTTGAGCCTTGTTTTTCTCATCTGTAGAATGCCAATAATGATCTACCTTACAGGCTTATTGCAAGACATGTATGAGCTGTAAAAGAATATAGAATGCTTCCACAGTTACTGACATGTAGTGAGTGCTCAATAAATGGTAGCAGGTAGGAGAGGCCTAACAGTAAAGAATGCACCTCTCTGTGAGCCCCTTCCAAGCCTGGCCTGGAAAAACTCAGCTGTCTACATCCATCCTTGACAGACAGCAGGAGGAGGAGTTCTGGGTAAGTTACTTTCAACAGGGAGTCAGAGTTAAATTTTCTTAAAAGCTAGCAAGCAAGTAAGCAAAGGAGCAAACAAATACTAAAGCTCCAAGGCACACAAAAGTGAAAGGCTAAGAGTAGAAAACTATGAAGAGTTATGGCCTAAATTTAAATTTAGGGAATTTTATATTTAGGGACCACTTAATAAATGAAATAAATATTCCTGTGGTGGGCTGAATAATGGCCCCCAAAGATACTCATATCCTAATCCCTGGATCCTGTCACTGTTTCCTTATATGTCCCAAAGGACTTTGTAGATATGGTTAAGTTGATGATCTTGAGATGGGGAGATTTTCCTGGATTATGTGGGTGGGCCCTAAATATAAGTGTCCTTATAAGAGGGAGGCAAAGGGGGATTTGACCAAAGAAGAGGGGAAGGCAATGTGGGGATGGAGGCAGAGATTGGAAGGATGTGGCCAGAGCCAAGGAATGCCTTGCAGCCACTGGCCCGAAGCTGGAGGCCTCCTGAAGGAACCAGCTCTGCCAACACGTTAATCTTAGCCCTGTAAGACTCATTTTGGACGTCTAACCTCCAGAACTGTAAGAGAATACATTTATGTTGGCCTAAGCCACCAAATTCGTGGAAATTTGTTACAACAGCAATAGGAACTACTGTAATTCCTATGGACTCTACTTGCCCTTTTGACTGATTAGTGACTCTAGTGAAAATGAAATACGGACAGTCGTCAACTCACGATGGTTTGACAATTTTTTGACTTTACAAAGGTGTGAAAGCAATATGCATTCAGCAGAAACTGTACTTTGAATTTTGATGTTTTCTGAGGCTACCTATACATGGTGCGATTCTCCCCTGTGATGCTGGGCGGTGGCAGCGAGCCACGGCTCCCAGTCCACCATGCGATCACAAGGGTAACAAATGACACTCTACAGTGTACTGTGTTGCCAGCATTTTTTAGATATTGTGTTTTGTGTTTTTTAAAAAAACGCCCATTTTCTGCTTAAGATATTTTCAATTTATAGTGGTTTTATCAGGAAGCAACCCCATTGCAGGGCAAGGAGTATCTAAAGTCAGTAGTTAGAAGGCAGAAATGGAAGGGGCATAGCCGTTCAAGTCTGAAGAGCTAATCTAAATCTCATTTTCTCCACTTCCTAGCTGTGTGACCTCAGGCCAGTCAGTCAGCTTCTCTGAGCCTCACCTTCTTCATCTCCAAAATGGAACTAAAGTTAACTCAAACATTTAAAGCTGTAAGGATTAAATGTTAGAACGCTTTACCAACCATAAAACTATGTGAACTATTGTCATTATTATTATTACTGTTTTTTAAAAATCCAAACTGAAGATTGCAATCAAGATGCCACCTCTTAGGAAGACGACCTGATGACGCATAAAACGTCTATCTAAGGAAGCTCGCACACGTTTGACTTGGGCGTGGCAATTCAGTGCTTTAGACCATGGTGCTGAAAGATCTCAGTTGTTAGACCCCTGTCTGTAGCTCTCTGGAAACATCACATACTCAAACCAGAGCCCACTTTTAATTCTTTACTTTTACAACTTAGGCTGAGTGTGGTGAAATTATTGTCATTTGGACTTTTCTCTGCTAAGATGTTTTATTTTCTTTAAAAAGAGAGTATCAATAACCTAATCAGCTCTAACTATTGGGCATTTTTCCTGTACTTGAGTTTTCCTAAAATATAAACCATGGAAATAATCCATGCTTGAAGCTATAACAATAAAAACGACTATTATTTTTCAAACTCAAGGCTGTTCCCTTGTCTTCAGTCTATCTTCATTGGCACAGCACAATCTCCCACAGCAAAAGAAAAGAAATAGCTTAGAAGTTTGAAGTTGGATCCTGTCAATAATTTTTTTCTCCCCTATTTCTAATTCTCTCGAGCATTCCCTTACTCAGGGAGGAAGAAGAGGATTGCTGTTTTGATTGAAACTAAAAGTCCTTTTAAAAATTTTTTTATAATAGATTTTTCCTTATTACAAAATGTGTTCATTGTAGAACATTTAGAAAATAGAGATAGGCAAAAGGAATAATGCAAAAACAACTTATAATCCTACCACCCACAGATAACCGATGTTACTTTTTACATTTTAAACAAACAAAAAAAAAACCAAAAAAACACCACATTGGTGTAGCTGAGTGTGACATTTATGGAATCAACAAAACAACCTAATTCCAATGACAATAGGAGCCTAAATTCTATATTCCTCCATGCAGTTGGGCCCTGCTGTGAGTGAGTAGACCGGGCTTAGAAAAATTTGCATGCAAAAGTCTGAGAATCATAAGGAATGGCTTCTACACACAGCCACACTCTGGAGAGGCGGCGGCCACTCCCTCCCCATCAGGCTGCCTCCATGGTCTCTGACTCAGTTCCTACCGCCACTGTTCCTCTCTCCCCATCCCACCCCAATCCATCAGAGGGAACTTTCTAAAACATACACTTGATCTGGCTACTCCACTTCTTGAAATTCTTCCTTTGGCTTTAGAGACAAAAGTCCAACTCATTTTATCATGGAACACAAGGGGTCACTCTTTGGCCCTGTTCACTTCTCCACCCTCAGATCTCCCCCTGCTCTGCACCTTATGTGTACCCTTTATTTCAGCTAGCCCATTCTCATCTTCATCCTCATCACCAAACCAGCTACCAAGTATCGGGTGTGGCCTGTGTGCTAAGCATGAGTGTGCTACGCACGTTATCTCATCTACCCACTAACAGTCTAATAAGGCAGGGTCTATGGATGAGGAAACTGAGGCTTAGAGAAGCAGCTGAACAGTTCACTCCCATTCATGAAGCTAATAGGCAACGGAGCTAGAATCTGAGCCATGGTCCTCTACAATCAAAAGCAAAATCATTAGGATACCTGCCATTCTACTTCTTGCAGTTTCTTGAACTAGATAGTGGTTTTTCTTTGTTTGTTTCGGCTTTTGTACCTTTGCATAACCAGCATCTCCCCGAGGTGCCTCTGAACTCTTTCGAAGGGAGGTAATGCCTACTTGCCCTTGGAATGCAGTTCCAGGCTCTCCTGACCACTCTGCACTCCCGAGGTTCCCCACGCTCACCCTGTCGTGGGATCTGCCTCACTGAACTGCAGTTACCCCCTTACATATCATTTACCTGTTCCCCACTCTGCATGCCTGCAAGGGAGGAGCTGTGTTTTATTCATCTTATCTCTATATCCCTCTTCCCCACTGTTCCTACAGGATTTGGCACAAGGGAGGTATTAAATAAATGTTTGTTTAATAAATGAATGAATCAGCAGCAGCTCCTAGAACCTTCAAATAGGCTTCGACTGATCAAAACTTGATTTGCTTAGAATGTTCCTGCCAGAAGTGGCTCAGAGAAATGAGGAAAATGAAAGCCAGAAAGAATCCTCTGCCAGATCTCTTGCTAGACTGGAGCCAGATGAAAGAGCCTGTCATTAGTAACTCGCTGCTGAGCCTCAGTGGTGCAGAGGGGAGCTGGGCTCCCCGGTGCTTTCTTGTTATCATTCATTCTTGTCACTTGGCTATCTTGTGACCCAGATAAGGTCCAGAGGCAGGGCACCTGGCTTTAGGAATTCCTGGGAGGCAAAGAACAGGGGCAGGGGGGAGAAAACTGTGTCCAGGGTCTCTCATGGTTTGGAGGTAGGGGGTAAGCATTTGAGGTGGAAGGGTGGAGACAGGACTGGGGGGCTTTTGTCCCAGTTTTCACACTTACAAAGCCTCATATAAAAGTCTTGCACTATCTCCAGAGTCACAGAGATACAGCAACAGAACTGAGTAAAGAAGTTCATGTCCTACTACTGACTGAACCCATCTATGGTAAAGTATAAATGAATATTTTTACAATTCTTGTAAATTACTGTGAAATTAGTACAATTTTATTATATTTTTGTGTTCAAGCATTATCCCAATTTTGTCAATACTGTAATAGCATTTTTTCCACTTTTTAATATGCCAAGAGTGGCTTTTTAAAAAATGGAGGCACTCGACTTTCAAGAGGCTCTGGCTGTGTTGTAGGATCTGGGTGAGGCCTCTGTTTCTCGCGCAGCAGTGTGTTTGATCTTTGGGGATCAGTAAAGGGTAGGGCATATGGTGATTTGCTGGAGCTGACACCTGGCTCATGAGAGTTGATTCTATGCATCTTTTCCCAACTCCACGTTCAGTGACATCACATTAGTGGCTTGAAGTTGGCCATAGTGGGAGTGTTTGCACCATGGAAACTGGCAAACACTGTAAATCAGGGCTTTTTTTTTTTTTT
>VBSM01001265.1:26565822-26581310 GCA_008086735.1 Cheirogaleus medius
TGCAGTGGCATCATCATAGCTCACTGCAACCTCAAACTCCTGGGCTCAAGTGGTTCTCCAGCCTCAGCCTCCCGAGTAGCTGGTACTACAGGTGACACCATGTCCAGCTAAGTTTTGTAGATATGAGGGTCTTGCTCTTGCTCAGGCTGATCTCGAACTCCTGAGCTCAAGCAATCCTCCTGCCTGGGCTTCCCAAAGTGCTAGGATTACAACAGGTGTGAGCCACCATGCCTGGCCAGAAATCTATAGTTTTTTAAGTGTTCTCAAGGATATTCTGGTCAACGGAACAGCATATTGGAATTTGTTACATGTCTCATGATATTAAGACACCTCAAGAAGAAGATAATGAAGTACAAACTATGAGGATACAGATTTCCTAATCAGCTCCCCTGCCATCTAATGCCTCTGTCACCTGTCACAGCTTGATGAGACCTGGGTTATGATGGTGATGAAAGTAGTGGTGCAGGAACAAAATAAGGGAGAGATTATGAAGTGCTATAATGGGAAAAGGCATTTGAAAAGGTTTGAAAAATTTTTTTGTACATACACAAAGTTTTATCAGATATATTTATTTGAAATAGCTTACACCATTGCGTCAGTTGCCACTGAGTTCCTGACAGACTTCACAGGACAACAGAATATCTTATGGCACCAACATGACTCCAGTACCCACTGTAGATGAAAGTGGTCCCAGTCCCAGTAAGAGCTGCTGACTTGGGTTGGATAAGACACTGATCTCAGGACCTAAATCTTCAGTGAGGGCTGGGAGGTGGCAGAGACCAGGAGAGCAGAGGCTGGTGTGTCTGGGTGTCCAGAGCTCAGAGGATCAGGGTTCTTTCCAGAAGATGCAATGTGAGGAGATGATGGGTGTGAGGTGGAGGCTGATGCTTCCTCTTGCCCTGAGTTATAGGTGCTGTGGAAGAACAAATGTCCTTCTTTTGGGAGCAGAGAACAGGTTTTGATAAGGAGGAGACAGAGGGAAAGTTGGGTGATGGGGCTAAGGATGGAGAAGAGCTTTGGGGGACACATTTGGACCACCCAGACATTTCCCATTACCCAAAGACGTCAGTAAGGCCACAGAGTAGGGACCTGGCTTTTGCCACTGCAGCTGTCATGCTCCATGTTATTGTGCCTCAGTTGCCTCGTTTATCACACTGTATTATAATTTTTAAAAAATGTGTTTATGTCCTAAGTCCAAATTCCAGGCACAGTGGAAACTGTCTATGCCTTGAAATAAGACAGGCTTCAGTTTGAATTCTCTTTTCCTTTCTAGTTGTGAGGCCTTGGGCAAGTCACTTCACCTGTGTGACCTTCAGTTTCTTCATGTATAAAATGGGTATAATAACTCTAACTACCTTATCAGTTCTAGTGAAGAATAAATCACATATTGTCTGGAATCTCCCAGTGCAATGTCTGAAATATAGTAGGTTCTCAATGAGCTCTGACCCCACTAAATCGTCTTTGTTTTTCCATGACCTGTCACCACTCATGGTTTCAGGAAGGTGCACAAAATATGTTGGTTGAATGAATGGATGCATAAGTGAATAAATGAATGAATGAATGAATGACTTCAGAACAACACGTTGAGGAAACCCAGTGTACTCTGCCGTGGCTGAAAGGACTTCTCTTGGGATTCTTTTAGGCACTTAGCTCAGGCTGGGTCTTCTGTCTCACTTCAAGGTCAAGGCTATTCCTTGGTCCTGACCTTGGCATAATAAGCCATGAAAAGCTTGCAGCTATTTTTCTATTTTAATCCTTCTGTCCATTTAATGGGCTATATTTTCCCTGGAAACAGTAGTGTGAACATCACCAAGATAGTGGGTAATAACATTAACATTACCACTAGTATGATTCAGATATTATTCAATTAAATTAATAACTCCTATTGCAGGAGAAATTGTTTTTCTTTTAAGAATCCAATTCAGCCATCAGCTCACCATCATATTCAAATGACAGAAATTACCTTTTAAGTCATAGATCTGTAATGTGATGTTGAAATGGATTTCTAATTATATTTTATGATGCTATATTACAGACGTTTTTAAGGTCAGAGTTTATAGCTTGTCATGTTTTCATTTTCTATCACCAGGCAATTTGAATTCTTTTTCAAATATATAATGAACAAAAATTAGAAAATTTAGGAGGAAAACCACTTCAAAGGATTCTTACAACAATCTAACAATGTCACCTTGGTAAGAAGAAAAAGAAAAAAAAAAGACTATGATTATTACTTAACTTTAACACTGGCCCTCTGCAGACAGAGATGGGGAAGAAAAATTACCTTCCCATAGTTGAATTCAAGAGAGTCACCTAGAATATTGGCTGAACCATGTCCAGAGTGTGGTCCTACCCTTTTTCTGGTGCATGACCTTGATTTTGATGAGATGTGCAGAGGGGATCAACCAGAGGACCTGGATCACACCACCCAAGCTCTCAAGCTATAGAAGACATGCCCAAAAGTGAGAAATGGGAAAGCCAAGTGGTTTCTGCGTAAACTTAGGGGTGCTGAGTAGCACAGCCTTCATGTATAGGTAAGTGTTCTTGAGATGCCATAATCTTAACAGAATATTGCCTGGGAAGTACACAGTTCAAGCAAAGGGGTTTAGCTGAATGGTTTTTAATGGACAGAGTCATGGAGCTATCACTCAAATGCATTTACCTCCATTAAGGGGATAGAGCTGCCTTGCAGATCAATGTATCATGTCATCTTCTCTCTTGGACTGCACAGAAGACCCTGGCAAACTCCTTCTCTCTGACTCCCTCTTTCTAGAGGCCATGCAGACCACTCCCTTCTACCTACATCTTCTTTCTTCAGCCAGGTTATAATATGACACAAATAGGTGGCAGTTTTATAAGACACATTCATATATCATATCCTTTAGAAGATACATCCTAGCTGTGATGATTGGCATTTGGCCACTGCCCACGTGTAAGCCAGATCTAAGGGTCACTTTCGAACAAGGTTTAACTCATACCATCTGCACGGATTCTTTCCCCTTCAACTCTTAGGGGGTGCCTACTCTCTTTACTGGGGGGCCCTCGCTGCAGACCATACATGCTGTCCACACTTTGATTTAGAGAGAGGTTGGAACTAGCATAACTTTTTCCTCATTGTTTGAATTTAATTATCAACATTTTCCAGCAAAGGATGAATTCCCTGCTGCTTTTCAATAAAGTTGAATGTGACTACAGCAGGTAGGAAGATTGCAATAAGAAGAAATAGGAAGGTTCCATAAATTAATGAGTGGAAAAAGAAATCTATATTCATCCTGGTTCTTCTAAGTGGGTTAGATGAATGGCTCCCAGCGTAGGTGGCAGTGGGTGGGGACAGGGTGGTGAGCGGGATGGCTTTCTGCACCCAGCTAGCATGAAAAGAGCTGGAAGGCAGGAATAAATTCAGAGACAGCTCTAGAGCAGGGCCAGATTTTTCTGCAGCTAAGACTGTGATCCATCCCCACCTATTTCACCAAGTGCTTTGTTATTTTTCCACAGCCCAGAGCAGAATTCAGTCCCATTCAGAATTCATGAAACAGAAAAGTTATTCTACCCAAATTGTCAACAGACAGAGCTCATTTCAACCTTGCCAGCAACTGGGAAAACAAATTATGACAGAGAAAAGAAATGGATATTTGCAGTTTGCTTTTCTAGGCTGTTCCTAATATGGTTCCGATCTGCCATGAGATTGTCACACAGCTTTCCTTGTGGCACAGAACTGAGCCGATGGATGGATGAAAGCATGGGTCAGGTCAAATTTCATGGGTCTCTAGGCAATCCCGTTGCCTGCTTGTCACCAGGACCAGAAATATATTGGCTGCTAGGCCATGCCTAATACCTGAATGCTGCAGGAACAAATGCCCCTCTGATTTGGGGCCGACACTTCATTCATTCACCACTCATTTATTAGGTGTCTACTATGTGTACTGGATGCTGGGCACAAAAAATAATTAAGAATATGAGCTCCTGCCCCCAGGGAGCTCATATTTTATCAGGGGGACAAATGTGAACACATAATGACAAGTCAGGGAGATACTGGCCCCAGGTGCTGGGGCTGCCCTAAGGAGCAGCTATTCATTCTTTCTGGATCAGCCAAGTTCTCAGTAGGTATTTCACAAACTGCTTGACACAGACAAGAGGCAGACCATTTTGGGGAGGAAGAGAGGACCCAAGAGGGAGAAGGAGGCAAGATAACTGGATTTTGCAAGGTTCTTTTCTTCCATCCCTTTGTAAGGAATGGTTCTGAGAGCCACACATGTCACAGATGTGACTGAGTCAGTGGAGACCCTGGGGCCATCATTCAGCATATCTGTATTTGTTTTAGCACACATTATTAGCTGTAGTGTGACGTGGATGTGATAATCCTATTTTCCATTTCTTGGACACTTAGACCAGTGGTTTGCAAACTTTAGTGTGTATCAGAATCACCAGGAGGGCTAGTAAAACATTTCGCTGGCCCCACTCCCAGAGTTTCCAATTCACTGGGTCTAGGGTGGGGCCTGATGTAGAATTTGAAGTTCTAACAAGTCCCCAAGGGAGAACCACAGACCTAGACAGTGCCTGCCACATAGTAGGGGTTTAATAAATAACAGTTACAGTCCTGGGCACTGTGCTTAGTGCTTTCCATAAATTCGCTAACTTAATCCTCATAATTGTACTGGGTTGCAGAAATTATTATTATCTTTATTTTGTACATGAGAAAATGGAGACTCAGAGATCTTAATATTTTGCCCAGGGTCACAGAGCTAATAAAGTGACAGAGATGATATTTAAATACAAGTCTTTTTGAGTGGAAAATCCATGTGTTTTTTTTTTTTTGCCATTCTATTCTGTGTTTTCAGTAAAGAAGTGTTTTTTCTTTCTTTCTTCTTAATACAGAAGCTAAAGAGATTCAACAATAAATAAGTGAAGTCTGGAATCATAATACTTTTATTCCATTTCAAATGTTTCCCCAAATATGTTATTAAAATTGTACCTCAAGAGCCAGTGGAAAGACCATTTATTTCTTGAAAACAGTTGTAAAAATATATGAGAGAGAGTAAGAACTGGCTGTGCATGGAGCCCAAGGAATCTCCTAAGCCAATAACTATCAATTTTTTTTTAAAGTAATGGAATACATTTTGTTAAACAAAAGTATACTCAGAACCCCAATATATAAAGCAGATAGGAATAGGGCTGCCTTTTGATCTATGAAACAAATGTTGGTGCTGGCTGAAACGAGTGAGCTGTGAGCACTTGCAGGCAGAAACTGAGAGCTCTCCCCATGGAAGCATTAGCTCTGATACAAAGAAGGCAACCATTTAATCTGCTTTGGAGGGGGGTGTAAAAATGGATCAGTGAGTTTCTCAGAACCAGGAAGAAGGCCAAAGAAATCCCAGCAAACACTCATGACATATGCCACCTTCTCCTGGGGAAGAGCTTCACCAATACCCTAGTGAGGTGGGGTTGGGTGGTTAGATCATGCTGATGCTGTTCCTAGACCTGCCTCATAGTAATGCTTTTAACACTATAGTTAGATCTGCTTTATATTTATGGTTGACAAACCATCTAGTGAACCATTTAGCTCATTCTTTATCAACTAATTCTTTTTGTTGTCTCTGTAAAGTTCAGAGTAAGTGGTTTGAATGTGCCCCCCAAAAGTTCATGTGTTGGAAACTTAATTACCAATGTAACAGTGTTGGGAGGTGGGGTCTAAAAAGAGGTAATTGGGTTATGAGTGGATTAATGTTGTTATTCTGGGAGCAGGCTAGTCATTGGGAGAGTGGGTTGTTATAAAGTGAGGATGGCCCCTGGTGCCTCTCTCTGTCTTTTGCACTCACTTCTGTCTTCTGCCATGGGAAGACCCTCACCAGATGCCGGCGCCATACTCTTGAACTTCCCAGCCTCTAGAACTGTGAGCCAAATAAATGTCTATTGTTTATAAATTACTCAATCTGTGGTATTCTGTTGCAGCAACAGAAAACAGATGAACACAGTAAGGAACCTCATCAGATATTTCTAAGGAGAAGGATCCCACCAAGTGAACCCAACTGATCATTTCCATCACTATCCAGTGAGAGATTGAAGTAGGAAGCCATTCCTCATGGGGGAGCATCTGTATGTTATTTGCTTCTCTTTGGGTGCGTGGCCCAGTACTCATAGGTGTGTTCAGAGTACCCTGTCATTAACTACCCAGCCTCAGATGTGAAGACCCTTTGCATGTGCAAGGTTGATTCATAAACCACTCCAGATACCAACTTCATTATTTAGAGTTGGACCTCATCTGCCACCATATATTTCTTTTTGGGCTGTCAAGAGAGACAAAGAAGTAACCGTCTCCAATATTCATTCCCCCTAGCTTCGATTTGGTAATAACTTGCAGCCAGATATAGCCATGTGACTAATATTTAGCCAATGTGATGCAAACAGAAGGGATGTGTATAACTTTTGGATCACATTTTATAAGGAAGCTATTTGTCCTTCATTCTCATTTTCCCTTTCCCACCACTTGAGAAGAAGTGGCATGTGTCCTGGACCCAGAAAGGGGAGCTGACTCTGGCAGAAACAGACCACCAGTCTCACATTGCTCACCTCTGAACTGTTATGTGTGAGGGAAATAAGCTTCTATCATGTTTAAATCGTCATATTTTTAGTCTCTTTATTACAACAGCTTAGCTTATAACCTATGTGTGAATCAGAGATGACTAACGTCTTAGACACTCCTCCCATGAGGTGGTGAGGGTCTCTATTCCCTCCCCTTAGATGTGGGAGGCTTTGTGATTCTTTGGCCAGTTTCTGGGCCTGGGTCTTAAGCAACTGAGAGCTTCCACTTTCTGTCTTTTGTAAAACCGTCCTTGGAAACCCTGAGCCGTCATGTAGAAGTCTGACTCCCTGAGACTACCATACTGAAAAGGCCATGTGAAGGCACTTCAGTTGACAGTCCTAGCCTTCTAGATACCCTTCAAGGTTCCAGACATATGAATGATGTCATCTCAGACTCTTTAGAACAGCCCATTTGTTGGCTGAATATCACGAATACCTGGTCAACAGTACTCTGAGAAGAAGAAATCACCCAGGTCACATGAGTAGACAATTCATAGAACTTATACCATCCTGTGGCTATGAAGGGAGCCATTGATGAGACATTAAAAATGGCAGAATGGAAAGATGGAAGTGCCTTAGTTCCTGGTGACATCAGTGGGCCCCTGTACTAACCTTGGAATTACCTATCTCCCAACTTCTCATTTAATGAGATAGTAAAAAGTCCATATTGTTTAAGCCACTCTTGGTTATGCTTTCTGTTACTTGTGGCCTTTAAGCATTCTAACAAATACATCCTTTCATATCCTGTCTTTAGGGAGGAGGTTGTCACAGGGGAAAGAGCATTTGGCTGGGCACGAGACTGTACTCTGACTTCTTTAATCAATTTACCAGTTGGGAATGGTGCAAGGCTCCAAGCCCCTGGCTTACTTATCCCGAGGCAGACCTCTGAGGCTCTGCTGGAATTTGATGCGCAGCCTCCCGTTATTCCCGCCTGCTGGCTGACATAGCAAGTGAAATGCCATGGCACATTATCTCACCTGCCTTCCCTTTACCTCCAAGTGCGTGGGAGGGACAGGCCAACATGTTCCTCAAGGTGGTTAAGAATACCAAATGTACAGTTTCAGGTGTAGAAAAAACCCTGGAAATTCACTTGGATCTTTTCTCCCTTCTTAATATCTTTGGAAGAAGATGCACCTACAGGAAACCTCTGAGAGCCATGCTAGAAGCACTGCTCTCCACTCTGGTGATGAGCCGGCTGTGAAGGGAATCACCTGTCTATGCAAGGCCGTTTTTATTCTGAAGCATCATCTTTCCTGGGCCATTCCAAGGTTTGGTCTAGCTAGGGATCAGGGGGCCCCATGGGCAGAGGACTGAAGCAGAGAGTTCTTCCCCTTAGACAGCATGGAGGAAAGGGCTAAAACTTAAGGGAAGGAACAGAACTAAAACCCATGTAAAAAAGACCAGATCTAAGAAGCCAAGCTTTGGAGGTCATCAAACTGAAGAGGACCAGAAGCATGTCTGAGAGTAAGGATTTTGGAGCTGGACAAATGCAGGGATAGGAATGAAAACAGGCGAATTGGGAACAACATATTCATGTGCTTGTGTGTGCAGATGGTTCTGGTGTAATAGCCTAGAACAGCTGCTTGTGTTTGCTGACATTTGAGGCACAGTGCATGGGTGCATGGGCTGGCTCACCTAAAAATCTAAGGGAATATGTGCTTATAAAAAGCCTACTTGTCTTCCAAGATGCAACCTAAATGCAACTTGCTCACGAAGTCCTTGCTGATCCATCTGTAATTCTACAGCATGTGGCTTATGACCCGATGCTAGTATTTATTTCAATTTTCTTTATAGTCTAGCTAGTCAGTTGGCTATTTCTCCAACTGGATTGAAGAACTTTTGAGGCTAGGGACTATTTCTTATTCTTCTTTCATAGCATATCAGTGCTTTGTCCATAGAAAATGCTCAATAAATATCTTATGATTAATTACTATTCTCAACCTTTTAGCTTGCTTTTCTGTTGACATTTATAAACGGATTAGGAATGTTTTTAATAGTGCATTTTTCTCCCAGTGACACAATAAACACGAATCCATCACCAAGGAGCCAAAAATAAATTTTAAGCAGAAGAATTAAACATATTTAAGAAAAAAAGGGAATAGGGAAACAAGAATAGGATTTGGAGGCTGAACATTTCTCTCTTAGACCAGTTCCCGGCAAGTGAATGCCCTCTGAAAACTTCATCTGCCTTTTCCTACACAAAGTGTTTTCTGACCATTTTTCTGCAGTGTCTTTCCTATTTGAATACAGAGTTGCATTTATTAATCAAACATAATTGGGCCCCATTTCAAAAGGATGAACAAAGCCTGCTTTGTTGTCCCATTCAAAAGCTGGGTTCAGTCTGGGTCACGGTGTTTGTCAGCATTTCTGTTTCTAGGCCCTGAAGGCTTAGATGCTGGAGCAGGACAATTGGGGGGCAGTTGGTCAACGTCCCACTCCCAGGAACACTTGAATGGGGCTCTCCCAAGCTCTGGAGCCTGTGTTCACTGTCTATGAATATAAGGACTACACTTCCACATCCCACTTGGCAAAAAGAGTCTAGCTGGCCCCTTGTCAATTCTGTCAATTCTCACGGCATAGACCCGATCTTCTGATGATCTGCCACAAATCAAGCTCGGGCACTCAAACAGAGCTGGTGCTCTTTCTTCAGAAACCTTCAGTGGCTCCCCATGACTTACATGCTGCTTCTGAGAATACCAAAAACACTAAGAAAAATATGTAACCCATGCAAATATAATTAAACAACAGAGAAGGAGACAGACAACATTAGGAAAGAGAATATTGTAATATCCTCTATTTATTGAGGATAGGCACTGTGCTATGAACTTTACATACAACATCTGTAATCCTCACAGCAACCCTATGAAGTAAGTAATATGACACCTATTTATGGGGAAAATGATGTCAGAAATCAAATTACTGGGTCAAAATCATATAGCTATGGTGGAACTTGGATGAGAATTCAGATCTGATTCCATATATGAACCATAAAAAGGAACTGAAATACTTATGTGGAATACTGTATCCAATTACATGCTAACTGATAAAAACCTCAATAAATGAATATTTTGTAATAAAAATATAAAATACCCCAAACAGATCAATGAGGAAACCCTATTAAACCAGTAACAGAGGTAGAAATTAAAAAAAATTTCATAATACTCAAAAAAAGGCAAGGCACACAGACCTAATGAATTCCTTCAAACTCTCAAGGAACAGATAATTTCCAAGTTATCTGACTGTTATCAAGACATAGACAAGGTTGGACTCCACCTAATTCATTCTATGTGACAAATTTGATCTTAATTAAGGCTACTCAAGAAATGCAAAAGGAAAAACCAGTAATGATTAACATTATATTAAAATTAACATTGGATGACACAATCTATTTCAATATATATCAAAAGAGGAATTGATAAAACCTTTAATTTACTTGGAGTAATATAATTTACTACTTTAACTTGATACAGATACCTATTTTCAATTATGAACCAATAATAGAATAACACTAAAAGCTTTTCTTTCAAAAATAGGCCCCAAATAAGAATGTTACTACCATTAAAACCTAATATTGCTTTAGGCAAACTACAAAAGATTTAAAGAACAATAATTATTGGAGAAGAAGAGAAAAATATTTACAAAAACTTTGCTGTACACTTGGAATTAAATCAACAAGTTTAGAAGAAGAAAGATTTGGTATTCAATTTCAAAAGTTAGTAGTATTACTATACATAATATATTACTATACACTGTATTCACCATATACACTATATTACTATACGCATGCACTAAACTGCTAGAAAACATACATATATAATAATATAAGACTATATGATGCTCAGAACACATGCAATGGTTTAAGAAGTTAGCTTAATAGATTTTAAATCAAAATCACCACTTATTTTTAGACTTTGACAAAATTGTTATTATCATTATTTTTGTAGAGATGGGGGTCTTGTAATGTTGCCTGAGTTGGTCTTGAACTCTTGGCCTCAAACAATCCTCCCACCTCAGCATCCCAAAATGCTGAGATTACAGGTATAAACCACTGTGCTGGCTGACAAAATTATTTTAACATTTATTAGGTAAACAAAATGTTAAGAATATTAAGTGATATTTTGAAAAAGAAGACTTCCAGTTGAAGAAGACAAGAACTATAAATTCTATACATATTACAAAGCAAGAATAATTAAAACAGGATAGTACTGATTCAAAACCAGATATATAGAACAGTAGAGGACAATTAGAAGCACTGAAATAAACCTATTTATATATAACAATTTGATATATGATGAAGTATGATAAGCAATGGGCAAAGGAGAAGTTATTTAATAATGACGATGCTACCAATTTAAAAACCATTTATTATCTAACCATGTACCAAATACACTCAGATGAATTAAAGAGTTAAATACATAACTCCAAATACATAGAATAATCTAAGGAAAAGAGAATCAAGATTGTATCAGATCTTAGGAGCTATTAATAATGAACTATGAAGAACTTTTGATAGCTTGAAGGAATAGAAGAAATAACAATGGAAGAGATCAAAAGATTCAACTGGGAGATTGGCCTCTATCAAAAAATCCCAAAACAACAAATGCTGGCGAGGATGTGGAGAGACAGGAACACTCTTACATTGTTGGTGGGACTGCAAATTAGTGCAACCTCTGTGGAAAATAATTTGGAGATAGCTCGAAGAGCTAAAAATAGAAATACCATTCGATC
The DNA here is from genome assembly GCA_008086735.1 of Cheirogaleus medius. Taxonomy (NCBI): domain Eukaryota; kingdom Metazoa; phylum Chordata; class Mammalia; order Primates; family Cheirogaleidae; genus Cheirogaleus; species Cheirogaleus medius. The sequence goes on from VBSM01001265.1 coordinate 26,577,127, forward strand.
CAGCAATAGCACTATTAGGCATCTACCCAAAAGAGCAAAAGATATTCTATAATAAAGACATCTGCACCCGAATGTTTACGGCAGCACAATTTACTATTGCAAGGATGTGGAAACAACCCAAGTGCCCATCAATTCATGAGTGGATTATTAAAATTTGGTATATGTATACAATGGAATATTACTCAATTATAAGAAATGACAGTGATCTATCACCTCTTATATTTTCCTGGATTGAGCTTGAGCCCATTATCCGAAGTGAGGTATCACAAGATAGGAAGAATAGGCTCCACTTGTACTCGTCATCAAATTGGTATTGCCTGAGTAACACTATGGTGCTCACATGGTAGTAATATTCTCCAGGGATTCGGGGTTGAGGGGGTAAACTCACAACTAAAGGACACGGTGAGCATTGTAGAGGGGAAGGGCATGCCTCTAACCCTCGCTTGGGTGAGGCAAAGACATAAAATGTAACCAAAATGTTTGTACCCTCATAATACCCTGAAATAAAAAAAAGATTCAACTGGATAATATTTAATATATTTCAATCATAAAAATATAAGAAATGAAAAAGAACATATTGAGAAACATTTGCATTAAAAGAGTATAATCAACAACATATAAAGAACTTGCTAAAATCAAGTTGCTAGGAAAAAATTCATTACGTATGAACATTTTCAACATAGCGTTATTTCTAACAGCATAAAATAAAAACTTAATATAACAATAATGGAAGACCTAAATAAATTAGAGCCAACCAACTTATAAATTTGCCATTTTAAAAACGTAACCATGAAAGACTGTGTCTGATATAATGGAAAAATATTTATAATACAGTGTTAAGTGAAGAAAGCAGAATATAAAATGGTGTATGCGATGTGATTACAACTATATAAAAGCATGAATGCAGTGTTTTGGACCTGGAAAGGGGTTCATAAAAACGAAAACAGTTTTAGAGAGCTGAGATTGGGGTGAGTTCTGAGCTGCAAACTCCAATGATACCAGGCATCAGGCAGGTGAGGATGGATGGGGAAAATAGCAAGTCTTGGGGACTACGGCAAACTGGAGAGTCAGGCTCACCCAAAGGCATTCAAATAAAAAAGTTAAAACGCAAAGCACTTCCTCTTTGGAACCTCTTTGACTGGAGCAAAGGTTGTGGGGCGCAGAGCCACTTCCCTCCCTGTGAGACCTCCACAGAGGCCTCATCCTTAGAGGTGCCCTGGAAACGCTGAACCCATGGAGTGGGTTGAAAGTCATGGGAGCCTCACATGGATTTTAGGTGGAGAAGTGACCCGATCGAGCCCTGCCAGTTTAAAAGACTGCTATTGTCCACGGGCTTTCAGTGTGTGACCTCTGCACAGTATTTCTATGAATGTTGCTCTAATCGTTAGTTTTTAAAAAATGAAATTTTCAGATTCAAACAGAAGTATTTAAAAGAAATTATGTTCTTTGTTAACATAGAGCTGCTTGAGTTGGTTATGAGACTATGACTCTATGTCTTTGCATTCCTTCTGAATAAAGCTGTTTGGGAAAATGCCAAATTGCTATCTAGTGGTGAATTAAACAGCTACGCATCCATCCATCAAATATTTATTGAGCGCCTACCACATGCCAGGCCCTGGAGGAAGACGGAGGAGGAAAGAAATAAGACAGGGACTCTATATTCTACGAGTGTGCAGAGTGGTCCAAGGTTCAGACACACACGATAATGCCATGTGCATTAACACACACACAAATGCGATGGGAATACGGCTAATCACTGCTAAGGCAGGAAGAGGAGCACTTTAAAGGAGAAATTTGAACTGAATCTTAAGAATATAGAGCTACCTGGCAGCGAAGAGAGAAAGGAGGACATTCCAGGCAAAGGGAGCAGAAGGAAACCTCGAAACAGTAAGAGAGAGGGATGTCCTTAGGCATGACTGGGGTATCCAGGTGTTCTGGGGAACCTCTGAGAGTCAGACAGGATAACGAACGTGGAGGATCTTGTCTGGATTTTACCCTGCAGACCAGTCCTTTTTAATCTTTGTTTCTAAGTCTCAAGACTCTTTGCTGAAAATCTTACTTGGACACTCAACTTGTAAACAGAGGAAGGGAGGGCTTCTCTGACTGGAGCCCAGCGGGTGTGCCAAGAGCCATACCCTTCTCCCCCATTCCCCGGGAAGCCTTACTCTGAGGCCCCATAGAGCAATTTGAAAGCCACAGCTGTAGGTGATAAGAGCCACTGAAGGGTTTTAGACAGGGAATGACTCAATCAGACTCGCAGGTGTCAAACTACGAGGAAATTCAGAAGATTGCTATTACACCGAAGATAGGCCCTCGGTAGTCATAGTAAAACACCCTGGATTTTGACTTCATTTCTCTCTACCTGAGCTGTGAAGCACTATAGATTTTGGATTTCTCGGCTCCCCCTGCTGGAACGATTGTTCCAGTTTTTGAACAGCGGAGAAGAAAAGTCCTCTATGTTAATGTCTCCCCTGATGCTGGGGAACCAACATTAATGTGTCGATCGACATTGTGTGCTCGATCCTTTCTTTTAACTCAGTGCATAAACATCTCTGGGCCGAGGCAGTGTATCCTGTGAGTATTGATTTGCAGACTCTGAGCAACGAGGGGCCTCACGTCATCTTCTCCCTCAACCCTCTCTGAGGCGTAAATCTCATCTTTGAGCTAATGGGCACAACTCAAATTACCTGGGTATGTGTTGGCCGGGGCACGCAGACACTTTGGAGTTTATGAATTTGTTTTCTTTAAAAGCTAAAGTCTCCATCTGTCACTTCCATTCTGAGTGTGCATGATCGAGCATCTGGTACGATGCTTTTTGGGATGGACTTCTTGACGTACGATAATCATCTCTTAAGGACATTTATGTTGCACATTTCTCTTTCAGAGGATAAAATATGAAGATGTCTTTCAATAAAGCAGGTTCCGCTACTTCTTGCCAAATCCTGCCTTGGGTATTAAAAGCAGCCCACCTAATGACAAGACCCAGGGAGTAGCAGCAGCTCTGTCTGTGTGTGGGGTTGATAGAGCCAAAGAAAAAATTTTGCTAGAGAGGTGATTTGGTGATATTAAATGTCAAGATCTCAATGAATTACCCTTGGAGGTTTCATAAAATAGAAACATGGTCTTGTTTCTATTGCTGCTGTGTCAAACAAAACATTTTTTTGTCTGCTTCTTTCCAGTGAAATTTAACCATTGGCTTTTGATTTTGGAATACATCCTAAGCAGGAATTAGAGGAGAGATCAACCTCCTAACAGGAGTTCGTGGGCCCTGGTGAGGGTGGATATTTCCTGGGGCTTGAGGGCTGCCTTTAGTTCATTTCCTGTAGTCTGGCATTTATCTTTTTGGCATGGTGAAGGGTAGATCTAGGTTGATTATAGACAGACACTATTAGCATGAACACAGCAGAGATTAACAGCACTGTAGCTTCCAGAGGAATCTATAAAAAGCAGGGCTAGCACCTCTGCTTGACTCTGCCCAGTGTAATCAGTGATATATTGGGGCCCACAGTGAGATGGCCTTGAAACTTGAATTAAAGAAAAGATTACCCTCTGAGAGTTGAATGAGTGAAATAATCGATGATATTAGCCACCTGCAGAAATCGTGGTAAGAGACGGATTTTCCCCAGGGTTAAGCATGAAGCACAGAGGCTGGCGTGATTGAAAGTGAAAGAAACTGAAGGCTAATCAGTGAGTTTGGCTCAAAGGGAGGCACAGGTTAGCCCAGCGGGGAGGGCTGAATAAACTTGGAGAACACGGAGTCCTGGAGACAGACTTTGGCGGAGTGTGACAGGCTGGCAACGCCAGCATGGGCTCTAGGGCACGAGAATCTGGGCCACTAGAGGGTGTGGTCCCCCTCCCTGCCCACCCTCCTGCCTTATTTCGTTCCACTGTCCTGGACCAGCCACTGTCCTGGGTGTGGAGGGGGTGTGGTGGGCGTGACCGAAAGGTCCCTGTGTTCATGGAAGCTGCATGACACTAAAACCTCACAAAGGTACAAGATGATTTCAGAAAGTGATAAGTTCTGTGAAGAAAATATAGAGGATGTAGAGGATGACTGGAGGGAGGAAGAGATGATGTGAGGCAAATCACTTTCCAAGTTCCCCTTTGGCGTGGGTGCCCGACACGCTGCAAGCCTTCATTTAACGTCAGCTGTCATCATTCTTGTTCTTTTTTTTTTTTTTTTT